>VZSF01010390.1:214478-352775 GCA_013398295.1 Chionis minor | reverse complement strand
TCTCGGGTGGATCCCATCCGGCCCCATAGACTTGTGACTATTCAGTTGACGTAGCAGGCCACTAACTGCTTCCTTCTGGATTATGGGGGGTTTATTTTGTTCTCCAAATATTTATTTTGTCTTCCAGCTCTGGAGGGTGAATATCCTGAGGATAACTGGTTTTGTTATTGAAGACTGAGGCAAAGAAGGCATTAAGTACCTCAGCCTTCTCCTCATCCTTGCAGACAATCTTCCCCTCTGCATCTAATAAAGGGTGAAGATTCACCCTGGCTCTCTTTTTGTTGTTAATATATTATTAAAACTCTTTTTTGTTATCTTTAACACCAGAGACCAGATTAAGTTCTAGCTGTTGTTTTGCCTTTCTGGTGTTCTTTCTACATGACCTTGCTAGGGCCTTATACTCTTCTTGAGTTGCCTGCCCCTTCTTCCAAAGACGGTACACTCTCCTTTTTTCTCTGAGACCCAGCAGAAGCTCCCTGTTCAGCCAGGCAATTCTTCTGCCATCTGGTAAAATTTACCTCATTCACATATATATTAGACTGGGTTTCTAATTAAGCCCTTCCTTTATTCCACAGGCTACTTTCAGAGGTAAAATGGTACAGTTTGATGATATACTCTTACAGAAAGCAGTTTAATGATAGTCCAGCCTCCAATGAACTTAAATTTTTCAGCATTCATGGAGTGTATTTCCCATTACTATACGTCCATGGACACAAAGTGACAAAGAGGAAGTCGGAAGAGAGGAAAGTTTAGCAACATTAAAACTGGTGCCACTTGCACTAACTTATCATATTTGACAGTAATGAGTATTCCTATATAAGTGTATACACCAATTCATACTACTGGAAATGTTGAGACGTTGTCTCAAACTATCTCAGTCACTGGTGTCTCAAAGGCTTCATCCGCAGGTATCTGATGAGAATTTTTTATTTTTTTTTTAATTTAAAAGGACAGAATAGAGAAGGAATTCTCATATTTAGATGGAGAGAACCTATGCACCATTTTAACAAGGAAACTCGAGCAGAACACTGATGTACAAACCCAAGAGAACATCTACATTCAAGCATGTTACAGGGAGCATTCTGCAGTTTTGAGACGGGTCATGTGCACCTCATTTATTGCTGGATTTTCAGCCATATACCCCAAAGCTCTTACAGGCTAAAAAATATTTTATATTTCCACTTGGCAGTGAAAAAATTGTCATATCAGACATGTCAAAATCAGAGTAAGTGACAGTCATGGAGATTTATAAGATTTTTCGTTAGTTAATGTAATTACAGCTTTATAGTAATTCCCCAGCTGTTAACCAGGACACATGAATAAATTCTTCCATTTAGCATCCAAATAAGATTCAGAAAAGAAGAAAAAAGAGGCCTGAATAATTAATTATGCATGCAAAGTTAGTTTCAGAAAAAGTAGCTTGTCAGGTAGTGCTAATGCAAGTGATGCTTGACCTAGAGATGTTCTAATCTATTTCAGTAAAAATGAAACCAGTTTTCATGCACTATTTTATCTTTTACCTTTCTTTTTCATCAGAGCTTCCTCTGAAACAATTGGAAAAAAAACCCACCACAATTTTGTACATGAAATGGAACTGTGGACTGTATTTTCAATCTTATTCTTCAGAAGTCAGAGAGGTTAGTTTTTCAGCCAACTGAAACATTGATTTTCATTTAAATCTTAATCTCAGCAGTGTTTTGCTGTGTCATTGGCATTTGTGTTCTACATCAGGGGATTAATGGCCACAGAATAAAAAAGGAAGTTAAGATATATTTTGTGTCAGAAAATGTTAAATAATGCAAAGCACCAGATTAGAATACAGATATTTTTGATAATTGATTTATTGCTCTCACCATCTTGCTAAGTGAAATTCTTTTGATGAAGTATTCATCAGCATGCGGAACTGTAGTCTACACACAGTACTGACTTCTCTTACTAGTTACACATAATGAATTGCACCTAGCTGCTTATCCTTCTTATTTAAATGTTCTGGATAAGAAAGGAAAAGTATTCTTTTTTAGCTTAAATTCCATGAAAATAAAAGCAAGAGGAATTTTTACTGTACCTTCTTACTTAGACTTTTTGTGAGTTTGGGGAGAAAGAATTATTCAAATATTTTTTCAACTACCAGGTTGGATGGGGCTTTGAGCAGTCAGGACTAGTGGGAGGTGTCCCTGCCCACGGTGGGGAGGTTGGAACTAGATGATCTTTAGGGTCCCTTCCAACCTAAACCATTCTATGATTCTGTATGGGAAGCAATTCATAGCAATGAGTAATGTTTTACTGAATACTTTGAGGAGTCTGTTTTGAATGTGTTTTCTGTATAGCTATATTAATATGTGCCTTTCCTCCAACCATCTTCCTATCACAAAGATGTTTAGGGAGAGGTGGACTAAAGGGGTCTAGAAAAATGAAGAATTAAATTCTAAGGGGGCAAAAAGACAGCACAGTTAAAAAAAAAAAAAAAGAAAAAAAGTTTCCCAGACAAGAGCAACCAATGAGACACAGAGCATTTCCATTGCTCTTTTTTGCACAAAGGTTACTTTTTATGGCATAGCATGTAGCTGTGATTTGTTGAAACCTTAAAGAATTCTTGTGCATAGTCTTAACACAACAGAAGATTTTCCCAAGAGTAATCTCTCTCTGATGCAAACCATCCCATGTATGGGCTGGACAATGTGCTTTTAAAACCTGTTTACAAACAAAAAAACCCTATTGTTTAGATTGATACATAGTGAGGATATGCTTTTCTAGCTTGGTTCATGCCTAGCTAGCACATGTGGAAGTCTAGCCTTTATGAAAAAATTACCATATGTAAAAGTACAAATGAAATGCATACTTTAAGGTATCTGTGTAGTGAGTTATTTTTCTGACCTTATCTCTACAGTAATTCCTTCAAAATTTTCCTTCAACCTTTTAATTTCTACCTTTGTACTCTTTCTCTTACAAGCTAATACAGGAAGGTACAATACATACAATTATCTTGTATGAATACAGCTAATCTGTACCTGAACAGAGATTTATACATCCATAGAAACTTCCTCATTTTGTTTTGTTGTAGTTCCATGAAGACACAGTTACAGGATCTGCCAGAATACGTAGTAAAGATTTCTGAATAAATAATGCTAGGATACAAAAAAAGAAGAGAAACAACACCTCCCCCCCCCCCCCAAAAAAAAACAAACCCAAAAAACCAAACCAAACCAAACACCCCAAACCATCCAAAACAATGTACTAAGAAAATTCATTAAATAAGATTCCAAGAAAGATGGACATATGTAGTTTGGTGATACATGAAATTACATTGCACCACTAGTTTATATAAAGAATGCCTATCTATTTAAGAGTATAGTATTAAAAATAAGTACAATGATGAAAAGGTATGTTTGTAATATATGTTTACATTTTTAGCATATTGAAATAGATAATTTTATATGAAATTAAATGTTGGAATAACACTTTGATTTTTAGAGGGGAATATTTTGTGGAATAGGTTTCCACAAACTATAAAAGTATACACTGTAAATTCCTGGAAGTAGTAATAAAAAGATACTTGACCAAATGGAGAGAATTCTCTTTCTGTGTTGCCTGCAAATTAATTTCAGGTGACATTTAGAGTTTATGGCATTTATATGTTCATAAATAATTCTCTCTCTGCTTATAAATATAGTTGTGTATGACTGTCTGAAGTATCACTGTAGGTATCTGCAAGGGCTCGTAACAGTTGGGTAGAAAATAAAACCCTCATTTTCAGAAATAGATCTATGTGCAGTATATTTCTCTGCTCTAGCTGAACATATGGGAGCTTATGAGTGGGATTTCTATCCACTTGCTATTAAAAGAACAAACAAACAAAACAGACTGTAAAAGATAATAGCCTGTGCCCTGTAGCTGCTGCATCTCTTTTGATCAATGTACTTACAGCGAGCTTCCCAGATCCAACTTGTGCCACTTCCATAGCTGCCTGCTTTTTTACTGTCTTAGTCTAAGAAGTCTTGAGTTATCTTTGACTCTGACTAGCTTGAGATGAAATGTTTATTTTAAAGATTTTTTTTTTACCTCTTCCTGGCAAAGCCAGTGAAAGAATTGTGATGTTTAGAAAACTGAAAAGTGTTGGCAACACAATGCACCACAAAGAGCAAGGAAATAACCGAAACGAAGATTGTAATTTCATTTTTTTCACTTCTGTTGCTGTTATTGGGGTATTGTTTTGTTTTAATTAAAAATTTTTTCCTGTGATAAAAAATGTGGTGAAATGATTCTTGTGGAATCTGGAAGCAAGGCAAGGTCATAAATTGGGTTCATCTCTTCAAACATAGATACTCTTCCATGATTCATAGGTTGCTGATGCAGAAAATTGGTCAGTTGTTTCTCCTGCACCCTTTTTTAGGCTTGAACCACTGTCCACCTGTGTTTTATTATTTTCTCAGAGTTTTCAAACTTTGTGGCCTTGATGTTTTTCATCTTTATTAAGACTTCAAATCTAGTGGGTATTTGGTTTAATTGAACTATTGTAGCAGATTTGTGTGGTGATATTATAGTTACTATGAGTTGAAGACTAATTACTTTAACTTAATACCTAAAGATCTAATGATGTGATATTGTTTTCATTTGCATTCCTTTTGATAATCTTTATTGCTTGGAATTGCTGTGTCCCCAGATTCACTACAGAGTTTGAAAGGGTAACAGCCAATTTCACTTTTCCATTTAAGTTAAACCAAGAAACTCCCACTTACATCAGCAAGGCTTAATACTAAGACTGTTTAGTTCTAAGCACCCTCACCAATTTATTCAGCTGTTGACACTGTGGAAGAAAACCAAAATAAAACAATAGGAGCCAGATCCCCAGCTGACAATAAGCTCTTCAAACAGTACCAATTGAAAGTCTGTTGCAAATGTTATAAAAGTTATCAGATTGGTAAATTGATATTTCCAGCTGTTTGGGACTTAATATTTTCAGTAAGGTAAATCTTACCAGAAACAGCAATTTCTAATCATGTCCAATCCTAAGTAGGAAAAAAGAATCTTACAAACTGTTTATTGAATGTCTAATGGGAGAAGGAGCAGTCAGATATCTGGGAGGACAAGAGAAATGCTCCTTTCTCTTAATTATAGTATGCCAGTTACCAGACCATTTAGAACAAGTAATATCTTACAAACCAAAAAAGTATTAAGATTCTTTGTTTCAAAGAAAAAAGAAACAAATCACTATGCATTTCTGCATTTTTAGCAATTACCTCCAGCAGTTTTTACAGAGGGTAGGATGATAACATGTGATGATTGGCATCTGGCTGGTTTCATTCAGCAGCCTAAGCAGGTGTAACTGTGGACAAAGAGGCTTGACATACCAGTCCTTGGTACTGTGATAGTGGTTTTGTTTGCATTGCAAAGTTGCCTAGCTTTTCTAGCCTGGAGATTACAATCTCACTGTGCTAAACAGTGTGCAAACTGTCTAAAAGATCATCCCTGCAGGAGAATGATTGCAGAGAACCTGTGGCCTTTGAAAGTCAGACACAGACAAACACAAGGAAATAAAAAGAGAGTATTTGTCAATATAATCATCTGGAGCCACAGGTACCACCTGTTTAGCCATTACTAAGGTTTTTATAAGCTTTACATCAAGAGAAGTTTTCATGGAGAGATTTGAAGGCAGACTGAGAATTGGCTTTATGGAAAAGTCTTTGAGAGTGAGAGCACAGGTAAAGCTAGAAAACTACATATTAAAAAATGTAATGAATGGATAATGAGGGCTGAAATCATTGGCTGATTATAAATAGAAATCACCATTATGAGGCAATATCTAAACACTTAGTTCTCAGAGGGACCAGCATTTTTTAGCACAATGCTGTTATTCATCTGTCCTATACTTTTACAGTCATCATCAACCTCTAGGGATAAAGTGGGGTGTTAGACAATTCTTTCTCCCACTTATTACTTCTTTTCCCTTCTCTCTTTTGATAATCTGTCACTAAAATTTCTTGGGCAATATTCCTTTGAGGCCCTGAAAATGATTCATCTCTGATATGACAAATATCTGCAATATTTTGCATATTGTGGCATGATGGCTGGTATCCACCTGTTTGTTCTCAGATAGAGAAATGCTTTTCCTTTAAAAAAAGGAGTGTCTGAGTCAGGTGAAACCCTGGTGGGAGGGAGAGACTGCTTTAGGAGCAGCTGAGGCTCTCTGGCCAGAGACTATGTTTCAGCCTGAGAGGGTGCTGGTCAGAGATGGGAAAAGTCAGTGATGAGCACTAATCCTGCAACTTGATTAGAATCATAGAATGGTTTGGGTTGGAAGGGACCTTTAAAGGTCATCTAGGCCAAACCCACCTGCAATGAGCAGGGACATCTGCAACTAGATCAGGTTGCTCAAAGCCTCCTCCAACCTGACCTGGAATGTTTCCAGGAATGGGGCCTCTCCCACCTCTCTGGGAAACCTGTTCCACTCTTTCACTACCCTCACTGCAACAAATTTCTTCCTTCTACCTAGTCTAAAACCATTACCCCTTGTCCTGTTGCAACAGAACCTGCTAAAAAGTTTGACCCCATCTTTCTTATAAGGCCCCTTTAAGTACTGAAAGGCGCAACAAGGTCTCCGCAGAGCCTTCTCTTCTTCAGGCTGAACAATCTCAAGTCTCTCAGCCATCCCTTTGATCTTTTTTGTGGCCCTCCTCTGGACCTGCTCCAACAGGTCCATGTCTGTTTTGTCCTGAGGGCTTCAGAGCTTGATGCAGTACTCCAGGTGGGGTCTTAAAAGAAAGGACGGAGATAGAGAAGCTGAATCACCTCCCCCATCTTGCTGGCCATGCTTCTTTTGGTGAAGCCCAAAATGCAGTTGGCTTTCTGATCTGTGAGTGCACATTGTTGTCTCATGTTCAGCTTTTCATCCACCAGTACCCCCAAGTCCTTCTCAGCAGGGATGCTCTCAATCTCTTCATCCTTCAGACTGTATTGATACTGGGGGCGGCACCAACCCAGGTGCAAGACCCTGCACTTGGTCTTGTTGAACCTCATGCGGCTCACATGGGCCCACTTCTTGAGCTTCTCCAGGTACCTCTGGATGGCATTCTGTACTTCAGGCATGTCAACTGCACCACTAAACTTGGTGTCATCTTCAAACCTGCAGAGGGTGCACTCAAACCTACTGTGTCATTGATGAAGGTATTGAACAGTACTGGTCGCAATATGGACCCCTGAGGAACACCACTCATCACTGATCTGCATCTGAACATTGAGCTGTTGATCACTACCCTCTGCATGCAACCATCCAACAAATTCCTCATCCACCAAACAGTCCATCCATCAAATCCATATCTCTCCCATTTAGAGAGAAGGATATTGTGGAGGACCATTTCAAAGTCCTTACAGAAATCCAGAGAGATGACATCAGTAGTTCTTTTGGACTCAATGACCTTAACAGTCTTTTCAAGTGTAAATGATTCTATAATTCCCTTGTCCACTGATGCAGCATTCCATCACAGAAGATCACTAGGTTGGTCAGGCAGGACTCACTCTTGGTGAAGATATACTGGCTGTCTCAAATCACCGGCGTGTCCTCCACATGCCTTTGCATAGCTTCTAGGAGGATCTGTTCTATGATCTTTCCAGGCAAAGAGCTGAGGCTAACAGCTCAGTAGTCCCCAGGGTCATCCTTTCTACCCTTTTTCAAAAAGTGCCTTGTTTCCATTTTTCCAGTCACCGAGGACTTCAGCTGACTGCCATGACTTTTCAAATATCCTGGAGAGTGACTGCGCAACTACATCAGCCAGTTTGCTCAGGACTCTGGGACGCATTTCTTCAGGTCTGATAGACTCGTGAATATTCAGGTTCCTCAGGTGGTAACAAACTTCATCTTCTCTTACAGTGACAGGGACTTTGCACCCCAAGACCCCATCTTGCTGTCCATCAACTCAAGACATACCTGTAGAAGCTCTTCTTATTATTCTCTGTATCCCTCAACAAGCTCAGCTTCTGATGCTCTTTGGCCTTGCTGATCCCATCCCTATACAACTGGGCAGCACCACTATACTCTTCCTAGGATGCTTGTCCCTGCTTGTGCTCCCTGTGCATTTCCTTCCTGCCCTTTATTTTGACAGGCAGGCCTTGACTCATCCATGATGGTCTCTTGCCTTCCTTTCCTGATTGCTTACACCTGGGGATCATCAGCTATTGTGCTCTATGGGAAGCATCCTTAAAGATGTGTCAGTTGTGTTCTGCTGCCTTGTTGCTGTGGGCAGTTTCCCTGGGAGTCCTATTGACTAACTCCTTGAAGACCTGAATTTTGCTTTCCTAAAATTCAGGGTTCTGACTTNCCTTCCTGCCCTTTATTTTGACAGGCAGGCCTTGACTCATCCATGACAATCTCTTGCCTTCCTTTCCTGATTGCTTACACCTGGGGATCATCAGCTATTGTGCTCTATGGGAAGCATCCTTAAAGATGTGTCAGTTGTGTTCTGCTGCCTTGTTGCTGTGGGCAGTTTCCCTGGGAGTCCTATTGACTAACTCCTTGAAGACCTGAATTTTGCTTTCCTAAAATTCAGGGTTCTGACTTTACTCTTCACATGTCCCATATCTCTCAGGACTGTGAACTCCACCAGTGCATGATCACTGCAACTCAGGCTCCCTATAGTCTTGATGTCGCTGATCAGCTCACTTGCATTAGTGACCAACAGGTCCAGTATTGCATCCTCTCTGGTAGGACTGCCTACTACTTGGTTTAAGAAGTTATCCTTAGTGCAGTCCAGGAGTCTCCTGGATTGACTAGACAGTCTCAGAGATTGTAGAGAACAAAGTTTGAGAGGGTGCAGGGAGAAAAAATTACAAGAAAGCAACAACTGGTCAGAGTTTGCTTTTGTTTTCTGCTGCAATGTCTTGAATCCTTTAGTTACTATGTGTTTCAGTGACTTGTCCAAGGTAGCCCGCAAAATGTTTATAACAAAGTTAGAAGCCAGATTGAATAATATTTATATTATGTAGTGGAAGGTGGGTAGAAATCTTCAAGGTAGCAGAGATCAGACACAGCATGTCCACATGGTGCAATATACTCAGTAGCTAATGCTAGTGTGGGCACAGTGCCATGTGTTGCAGCTAGGCTGGATAGGCTTTAGCTGGCTGACTGGTAAGCAGCTAGCTCTGGTCTCTCTGCATGTATTCTTCAGTTTCTCCTTCAACAGCATGGGTGGATGCAGGCAAGCCAATCTTCTTTATGTGTTTGCCTTTCTGGTCTTAGATTGTAAATTAATTCCGTAACAATCACTGTAACCCTAGAATTTCCAGATATTTGGAATGCAGCCTTCTACTACCTCTAGATCCTTTATAGCCAAGTTCTCTTTCATAGTCCTCTGTTTTTAGAAGCTGGAAGGATTGCAAGATTCTGTTCCAAGAGCTAACACAGTACTTGGTAATGAGTCAGAACACAGTATTATATAGGAATGCAATGAAATATAGAAATTATTTTTCTTTAAATTCATTCAAGCGAGAATGTAATTAGAGGGTCATAAGAATCCTGTGAAGAGGAATATTCTGATTTAACCTTAACTGCTCCTAATTATGTGCCACATTATTAAGCCTGACCTACTAATCCTGCCTCCTGAATACAGCACACTTCCTCAATGCTTGTTAAAATTGTCTAAGTATCACTAGAGACTGCTGGAGACACTATGTAGTAGAATACCTTCCTGCCTATGTATGCTCCTTTTCGCAGCAACCAAGACCCTTTCTAGACCCAGTCCTTACTGGTAGCAGGAAAAGCTGGTTCTCTTGAATGCAAAGGAGAACATGTCATATTCTCTAGAATATGTCTTTATAAGATTGTCAGGAAAGTGTTTAAGGAGGTTCTCAGAAAGTGGAGTTTGCCTGGTATTGACTGTGTTCCCAAGTAAATTTTGCATTATTAACCTCTTCACCTTTGGACTTTACACCATCTGCACAAACTATGAGGTGATCAGATCTGGGAAGAGCAAAGCCATTTCTCTTTGAAAGAGACTGACATCATCTCCACCCTATTCAAGATATCAGGCCCAACCTGACATCATACCACTTGTTTCTCAGAGATGTATTTGTAAGTTCATTGGAATAAATGGAGTCAGAACGTTTTTGAGAATCTGAGCAAGCAGAAAGGGGTGGGAGGGAGAGCAATATACATAAGTGGCAACAGCCTTTTCAAATACATGATTGTAAGGGGCGGGGGGGGAGGGGGGGAGAAAGACAGAGCTTTAATATCTGAAATGTGAAGTCTGTTCGAGTGACATCCCTTTGAAAAGACTTCAAAATGAGCCCCAGGTAAGTTTTGCTGTGAATGAGTAATGGTTTAAGATTTTCCTCTTGATGCTGGTGTGAAAAGCTCATGCCTGTAGATATGTCAGGAGGCTCTGAGTATTCCCTGCCTACAAAACAAAAGATTCAAACATCCTCCCACTTTCTACCTTCTCTTTTCAAATCCTACATTTTCCTTCTAGGGTTCTTTATGTGCTGTGAGGTAGTGATCCTCCGCAGGAAATTTCCTAATGCTCTGGTCTTGGAAGCTCTGCACAGTGTTTCACAGACCTGGGATAGCTGCTCAGGTGCTCATCACAGAGCTATAGCCCTTAACTGTAAGTAGAGATAGATTCTATACTTTTTTGTTGGTGTTGGTGGTTTCTCCCTCTCCTGATCACATTCTGTCAGATTTTTTTCCACTACCTTAAAGTTTTAAAACCTGTGACTTTCTTCTATGGTCTCTCCCCTTTTTTTCCCCCTTTCTGTTCTTACAATAATAAAGTAAAACAGGCTGCAGTTGGCTTTTCAGACATAGGAATAGGTGTGTTACTCATTATGAATGGCAAAAGGCATGTGTAAGAAACTTTTGGTGCTGTCTCATACAAATGTAGGGGCCTAATGTATTCTTCATTCTTTCAGTGGTTGAATGTATTCTGTAAGTGATGAGCAACTATCAAACGGCATTTTTCTATTTCTTTTTGACTCTGCATGTTTTTCTCTCTGTCAGAGTCTAAAAATGCTGCTCTGCAGGGCCTTTGAAGAGTAAGTGTATACTTTTTAAGGTGATGTTGGTATTATTGGGTGGGAGGGGAAAAAAGCTCTAATTATCTCTCTTCTCATGTCCCCCATTCCTTGCATTTGGATTGCACCATCCATGACAGAAATCTTTGGTCTTTTCCATAAAGGTTTTAATGCTAAATGTTTGTGGCTGAATACTGAATATTTTGGAGTTACTTACTTTTTTTCTTTCTTGTCCTTTTTTGAAAAGGATAACTATCCCTTTGCTAGAAAAAATACCTTTTAATTGTGTCGCAGATTAGGAACTAAAATCATTACTCCCTTAGGACACTTACTCTCATACATTTGTAGTGCATGTCTGGTAATCTTTAAATGAAGCAGTTTTCTCATTACTACTAATGACAGTGGTATTAGCATGATAATATAGTTGCTGTGGATTTTAGAAGCGTGAATAGAGTTAAGGGTCAGGGTTTGGTTTCTTTTGGTTATTTAATCTTCACTGTTTTGTTGTCAGGTATTTCCATTTTGCTCAGTATTCAGTGGGATATTTTTATTGGTGAAAATCATCACCCAAATATAATGCAATGTAGTTTTGCAAGTAAACAGTTAAGACAGAAGAAAGAAATAGCTAAGGAGCAAAAACAAGTTTTAAAAAAATCTTTCTACCCTTTAGCTTTGCCTCTTTTCCAATATGTTCTGTTATTCTGTTTTGACTAGATTTTGATACAGCTAAGAATGCCATGGGGTAAATTGTGAGGAAACATATGCAGAATGGATGTGCACTGCTTGCTCTGTAACAATTGCAAGATTTGTTATTAGTGGGTTAGTACTTATTAGGAAACATGAATAAGCAGCAGTGGACCCTGAGGGTATGTCTACACTGTGCAGCAGAGCACAGCACAAACAGTCCCCAGCTAGCTCCAAGTAGGCTGAAGCATCATCATGGCACAGTGCAGCAGCATATGAATGCTGACAGCAAAATGGCTGTGCTGGCATGGCAGTTCTCAGCAGTACTAATGAGCACCGGTGACACAGATTATTTCTCTTAAAACTTTGTTTTACTATCTTTTCCCTTTTTTTTAGATTTTTTTCTTCTTTTTTTTTTTATTTTAAATAGTAGACAAAACACTTGTGTAGGCCTCATACAGGCAACTTTATTTCACTCTGCAGGATGACAGAACAGCATTCGTATGTGTACATTTAACACATGCATGTATTTAACACATATATGTATTTAATGCAGAATGCTAAATATCAAGTGATGCAGACATTATTCCCTGCAAAGCTCATCCTGAAAGCAATGTAATGTATTAAAGAAAAGGGGGAAAAAGCCTTTGTTAATGCAGAGCATGTACATATGACTGCAAACAACTGCAACATGGTTCCACATAGTTGTTTCTGTTGCAATATATAACTTCTCTCTGATTTGTTCTTTCATGCCAGACTTCAGTAGCCACTGGTGATACATAAGCAGTTGTTTATTGCTGTTGGGCATTGATTTATATTTTGGTTGTTTGGACCATTTGCAATATCCATGAGTGATGACTTTTAGCTGGTGTACATACATCAAGGTCTCTGACACTCATGCTAACTGTTCACCAGTCGTGGTTCCAGCTGCATGCTGTGCACATTGCGTCCACTGCTGAGCTGAGCAGAGGCATCCATCCTCCTTTCTTAGCACTCTTGCATAGAGGGAGGAGGGCGGAACTTAAGGCTGTCTTGGGAGAAGGAATAGTTACCTGCATCATGCTCATCCCAGAGAAAAATGAAGGAAAAGAAGCATACAAGAAGGATGTTTGTATTAATGCAATGTGCACCAAAGAAATGTTCCACAAAGGAGAAAATGTGGTATTCAAGTATCCAAGCTAAAAAAAAGTGAGCAAAGTGTCTAAAAATACTGATGTTTTAACACACATTTGTACACCTCTGTGGACATTTTTCATGTAGTTTTTACTGGTGGGTTTACATTAGCTGGCTGCCAGATTCCCACTGAGCTACTCTCTCACCACTCCTCCTCAAAAAAACTGGGGGGAACAAGATGGAAAAGCTCATGGGCCGAGATAAAGACAGGGAAATTCCTTACCAATTACCATCACAGCAAAACAGACTTGACCTGGGGAAAATTAATTTAATTTATAGCCATGTAAAATGGAGTTGCATTGTGAGAAACAAAGACAAATATGAAAACAACATCTTTCCCCAGCACTCTTTCCTTTTTAGCGGGCTCACTTGAGAAGTATGTGCTATTTTTTCTGTTGAAAAACTAGATTCAGGCATGCATGTGGTGATAAGTAAGGACTGATGACCTTTATTTCACTTGCCTTACAATCAAATTCCTTAAAACTTCTCATGGAAAGGAGCTATTGATGAGGAGGCAGAAAAGAAACTCACATGGGACACAGAAAGTGCAGGGAGTTGCGGCTCTGTTTCACAGGTTCTTTCCTGCCACAGACCGACACTCCTGTTTGCTTGCAAAGGGCAATACCTGAACAGCACAACTGCTGGCGTGCCATATTTACCTCTGTACTTGGCTTTTTAGCATGCACTAATCCCATCTCTGGCGTTGCAGTTTGATGGAGCAATCCAGCATTCAATACCAACTAGCAGTTAAAAGGAGAAGTGATGTGCAGTGGCACATGATCATTTTCATGTTCTGGTGAAAGAGGAAAAGGCTACTTGGAAGCACTGATGTTAATTGCCTGCTTTCAGGCAACTAGAGAGTTTTGTTATGCTCCCTTGTATTCACCTGGTGTGGGAACGTAGATTCAGTCATGTCTAGGTTTTTGCACAAAAGTAGGTGATCACATCTCTGATATATTTCTTGGCAGTCCTCCTCAAGCTATTGCACCTTATTAAATTTCTTGAAGTTAGTATTCTGGGTGCAATTCTGACTCCTCCATAATCAATTGCTAAACACCTTACCTGTTCCAGAGGGCTGGAATCATAGCAACCAGTTTCTGTGAGTATTGATGGCTGCAGCCTCACTCTCTCTAAATAAGAGATCAAGAAAAGGAGACTGGGTGGGGGAAGAAAGGTGATGAGAGGGGCTGGCAACAAGGTTATTAAAATTTCTCTTTAAAAGAGTGTGAAAGTCTCAGTTTGAGATCTTTAGAAATCAATAATTGCACAATGGTTATGTCTGTGTTTTTCCATTCATCATCTCTGTCCTTATTTCCCTCATGACAGCCATGTTGTTAAAACGTATTTAGGTAAAACCAAAAAGTGTAAAAGTGGGTGTGTATGTGTGCATAAGTAGGCACAGAAAAACGCACGAGGTCTAAAACAGATAGCTAAAATATTGAAGAGTAAAATGTCTTACAGAGAAATACTAGTGTTTTTTGTACAGCTGCTTTTAAATTATGAGAATGACTTCAATTTTAATTTTCTAAAATGACAGAAATACAGTGCAGTCTGCCAAATTTCAAAATGAAAGTATTAATCAGAGATTCTGAGGTGACATAGATTATTATTGTTCTAAATTATTTGAGAAATTCAGAGTTCAAAAAAGGTATTCATTCATCAGCAGTATCCTTTCATCACAGGTACTGAAATTATCACATACTTTCTTCTGTCTAGTGATATAAATGTCATCTGCCATTACACTTCCCTCACTGCATCCTGCTTTGGCTAAGTTTTGCGTGAAACTCCATAAAGACACACTGCTCAAAAGAATCTTTCCCCAGATAAGTTTTTGGCATATAATCTACTGCCACTTGCTACTGGCTACACACAACTGCTGTCAAAGTCACTGTTGGGGAAACGCTGAAAAATTCTGCTGTTCCTTCAGTCCGCAAAATTTTATGATGATGTGTTAAACTAAAAAGACAGGCTTTGTCAAGTGATTAGCTTTGGGATCTAGATTGTAACTTGTAAATGAGAATGAATAAGTGCACAGGCAGTCTGAATATTCAAAAAATCCATCCACAGTGGAAGCTGGAGTTTTTTTCATTCCCTTTTTAGAAGATGGAATTTGTCCTGGCTATAGTCATCGCATTCTACTTCATTTAGCTCCAGAAAGAGTCTCCTCATATTTTTCTCCATTTATGTGCATTTCTCTTATGTTCCTACAGGCTTTTCTGCCATTTTGTGTTCTGCACAAACTACTATCTGTAGATGTAATCAGATAATTCACATTCTAGATGTATATATTTCTGATAACAGTAAACAATTTTTTTCAATATGTATATGTGCATACAAGTTTCTTTTCACTGCCTAATCCTTTTGAATACAAAGTCACAGATTTTCATGCGTTTTTGTTTACTGATAGGTCAGCTTAATGTTACCTTGTGTTCTAAAAAAGATTGTAACTTGAATACTTGTTTTGTTGTCATGAATGGGTTACTGGATCTTGATTATGAAATAATAGGTTAGTTACTTTGCTATAGAACTAATCTTCGAATAACATTAGTAGAACTTTGTCATCTTGTTACTACGTTATATCGCTGTGTGCAGAACCAGATGGGAAGGGAAATGAGAAAACTCCCTTGGTACAAATACCATCTGACAAGAAGAAATAAAACCACCTGTTATTCTGTGTAAAGGCAGAGTTAAGGCTTCTTAAGATAGATGATTTTTTTTAAAAAAAATTGTTTTATTATTTCTGCCCCATGTAAACCTATGATTTCTTTCTTACATATTATTGGAATTAATTGTATTCCTGAGGCCACAGCCCAAAATGCACAGTTTATCCAGTGGTGAAATCTTGCCACTTTTTGAGTAATTAATAGTTCTTGCACTTCTTTTATGCACTCCTTCCTTCCCTATACATACTCATTATCATGGTTTGTCAATTATCTTCCAAACTGTATTAAAAAAAGATAACTCTCTAACATTAGCAATTGCTCAGAAGTTGCTAATAGCTCTCATGAGAGCACTTGTCTCACCCCGTATCTCCCACCTTATCAAAAGGTCACATTAATTACAGGACCCTTGCTGGGAATAAATCAATGTGTCAATCAGAGACCCACAATTGTGCTGCAGTTGGGAAGTAAAAATTACAGAACAAGGTTGTATTTAGGGCCTAATTTATTTTTTTTAGTATTGTATTTGTGAGTTAACCTAAGAACAAAGAATAATGGCAGTATATTGAAGATCAAGTTGTATGTATATGTTTAAGTGAACATTTTTATTTGTACTTTTATTATCAATTATTCATCTACTTCTTAGAATTGTAATACACTATTCTTACTTGTAAGATCTCCATAATCATTGCCTTCAGTTAAAAAGAAAATTTAAAAAAGAAGGAAACATATCAAATTCAAGATATGCTCAGTTTCTCTGACAAACACTTCTGTATTTCAATCTTTAGTATTTTATCTAAGTATTTTAATGCCGGATCATAAAAAAATCATAGCTGTAACAACAAAGATTTCCTTATTTAGTCTCCTTGCGTCTTGGTATTTTCACGATCCACAAGACTGTTAAGGGTATTCTAATTTGTAGGGCTTTTTGTTTCATTGCTGTTGTTCTGTTTTGTGAAAAAAAGCAGATAGATTGTTTCTAATGAAATGGCAGTAGATGAGAAACTTCATGAGCAAATAAAAAAGGAAAAATCTTTAGTTTAGCCAGTACCTCACTCATTTTCTCTCCCGGTCTGGTTTTATTATATTAAGCTGGTTTCCAGTGGTGATAGACTGCATACAAACTCACTCACAGAGTGCTGTTAAATCCCAAGATTTAGATCAAATTCTCATATATTGTTATTACCACCAGCCTAATTCTTCAAGATCTTAATTGCATGCTAACTACTCAAGCAGGTTAACATAAAATTTAATTTGTCTTCATCAGCTTGAGGCTACAGAAGTGTGTAATAAACTTGATTTATAAACTTCTAACTTTGCTGGCCGTTAAATAAAAAATAATCTGTGTGTGCATGTGTTAATATTGCAGAGGAAGCAGCCTAATAACTTTCTAAATACAGTTGGATTGGTTGTGTTACATCCATTTAACACAGTGTTTAAGTCATTGTCTTAGATCCAGACAACTTCAAGTCTGATTCTGGCAGTGTTGAGAGGCAAAAGTGGAAATCTTCCAACTTTATATTATTCTAGTGGAGCGTTTGGGTAAGAGGAAAAATTGACAAAAGGTATACGAGAAGATCTTTAGGATACCAAGTCAAACAGAGAAAATAGCAGAGTACTTTTTTTTTTCCTCTTTTTTTAAGATTTTTTTTTTAAACAGAGACAGAATATTAGTTCTAGTGCAAGTCAGTTATTGCTATCTCCCTCTCATTGTGCAAACAGAAGAAAAAGTAATGCTTGTGAAGAAAAGTGGAGTATCTGAAATGTTCTTAGTAATACAGTACATCTCTAATTTAGGTTTATAAAAATACATGCTGTCGTTACTAGGTAACTCTCATAGGAATTTGAGACTAGAGTAAAAAAAGAGGGTTTTTTTCTATCTGACAAGACTTTCAATGCTGCCATAACATCCTGATGCTCAAATCAGAACAAAATTAATTGATTGCAAAAATGTAAAACATTGTGTTGTGTTATCTATTATGATAAGAGACCCTGAATGGAAATTGAGGACTAAGTTTCAAGTACGGGGTGTTTTGGTCTTGACTCCAAAGCCTGTGGAAGTTGCCCTTCTGCTCAGTTTGCCACTCCAATCTGTGAAGAATACTGAATCCCACCACTGGCCCTTTGAGCCTAAGAGCAGCCAACATTGTTTTACTTGTCCAGTGCTTTATTTGCTTTATTTGCATTCAAGCTGATGCAGGAGGAAAAAATAAAAAAATTTAAAAAATCCCCTGCTCATTTTGTTTCATGTAGAAAAATTGCTGTCAATGGAACACTAGACATAGTGTTGCTGGCCATTACAGAATGAAACATCCTTGCTAATTTTTCTGATACAGATTGGTTTATAAACTGAAGTAAGATTATATATGTATTTTCAAAAGTGTTTAGAGTAAACAAAAATCCCAAATTCTTCCATGATATACTAAGCATATGTAAATAATGTCTCCTTTTATCTGCCAAGGAGAAATCAAGTTTCGGTATATCTGTGGAAAAAATGTTGTAGGCATCTCTAAATCTCATACCAACCTCTGAATCACCTAATTCTTTTTTATTCTTTGTATTTATTGTGGAGTGCTCATGCACACTTATTAGCTGCATATTTTTATGTGAAACCAAATGGGGTTGAGGTTGCTAGGATGCTTCAGGCTGTCTTGTTGCATTCTTGTCCATGTTTAGAAGCCTTTAGAGTTTTTTTTTACAATTTTATTTTGAAAATAAACAAAAATACAAAACCAAAATGCTACATATATATATGCCTAAATGACATTTAAAAAAAAAAAAAAAAAAAAAGATCTTGAGTGAACTTAAGTTTTGGGTAAAATCAAACAAGTTTTAATCAAAAACTAATTGATCCACTTATGTGACGTTATTTCTGAAGAAAGTTTCAAATTTTCCCTTGTAGTGCTGAACATGGCAGGAATTATTAGTTTAATTTTAGAATTTGTGTGATGTTCTGCTCTAATCAAAGGTAAGTCTGCAGTACAAATGGTGTGTTTCAGAGCCTGATTGGTTTAGTACAGATACCTGTAGGCATATAAGTAAAATCTAAATCTCAGTTTCTGCATTGTGTGTGATATAGCAGTGCATTGCGCAGACACTGAGAAATGAGCTACTTCAGCAGAGGAGAACAAATCTGATTTGTAAGACTGTGCGTGATTTATTTATTTATTTGTTTATAACTATTGTAAGTCATTTGTGTCTGAAGATGTTTTAAAACTAGCGTGCCTCATCAAGACTCTTCCGTTTCTGGTCACAGCTGAACACCATTGCTAGCTCCTTTTCCCTTCTTCCATTTACTCTGTTTTTTTTCCATTATTTAATTTAGATGAATAAAGAGAGTGACAAGTAACCAGAAGAAAAAACCTGGCTACTGCAATTCATAGTTGTATCATTAGTCTCATTCTTCTTCCCTCCCCAGAAGTGCTTTGCAGGAAAGTGTGACTGTAGCTGGTACTGCTAATTAGCCATATGCTATTACAATTTCCAAAAATTGTGTTGCAATAGTTATAACTCAGATAAGCGGGCATATCCAGTACTGTATGAAACAAGAAATAATTACAATGAATAATTTGCAATAGTATGAATAATTTCTAACAGTGGAGTTCACAATAAGTGCACATGATTTCTCTTAGGCATGAGTAATGAATTTGCCAAGATGTCAAAGAAACGCTCTCATGAGTGCGTGCCATCATAGATGGCTAATTAGTCAGGCACAATTTGCCTTTGGCGAATCCATGTTGGCTATTGATATATTACACGGCATCTGGAGTTATCTGTATTTAGAGTTTTCCTCAAAAGGTCACCTTGCTTGCATGAAAACTCTTCTCAGAAGTATGCAAGGAAATGGTGAGATTTCTGCATAAACTGCACAGCTGTACAGTGCATGGTAAAGTGGAGGCATCCAGGATGCATTGAACATATTACTCATAAGCAAAATATCATATGAAAGCGTAAAGCCTATGGAAGGTACAGGATGTTGTTATGGCTCACGATTTGTCACAGAAAGTAAGGTGTTTCCCAGATGCACTTGATTTATTCAGCATGCACAAAAGATATGGTTAAGCACAAAATATTAATTCAGAGTGTCAGGCTCAGTATTTCTGTTAGGCAAATCTTAGGTAGAAATCTGACAACTTTGCTCAGGTCTGAAAAAAGTTTAGTAATTTGTTAATATCTATGAAATGGTCACATATGGTGATGACAAGATGAGTATTAATAAGAAAGCTTCAGGAAAAGAGGAAATAGCTTCAGTTTGTGCCAGGGGAGGTTTAGATTGGATATTGCAAAAAACTTCTTCACAGAAAAGGTTATCAAGCATTGGAATAGGCCACCCAGAGAAGTGGTGGAATAGCCATCCCCAGAGGTATTTAAAAGACAGGTAGACGTGGTCCTTAGGGACATGGTTTAGTGGTGGTTTTGGCAGTGTTAGGTTGATGGTTGGACTCAATGATCCAACCTTCCTTTCCAACCTAGGTGATTCTATGATTCTATGAACAACTTAGTGTTAATTCTGAGGCCACAAGGTGATTTTTAAGATTTTTTTAAAATTAAATCAGCATTTAAGAATTTGCTTACAAACAAGGTCAGATGTCCTTTGACATGCTGAAATATTATGCTAGATAAGACATCAGAACTATTCTGATCTTGTTTTCTTTCTCTATTTTTTGAATTCTTATTGTTACAGTAACATAGGCACAACAAGGAGAGATTCAGCTTTCCTACATTTGAATTTGAAAACTATACTGACTATTCAGTCTTGCAAAGTACGAAGTATTCTGGTTTCTCTTCCCCAAGGCCCTCTAGCATCTCTTTGAGTCCAAGTCCAGTACACAATAAACTTCTGCTTCTAAATAGCATTACTTACTTTTTAAAAGGAAAGATAGGTTTCAGTGGTTTATTGAACATGAGCTTTACACTCAGCATCCTGTTGGTAAAACATAATCCAGGGCTTCTAAAGTCTGTAGCTGAGTGTGATTTTTAGAGGATGAAGGATTGTGTTCTATCGCAGTCCAATGAGTAGCCTCCTTTCATACCTCTGACTGATTCCAGAAACAGCAAAAGTGCAGAGAGGGATAAAAAAAGTAAAGCTGCAACTACATTTACTAAAGAACGTATTTGCTTGCTAAAGCTCTGAACAAGTTGTTCTGATATGCAAATGATTGCAAATCTTCTTGAGACATACATGCCTTAGGAAAATGTTATTGGCCCTTATTATCAGAGGCATTATAATCACACATCAATAGAAAATTGGGCTACACTGTAACACTTTTATATTATTGCTCAATTGCAAGTTCAATAGAAAGATAGCTACTCCCTCCTAAAACATTTTTCAAGCAGTCTTTTTCTTATCATTGAGATGATCAAGGAAATATTAGTGTAGTGATCATTCTGTGCTGTTTTAGTATTTTAAGGTATGAAGCTGGTATGTCATTCCACACAAAATCTTATAGATTATTGATTTCAAGCAGTATTTAAAAAGCTTTTCATTTGTGCTCCTCTGGATAAATTTATTTACTTTTAAATTTTTATAGTAAGTGTTTATAAAATATAAACTTTCTGGCAATAGCACATTAATAGCCATGCTTTTTTCTTCAATTAAGGAACAAAGGACAGCCTAAAAAAAATCTTTTATTCATATTTTTTCCTTTTGCTGAGCTGATTGATTGACTGGCTTTATTCATTAACCGGAAAACTCATTTACATATGAACAGTACATTCCTTTCTTAGGAAATTATAATCATTATTAAAGAATACCTCATTAGCTACATTGATTTTTTGACAATAACTAATCATGAATTGACTAAAATATAGAAGAATAATACCTTAATGTTTTATAGCGTGTATTAATTTCACCCATCTCCCCTGACTGGTAATGTTCTTTCAAATGCAAATCTTTAAACATTTCAGGTAGTCAAAGCTAAGTTCTCTATGTAGAATGTTTGAAAATATGACAAGTTTTAGAAAAGGTTTCTGGTTTACAAAGATGGTTCTCTTTCCTATATGACTTTGAGCTTTCATCTGGCTAAAGTAGGCAGAGGCAAAAGATACAGGACCCTAAAACTTCTGCGCTTGGGAATTCATAAGATGCTGCTACTTTTTCCCATTTGTCTGACAAAAGGCCATATTAGGCCAGTGAACAGTGCTGCTGGTCACTGGGAAAAGTGTTGTAAATCTTATTTCTAGACTTAACAGCTTAGGAACAAGTTATACTTTTCTATGTTACTGATAACAGCTTTTCAGTCAAAGAATGCAGAAAGGCATGCATATTTTTAATGATCATTTTAAATAAATACATTTAGGTCTTTTTTCCAAATGCAGGAGCAAGCGCAAGTTCTTCAGAACACTTGCAGAAAGTATGATCTCTTAATTTTTATGCCAGACTGTTCTGTGAGGCAGAAGACAGGGACCATTAAAGTAGCTTCATGTTCTGCCAAAGTATTTCTAATGCAAGTTAAAAAAAAAAAAAAAAGACTATCATAAAATAGAAGTGCCCATCAAAGCTTCATGAGAATATTTGACAGGCAATTTACCTGTCTAGCAGTAGAGTATTTATTGCAGGCAAATAGGACATGTGTCTTTAAAATTTTTGGATTCCTCTTGTGTGAAGTTAGACACTATAATTAAATTTAACTGTGTTATTGTATTGTAATATAATAGTATGGAATGAAATATAGAGGTAACTTTAAAACTTCCTCTATATAGTATTTAAAAATATTTCAGTATTCCTGCAATAAAGTTAGCTTGAATCAGTAGTTTTAACATAGGTATATTGATCATATTTGATAAAATAAGAACTAAACTAAGTTTACATATCTAATATCAAAGGGTTGTGGGATTTTTTGTTGGATTTCTTTTTTTATTAAACTTTTTTTAAAAAGCTGGAAAAATATTTGTCATAGTGTTTCAGCTTTATATCTCTGTATCTTCCATGGTCGGAAGCTATCATGAAAGGCTGCTGTTACTGTATTCTTGGTCCAGCTCTGAAACAACTAAGTTTCCATGAAGAATGATTTTTCTTGCAATTTTGTAATTATTGACTGTTAGACATCCATGTTTTGGTGGCAGGGAAAGTTTTGTTACTAAAGTATCAGAACTATCAGAGAAAACCACTCTGGTAGTATTTTCACAATGTGTCCCATTTAAAAACAGTGATTTTACAAGGAAACAATTAAGCCATTCATTTATTAATAGTTAACCAAAACAGATGTTTAGGTAATTTAACCTAAGAATATCTGCATATGCTTAGAGTATCTTATACACCTCTTAAATGACATTCATGTACCATGACAGAAAAATGACTAGTTTTGTGGATTACCATGTTATTTCCACTGTGTGTCCCTTTTCAAGATGATTTTTTTTCTAGAAGAAAACTTTAAAGATCTGTGTCACTCTTGAGGTCTAAGGCTGGCTGTACTGACTTGCTCAAGAAGTCGTTTGGTAGTTAGGAAATAAACTAATAACTTTCCGGAGAACATGCCTGAAATTCCTCATCTCCTGGATCATGACCCTCCTCAGTTCTGGATCAGTTGGTGAATCCAGAATTCTAGGTGAAATCAGCACAGAGGTGAGCAGTGATGGGAGGCTGAGGGTGTCTTTGCTACAGAGGAGAGTAGAGATGTGGAAACTATTCTACTAGAAGGAATTAGGATTCCAGGTAGGATGCTGTAGCTACAGGAATGAAAAATACAACCTAACTCTGGAAGCTACTACTGCAAAGGATAGATGTCTTCAGGACCTTGCAGTAAGCAATGAACATATATTTTTTTTACCACAGTGTGCGTTTATAGAGGTCAATCTGAGCCTACCTTTAAAACCAGACAGACCTAGGACATGGCTGTTAGATAGGGTTAAATTACTTGAATTAATGCAACTTTTAGTCATTCTTGCAGTGGCTTCCTATATGTGTATCTTTTCTTCAGTGTAATAGCATCAGTTTGTCTATCTACAGTCAAAAAACGGAGAAAAAAATACCTGATTTCCCCCCATTATATTCTATAGCTTGTATATGGTAAAAAAATGACTCATTTGTAAAGCAGAGGGAAATACAGCAATGCTAACAAAGCAAACACTGAAATAAATTATTTTTCTGTAAAATCTATAAACACCGTATGCAACAGTTCATAATTAATAGTTGATTATAGTTTATTGTATTTACCATTAAATACATCACAAGTTCATATTGTATTTACAAATGTGTTTCATCCAATTTAATTTGTGGTTGATGCAGTGTTAAACATTCTATAAACAAAGCAGGGATACACAACTGTGCTACATAAAAGTTCTTTAAAATGTAGTTCATGCCAGGGTCAAAAGAATGTTTAATTCTCTTGATTCTGGAAATTATTTTTCATCCAAGATGGGTAATTCAAAAATAATTAAACCCCTTTTAGATTGCCTGCAGGCAACTTTATTATTTAACATTATTATTGTTGTAACTGCATGGATTCTAAGGCAGTATGAAAGATCTGTAATGGTTTTCATTTCTTTATCTGCCCCATTTAGTTTCTTTCCTCTCCTCTCTACAGCAGGTATTCTTAATTTTGTATTTTGCTGCTAGCATGCTGTTGCATACACAACAGAAAATAAACACTAATCACAGTCATCAGCCACATTCTATAATACTTAGAGCTTGATGTAAAACATGCCACAGCTGAGAGGTATCTTTCACATGCAGCAGGATAGTTAGAGGTCTGAAGTCAGAGTTAGGATGCTGTGATACTTACCATGGTCCTAGGATTGACCTGCTGCAGCAGTTTGTGCACACCTCTTTACCTTTCTGTGTCACAGACAGGCAATATATAGAACATGTCCAATTTTGCTTATTCAGACAGCAAGCTCTTCAAGGCAGGCATTGTCATTCAGACAAAGTTTGTCATGTCTAGAGCTCAGCTGCAAGAGAGGTGTTTGGTGTCTATGTGTCTTAGCAGGATGCTACTGTGACACAGGGGAGAAATATGTTGTGTTCAGTGACTGTTTCTGAATCTACTGGAACTGAATCAGAGAGACCTTGTGATGGCAAAACATTATGCAATTAGCAATCAATAACATACACACTCATACCACCTGTGCTATACCCTCAGTTCTAGAAGATTCAGGAAGAGTCACAGGTATTCCCACATGATTAATCTAGGCAAGCTGCAATATCATTGTCCATCAATATTAGAGCTAAATGCATATTTTTACTATATGAACATTTTAATGTTTTTTTCTATAGGTAGTTTTCTCTTCTTTTGGTATTTTAAAATAGCCTTGTTTGATTTTATTGTTCTGCCATTTTAAATACACTTATGTACTTTTATTTCAGGGACATTTTTTCCATATACACTGGCTTTATACCTGTCCTCTTGAGAATCCTCCTCCCTATTTTTTTTTCAGTTGTCCTCTTATTAAAAATCTATGGACAGATTTTGGAAAGCCTGGCTATCAGTTCAAGTCTCAAAATCTTTCCTCAGTTGGAGATTAGAAAAGAATATAAAGCAATCTGATACCAGCTACTTTCTGCCTCATATTTATAACTTTTTTTATTATTATTATTCCTCTCCGGGTCTAGGAAAAAGAATGCTTTTCATTCTAGAAGTCAGATATCAGCAGGAAGTGGGTATTAGAAAGCAGCCAACATTATTGAATAACTCTTCATCCGACTCAAATCAAGGGGGTCAGCATACCAACAGAAAATCTACAGTGATTAGTAATAGTATAAATATACATTCAACTTTATTTTTAATGTAGAATGATATAGCAACTTACCAAGAGTTAACATTTGGGAATACAACTGTCTGTTAGTGTTATTCTTTAGGTAAAGTCTTGGTTCAAATGCTGTGTTGACTTAATACTTGAAGTGGCAATGGGGAAAAGAGGCATTATTGTCCCACTTGAAAGAGGCATGACATGATTTTGTTAGAAAGTGATGTGCATGTAGCAAACCAACTTGACTTTTATTTGTCAGGAGGCATGGTACTGCTGCGGAAATTTGAGGAAGTGTGTAATTTGGAGGCTTTAATTCAGTTATTAGCATCTCTCTCAGAAGTATACCCAAACTGAAATAGATTTGTCATCTTAGTACAGAAATCATAGGCAAAGACAGTTTACTGTCCCTGTATCATGAAGGGATGGATCAGTACTGGATCCCAAAATACTGATACAAACTTTTTTCTCCTCCAGGGCTCAAACAGCTTTCCAGAGTGCTGGAGGCTTCCAGGGGAACTGCCCCCGGATGCCTCCTGCAGTGCCTGGACCCAGTGCTTCCAGCTGTCAGCTCTGGAGCTGATGTAGCAGCCCTATATTTGAGCAGCTGCAGTACTAGGAAAGTTGACTTACAGAGTGAAAGGACACCCAGGCTTCTGGCAGAACTGCCAGGTGGCCTCACAGGAGGTGGGCACAAGATTTCAGCTCTGCAGGTCAGGAATAGTCTTTCGCCAGAGCAACAGCTCTTCAGTTGCTGCAATCGCTTAGCTTTGGCTCCTGTCAACAGCCAGCATAGAAGCCTTGAGGACACAGCTGGGCAGTTTTCTAGATAGCACTAATACACAACGGAAATCAACCTGTGATTTGAAATAGTGCAGGGTCCTTTCTAAAACTGTGCTCCCATCATGGGCAATGTTGCAACGTATGTTTAATTCAGAAACATCTACTTCACTTATCTTGTCTCAAAAAGCTTCCAAACTGCACACATTAATGTAGGGCTAGAATGAAAGATCAAACTGGTAGAAATTAGATATTTTGCACAGAAGAAATTGAAAGTAGCTAATTTACTAGTTTGCTTGGAAATGCATTAAGCAAATTTCCTACTGAAACTCAGGGAAGTGTCCTAACCAGCTTGGTTATGGAGCTCAGTTTAGTTGCCAGAGACATTTGAATTGAGAGAGAGATGTCATTTTATGAAAAAAATACCGATTTTCAAGAATCCTACCCTTGTTATTCAAAAGGAGGAAAATTTTTTAACAGTCTGACATGTTCTTTACACCTTTTCTGTAGAAGGTGTATAACTCAATGCAAACTGATGAAATATCAAAGATGGCGAAGCAGCTTGAAGCACAGTCTGCTTAAATTCTTCTTACATCTGGATTACTAAATTAGACTGCCTCCAACTGGAAGCAATCCAAGTAGCTAGTTGAGTCAAAATATCACATCTAAACCAAAAAAGAGCTGTAATTCTGAAACATGAGATTCCATAGTATATGCAATGCATCACAAAAAATGTTCCACAATCATCTTACTCTAAGTACTGTGAGGAAATCAAAATAATACAAATAAATATTACTGTGTCAGCAATCATCAAAAATTTTATTTTCTTTGAAAATCTTTAGCAATTCCTCTCAAAATCTTTTTAGCATTGCCATTATGAAAAAAGTTCATATTTCACATTTATACACTGTTTTAAAATTATTACCTAATACATTTTTCTGGGGGGACAATTACTTTAGTTTTCCCCTCACCTCTTGTGCTTGCTATGTTTTGCCTAAGAAAGATTTCCACGATTTGCACATACGCTTGGAGTTTCTCTGTGTGAGGAAATTTTAAATATTAAATACACCAAAGGAGGATGTGTTGTAATTTTCAGGAGTTCTGAACTATTAGTTTAGATAGCTTATTTATCAATTGGGACACCAAATATATTGAAGCAGTTTTGTTTCACTGTGGCAAAATAGCTTTAACGGTTAATTACTTGTTCCTTTTAAAAGCAAATTATCTGTTAGCATTGAGAAAGAGTGGCATTTGAGAAAGAATTTGGGAGCAAAACAATTCAACGGGAAAATTAGCAGTTCTGATTTCAGTGAAAGACTGGGGAATTAATTCTCTTAGCTTGTGTATATGGTAGCATGTAGGCTTATTCAGTTATTAATAGAGTCTAATGTTGCTACTTCTTACATTATTACAGGTCATGTCGTATAACAATATCATGGGAATGTTTGTTAACAGAATGAGTCATGATTCCACCTGGGATAGAGTTAACTTTCTTGCTAGCAGCTTGTATAGTGCTATGATTTGGATTTGGGATGAGAGACAGTGGTGATAGCACACTGGTGGTTTTGGTTGTTGTTAGGCAGCCAAGGCCTTTTCTGCTTCTCACACTGCCCTGCCAATGAGCAGGCTGGGATTGCACAAGGAGGTGGGAAGCGACACAGCTGGGACAGCTGACCCCAACCGACCAAAGGGATAGTCCATACCATGTGACATCATGCTCAGGATATAAAGTTGTGGCAAGAAGAAGGAAGGGGGCAATGTTTGGAGTGATGGTGTTGGTCTTCCCAAGTAACCAGTACGTGTGATGGAGCCCTGCTTTCCTGGAGATGGCTGAGCACCTGCTTGCCGATGGGAAGCAGTGAATGAATTTCTTGTTTTTCTTTGCTTGTGCACACAGTTTCTGCCTTACTTATTAAACGGTCTTTATCTCAACCCACAAGCTTTTCCTCACCTTTACTCTTCTGATTCCCCATCACAGCTTGGGGGGGTGAGTGAGCAGCTACATGGTTCTGGCTGCTGCCTGGGGTTATATCATGGCATTAACAGAATGAGGACACGAGCAACGGCAGAAAAGGAAAGATTAGGTCATCTTTGGCATGCTTGGTACTTATTTTTGATAAGTTAACTTTTGTGCTTTTCCATTCATATGATAGCTGAGTCACGAGGAAATATTGAAGTAGTCCTGTGACACATTTTGTTCCTTTGGTTTCACCTACCACCTTCCCTCTTGCAGTGTCTTTATTTGTAGACTATCATGCAACAAATGATTTTCTACTTCTAGCTGATATCAGAACCTCTTTACATTTCTAAAGCTATTCATACTTCAGTTCTCAGAAGCGTCATTTCCACAAACTGGAATGCAATGAGTTTTATATACAGGTTTTCTTGAGGAAAAGTATATTATGAACAATTATTACACATACAGGCTAGGCTTATGAATTCAGTCTTGCTATTCAGAATGGCTTCAAGAGAAAATCCTCCTCCCATATATAATTTTTTGGTTGGTTGTTTGGTTTTGGATTCTGTTTTTTTTTTTGTTTTGTTGTGTTTGATTTATTTTTAAACAGGACTTGAGATAAAGCCTAAAAACATGTTTAGAGCCTTGACAGTCATAGGGAATCACATGGTTCAGGATTATGAAAGCAATTGGGACTTACCCTAACATAAACTGTGTATTTATATTTAAATATAATACATACTAATATGATATGTAGGTGTAAATTATAAACCTACACTCAAGCTTATGCCTGTTGAAATACATGAAGTAAGGATATTAATTCTCTCCACCACTTCTTCCCTACAATCTGTGAGTTGAAGGAGGCTACTTGGTGTACCTAAAGCAATGAAAGTGTTAAAAAATGAAATGAAAATTGAGAAAATGCAAAATATTTTGTTTTGTTACACCTTTTTTCAGAGATAAGAGTAGATAGAAACAAGTTTGCTCACACAAATCCACATTTTTTACAGGAATGAAAATGTAAATATATTATTTGCTTCAGAGAATAGCTGTAGGAAGGCACTTGAGCATTACACTATATACTCAAGAGAAGCTTATATAAGGAGAAGGAAGAAGCTCTCCAATAATGTGTCTGACAAAACTTACTGAAGTAATATAAAGTATGAGTTTTGTGAAGCCTGTAATTTACACAACTATTAACAAATTAGAGAAGTACCTTAGATTAATCTACTGCAGTTTACAACTGAATGCTTTAACAGGTATAAAAATGTTCAGCTCTGAAAAATCTTTAACATCAAAAAAGGGACAAATCTATGCATATTTTTCCCATGGAATAGCACAAGTCTTTGTAAATGTTTTGCTTTTGAGAAGTGTGCTGGTTCGAGGTAAAACAGGACCAATTTTGTTCAGTAACTCCACTTTTTAACAAGGCCTCTTCTAAATGCTGAAATTAACAGCATATTGTGCAGAAAACTGCTCTTTCTCAGAGCAATAAGACCCATGTTTATAGCTGATGCCGAGGCATGGTATGCAGAGAGGTCCTCGCTTATACTTATTGTTATAACAACAAAGGCCAACCAACTTTGGTATTTGCCCTGTTGGAGGGTCAAAAGCGGAAAGGAGTAGAGGCATCCCACCTGCGAGGAGGAGCAGACAGGACAGGTGACCCAAAACTGACCAACAGGATATTCCACCCCATCTGCCTCATGCTCAGCATAAAAGCTGAGGGATCAAAACGTCAGCCCTTTCTTCAATGGCCAGCATCTGAGGACAACTCTGTCTGTGCGTCTGCCTTTGATCCCAACCCTGAATCCAGACCCAGAATCCAGTTCCCATCCATCACAGAGTCCAGTCTGGGAATTCCCCAGTGCCTGCTGGTGATTTGATTGTCATCCTGGCAGCTTGATATGGTTTTGTATCTATTTGATTATTTTCTTTTTATTATTATTTCCTTCTTTATTTTTCATTAAAGTCGTTTAGTTTCAACTAAACTAGTCTCTCTTCTTCTCCCTCTCCTGCTCTGCAGGAGAGAGAGAACATCTGTTGCTTGGCTAGCTTGGGCCAATCCGGCCCAAACCACAACAAGAAGTCATCTCTGTGAACATTTAACTACAAACATGGGGCCAATCGCTTTTCCAAGTTGTCTTGGAATTTTACCACAGATAGGATAGTAGCAGTGTCTTGTGCTTTCAGGAACTCTGAGAAATGAGATTTATTATTACTATTAATATTGCTATTGCTATTGCTATTGCTATTACTATTACTATTACTATTACTATTACTATTACTATTACTATTACTATTACTATTACTATTACTATTACTATTATTATTTTGGACCATGCAAAAATACAGGCTTCCTTGTCACATTCTTTTGATATCTTCGAGATAGTTTTCAGTTGGATAATGAGGTAGCTTACAGTAACAAATGAAAAGTTTCTGAACTCAGCTTTGTGAGAACATTAATGTTAACCAGACAATAATGTTACAGAGTTCTCATCTTGTCCGTCTTTTTTCCAGCTTCCAGTTTCTTTGCTGGGAAACACAACTACTTGTCTTATTTCTGTATTCAGGTGAGCTTTGGGGCTCACATATCTGGGATAGATTTAAAGTTTCCAGGAACCAGTAGTGATGGTCTTTGGTCTAAAGTATTTTTGCAGAAAATTTTAATCCAAAGACCCATCCATAATTGTTCTGTGAAAGACTGTTATATTTACTTATCTTGCTGTACAGAACCCTTTTATGAGATAACAACTAAAGCTGCCATGAGCAAAAATACAAGGAGTGCAAACCTCCAGCCCCAAATGTGCATTTTCCCTTCACATCTTAGTGTCGTACACACTTTTTCTCAAAGGAAGAATGAGAAATACATACAGAGGTCTATGATAGTTATTGATTTTAGTGAGAAGAAAACCAAGAATATAAAACTGAGAAGGAACTTCAAAGATTTCACTTCAGATTTTAAGAGGATAAGATGGCACGCACTCCTTGTTTGAGTACATGACTCTGCATTGACTTGAAGCAGCATTCCTCATCCTCATCCCATCCATTCTACCTGCATCTGTCTGGGGAAAACAAATCCCGGAACTGGACTCCTGCTTGCATTGAGGCTGGTGGAGAACTTCAGTCTGTGCAGAGACTAAATAACTCTTCACTTAACTTCCTTCTGCAACATCAACACCACTAGATCATGAAATTAATTCTTGGACCTCTTTTTGAACAGATTACAAATTTGCTTATTTGATTATGCATTATGTAATATGGGTATCTAGAAAATGGGATACTGTGAGTGATGGCTTCCATTAAGCGTCTACAGATTTTGTATTTACTCTACTATACTTCTATTATATATTAAATCGTCTTGACTAAATGAGGCATAACCATACCTGAACATTTTCCTTTGTGAGAAACAGTAGTGCTTTTCCCCAAAGCTATGTTTTCCTTCCACTTAGTATTTTTCCTTCCAGAGAGAAGCTTTGAGTAAGCGTTAACCATCATTTCTGTTTCATTGTGAATTGAAGTGAACTATAGTTGTATTCACAATTCCATATAATATTCACTATCTTCAGATATTAATCCGGAATAAAGATTTTTTTCTATTTGGGGGGGGTGGAGGTTGGGGGGGTGTGGGGGGTGTGTGTCTGGTTTTTTTTCTCTTCTGTATGTTATAGTTTTTCAGTAGAAAAAGAAAGGTGTAAATGTATTAGTGCTTTATTGTTGGTTGCTTACTTATATTCCAAATTGCCATTGCCTACCTGTACTTCAGATTATTTTGTTAACCTGGTACAGTGAGACTGAAAGACTTTTTTTTCCTCTTCTCTTAACAAAAGTATATTTTCTAGAATCAACTTCCCAAACATATTAGTTGTACTTTTATGATACAGCTTACCATTTTAAGAACACTTCAGTTGCTCTGTAGTATCAAAGAGCAGCCAATTAAATTAAGTTGGCATCAAGAAATATGTTGTACTCCTGCAAAAGGAAACACTCTCACAACTTATGGAGAAATCTTAATGTCAATGATCACTTTGCTTACGTATTTATCCTAATTATAAAACATTTTCTTTTTTTTAAGTGAATCTTACATAATATTCAAAGTGTCTATTTTACATATCAAATGGAAAGCTTATCTTCAATGGGGTTTTCAAACTATAATATGCAAAAACATAAAAAGATCCTACTTGTGGAATTGTAGAATGTTTCAAGATATATATTTTGAAGATAGATATTTTGAATTTCCTTTTGTTTCCTTTAAATATTTGGCATTATTGATATATTAAGTCATATTCTCTTGCTTCAGAGATGTTTGTCTTAATTACTGGGTGCAATTTCTAATGTTCTCTCTTTATTGTTCACTCTGTTTCTAGAGTAGTTTACAAGGAGACCGAAGTTTAAGACATTAGTATAGGGATAGTTAAGAGTGTTCACTTAATTACATTGTGCTAGTTGACAGGGTAGACAAAATAGCAAATAGAATTATTGTAAAAATATGGTCAAGATGAACTAGATGAATAAACTGCATTTAAGAGAAAAATGGAATGCAAAAACCAGAAAGCAACTGTCCATTTTTCATTTGCCTAACTACAAATTTTTAAGTATAAAATATAAACCACTATTTACTCAATTATGTTCCATCTCACTAGAATTATACCCTATTAATTAGAATCTTTATCAAGAGTATGTCTTTCTTAATTTTACTCCATTGTACAAGTTTCAGATTACATTTTTGGATCCTACAAGAAAGCAGATTCTGAAGTTCAAAACATCACACTAGACTGTACCATTTCTTCTGTTTATATGAAAGCCTGGATAATTACAGAGCTCAAAGCAGTAGGCTTTGAAAAAAGCTAGTTACAAAACTCTTCTATAATCTGCAAAGTTTGCGTTAGTTAATGGGAGTGAAGTTCATCCAGCTTTTTTAGAACAAAGAGATTTTATTTAAGGAAGAGCTTTCATCCTAACAACAGCTGTTTGAAAATGAGCCCAATAAAGGTATAGCCTTTGGTTCACAGAAAGAAACATTATGGGTGCCCATACATGTCAGAAGATCAGAAATTTAGGGTGCAAGTCAAAGGGTTTGAAGATCTAGAATCTGTAATATTTTATCTTCAGCAGTCCATCCGAGGGGGAAAGTTTGTCACTGTCTAAGCTAGTCTAACATTAGACCCTTTCCAATCTCTGTAGTCCCAGGGTCCTTAAAGATTATAGGAGATAATCTATCCATAAAAACTAAAGATTTTTATCAGCGTTGGATGTAGTGTTCAGCATCACAGCACTGGCAATTCTGTTTTGTTTATATACCTCTGGGTTACCTGAAGCATAGATTCATAAAGAATAGGTGTGAACAGGACCCTATGAAGTCATTTAACTCATTCTGTTCCCCTAACATTTCACAGGAATAGAACAGGAATACAAGATATATAGAACAGGAATAGAAGTTCACTCGTTTGTTTGTTTGTTTTCTTTCCCAAAATAGTTACTAGTCAAACTATTGTGGACCTTTATATATTTTTAGTTTCTAAATGACTTGATACACATTATTCTGAATGATAAAAATAATGGCTGTATCAAGTAAAAATCTTCAGGCAATCTGTCTCGGATCCCATAATATTAATTTTGTTAAGGAACTGAATGATGGAATAGATAGTATGTTTATTAAATTCAAGGTGACAGAAAGATGGTTGGTACCATCAGGCATGTTGAAGCCTGGGATAAAAGTCAAAATAAACTTGCACTTCTTTTTTTTTTTGAGGTCTCTTCTCTAATTTGTCAGTTCTATAAGTAAGAACACTTTTAAGAAAAGCATGGAAGAGTCACAAAGGAAAACAGATGGATATAACCTAATAACATCATGCTGATATTTGCTTTATATACAAAAAGTAGTACTACTCTCTATAAAAGAAATGCAGTAATCCTTTCATTTGACTCAACACTGGTCAGGCTAAGCAAGTTCTACTAAATTAAGTAAACAAGGGACCCTGTCATGAAAATCAAATGGTAGAAAATGGCTCATATCACACTATTGTACCACTTCCTATCTTTCAGGGAAGAATGATTTGATCTAGATTGCCTACTGGGAACTTTCCTTTTGTGTCCTTGAGAATTGGTTTGGATGGAAAAAGCTAATTTGTAGGGGCCAAAATATGACAAAGAGCCATTCTAACAAACTAGCTGTATAAGAAATTGAGTTTTATAACCTCTAAGTGTTCTGTGGAAGTATTTATTTTACTAATGTAAACATAGGTGTGGGCTGCTTTTTACAGTCAGATATCTCAAGAAATGTATATAACACTTAGGAGTCTTGGGCAGAACCAAAAATATAATTAGGTATGTAATAAATTAGCTTATAAGGAGACATTTGAATAAGTTGCAATTACTGATCCTAAAGAAGAGTTCATTTTCCTTCTTCCCTCCGATTGCCCAAGTGTTTTGCAAATAAGTAAAAATATTGCAATGTTTTGATCAAAAAAATTGGAAATATTTATTTTGTTACCATGACAAATAGGACAAGAGGTACTGAGTCTAAATTTTAGCAAGGAGTCTTTGGATGAGACATGCAGAAAGCATTCTATCATTAAACAACAGATGTTAAAATAGATTGCTGAAAGATATTTTAGACACCAAATCCTTGGAAGTCTTAGAATATCATTGGAATAGTCTTAGAAATATTCCTTTAAGAATGGCATTGGTATAAGTCTTAGGAATGAAGGAGGGAGATTAAATGAGCTTTCTTGCTTTGGTTTTCTATGTCTTGAAACAATTGTACATAGCCCCTTATATTTGGTTATACTCTGGTATAAAGGAAAATTAGTCTCTTCTATTTTTAGTATTCTTTTATTTGTGATTAAAATTTATTTTAGATGCAACCGTATCTGACTTTGCATATGCAGAAAAACTGACTATTTATTCAGACATAATAATACAGCAAATTCTTATTTACTTGCACACACCATAGGTATTTCTTCATCTTGTTTTCATACGTTGCTGTCAAGGAATATTTATCTGGGCTGTGTTTATTATCTGTCTCCTGGTATACAGCTGCTCTTTATTTAATATTAAAGCAATTGCACTGAAAGCAAGCTGCTATTCCAGAATACCCAAATATGTGCGTACATTAGGTCTGCCGTCTTCCTGTTTGTTTTCTTTTGAATCTGGCTGGGAGTGGGAGGGGGGAGAAGAAAAGGAAAGGTTCACTTCATATCTTCCAGTACATTCTTAATGAAACTATTAAATTATAAAAATAAGTCCCAGTACTTATCTCTGTGGTGCTCTATTTCATGTTGTACTTTTCTCCATATGGAGATCAAAATTACAATTATAACAGAGTTTAAACTCATTTCTTATGAAAAGGGAAACAGCTAAGTTGAAAAACAGCTGACTTAAAAGCTTGTTGACAATACATCCAACTTCACTGCAATGCTAGTCTAAACTTCTGCATCAGCTGACAAGCCATTAATTTTAACAAGAAGTGACACAGATTCTGTGAGTTTCCGCTTATCATGAGCCAACAATGTGTGCTTGCAGCCTGGAAAACCGACTGCATCCTGGGCAGCATTAAAAGAAGAATGGCCAGCAGGTCGACAGAGGAGATTCTGCTCCTCTACTCTGCTTTTGTGAGACCCCACCTGGAGTATTGCATCTAGCTGTGGGGCCCCCAGCATAAGAAGGATATGGACCTGTTGGAGTCAGTCCAGAGGAGGGCTACAAAGATGATCAGAGGGCTGGAGCACCTCTCCTGTGAAGAAAGGTTGAGAGAGTTAGGGTTTTTCAGCCTGGAGAAGAGAAGACTCCGGGGAGATCTTACAACAGCCTTCAAGTACTTAAAGGGGTCACACAGGCAAGATGGGGAGACGCTCTTTATCAGGGAGCGTAGCGGTAGAATGAGAGGTAGTGGCTCTAAACTGGAAGAGGGTAGATTTAGATTAGCGATTAGGAAGAAATTGTTTATTCTAAGGGTTGTCAGACACTGGAACATCTTGCCCAGAGAAGCTGTGGATGCCCCATCCCTTGAGGTCTCACAAGGCGATGTTGGATGGGGCTTTGAGTAACCTGGTCTAGTGGAAGGTGTCGCTGCCCTTGGCAGGGTCCTTGGAAGTAGATGATCTTTAAGGTCCATTCTAATCCAAACAATTCTATGATTATATGATTCTATCAAATGGTAATTGGACTGTGGTTTTTGTTTTAAACTATGGCCAAGAATGTCAGATATTTCTCATCTTTTCCTCCAACAGTTACTATTTTAACAAATAATTAAGAAGCATTATTAAGACTTAGGATTTTCTTCCCCAAGCATACTGTATCAGCTGTATATTCATGTGTGTACTTATATGTGTTTCCTTCATACAGAAACATAAGTTTTGCTAGTTTCCTGATCTATTGTTTATTGCTTTGTTTCAAGGCTTTTTCCTAAGTGTAGAAATTCATATTCAATATAGACAGTGGAAAACTCAAACTCTACTATTTTTAACTTTTTTTCCATGTCTCATTTTTATATTTGATATATTTTTAAAAGTACATATAGTAAATATTTATGTTTACTAAGTTTAGTTTATGTGAGTCTCTATACTTTTATTTCTAAATAAAAATATTGTATATTTGTTCACCAATAATATTTTTAAGTGTATTCTGAGCTTCATTCCTTTTAGAATTTTTATATATGTTCAATTTCTAGGCTTGCCAGTCTTTAAACTTTCAGCTTCTGCTCTTCAAGAATTACTTGAAGTTGAATTTTACTTTCCAGGAAACTTAATTCCCTTTTTCTTAAATCAAGCAAATTTTCCTTGAGAAAATCAATCTGAAATTATATCATAGTTTCTATTATTTCCCCCATTTTTCCTTTATTTTCAAAAGGACTTGTTTAACCCTTTACAGCTTCCTATGACATAAACATTTATAGAATCATAGGATCATAGAATGATTTAAGTTGGAAGGGACTTTGCAGACCATCAAGTTCCAACCCCCCAGCCATAGGCAGGGACACCTCCCACTAGACCAGGTTGCCCAAGGCCACATCCAGCCTGGCCTTAAACGCCTCCAGGGATGGGGCCTCAACAACCTTTCTGGGCAGCCTGTTCCAGTGCCTTACCACCCTCACAGTAAAAAATTTCTTCCTAATGTTTAATCTAAACCTGCCCTCTTCCAGTTTAAAGCCATTCCCCCTCATCCTATCACTACATGCCCTAGTAAAAAGTCCTTCCCCCTGCTCTCCTGTAGGCCGCCTTTAGGTACTGGAAGACCACAATAAGATCTCCCCGGAGCCTTCTCTTCTCCAGGCTGAACAGTCCCAACTCTTTCAGCCTCTCCTCATAGGAGAGGTGCTCCAGCCCTCGGACCATCCTCATGGCTCTCCTCTGGACACGCTCCAGCAGGTCCATGTCCTTCTTATGTGGGGGACTCCAGAGCTGGATGCAGTACTCCAGGTGGGGTCTCACGAGAGTGGAGTAGAGGGGCAGAATCACCTCCCTTGACCTGCTGGCCACACTTCTCTTGATGCAGCCCAGGATGCAGCTGGCCTTCTGGGCTGCGATCGCACATTGCTGGCTCACGTTGAGCTTCTCGTCACTCAGCACACCCAGGTCCTTCTCCTCAGGGCTGCTCTCCAGCCATTCCTCGTCGAGCCTGTATTTGTGCTTGGGATTGCCCTGACCCAGATGTAGGACCTTGCACTTAGCCTTCTTGAACTGCATGAGGTTGGCTTGGGCCCACCTCTCCAGCCTGTTCAGGTCCCTCTGGATGACATCCCTCCCCTCCAGCGTGTCTACTTCACCAAACAACTTGGTATCATCAGCAAAGTTGCTGAGGGTGCACTCGACCCCACTGTCCATGTCACTGACAAAGGTGTTGAATAGTACAGGTCCCAGTACCGACCCCTGAGGAACGCCACTCATCACTGGTCTCCACTTGGACATCGAGCCATTGACCACAACTCTTTGAGTGCGATTCTGTGATTTAAAGCTGTGGTTTAATATACGTATGTTGAAAGGAATGCCTAAAAACTCAAAATTCTTACTCATAAAGAATTAGCATCTATAGCCATTGGACATTCAAATAGCCTTATTAATAAAGTGGAAAAAAATAGAATACACAAGTTGGTTTTACTTCAATAAACACTCAGAAACCCCTTGTATTATAACAGCATTATTCATGTTAGTAAGGTGATGTCTTGGCTTTCATTTCATTTATATATTTCACTTCAGTCATTTTATAGTTCTCTGGAAGACTTTCAGTGTTTCAGTTTAGCTATTTTTTTTTTTCTCCCAATTACTCATGAATCACAATAATCAGGTGTTCCACTGATATATATACTTACTTTTAAAATGGTAGTTTTAAAAGGTGAAGGTAATGCAGCAGAATGACATGTGATGACCCCACCTGGAAGAACAGTACTGGTGGATCTTTGTGTTATATTTCCTGATAAGCTCTCTATATTCCTGGAGATTTAATTTAAGGACATAAATATGATATAGATATCTGTAATAGTTCAGCACAACTTGGTTGGAAAATATGGCAGAGCAGAAAGGACTTTCGATGCATGAGAAGCAAAAAAAATTACAAGATATCACCTTTTAACCAATGAAATCTTTTCAATTGTAGAGAAGGAAATTTTGAAGAACTCTTTACAGCTTGAGGAATTTTGTGTTTAACCTCAGGGGACCAACTCTAACATATTCAAAATATAGTGTTATATGTAATTTTGTATGTGTGTTAACTGAAATACAGTGAGCTGTATGTGCTTACATATAGCAGAAAGCTTCTGGACAGATTGAAAGACAACAAGGTCATAAATAAGTTTATTTCATAACTCTGTTATTCACTTTTAACTCTGATTTCTTTTAAGTGAGGTTTTTTATCGTTTATAGATGTTATATGCCAGGAAAAAAAAAAATCAGCTGTGTAGGCAGAAAGCTAATGAACAGCCTTATATATATATGTGTGTTTCTGTGTGTAAACAATACTGTAAAACAAAATTTTATGTATTATGTTTTAAAGACACATTCTGCATGCAATGAAAACATCAACAAACTGTGAAAGGTTGACAGGGAGCATCCACGACACAGTTAATTACCTGGGAAGTGATATTTAACACTGTGATTTTCTGTGGCCTATTCATTTGGTTAAACAGGCTCCAGAATCCCCTCTACCCATTCAAGTGGAATGTGTGTTGGCTGTTGTGAGCCTGAATGATAATTAACCCGGTGTGATTCTGAAAGCGGATCAATCAGCACACAGTATAAAATCACTATGTAGAAGGAAAACAAGATTTGTGAGCCAGAGTAAAATGCACCTTTTTTGATGATGATTGTAAATGTTCTTAGAAAAAAAATAGGGGAGGGAGAGAAGGCGAGTCTAAGCATTCTTAGTATAATTTCATATTAAATTCAGAATGCAGTAATGCTATATTTTTAACTAGCAGTCCTGATAATACTACCTATATGCACAAGGATTTCTAAAGCCCATGGAAAAGCATTGAGAGTCATGAAGCACAGAAAAGAAGCTTCTCCAAAGAGAGCCAAATAAGAAAGATAAGTGTATTAAAATAACTTAGAAAAGTTCAGGGGGGCGGATCAAATTTGTTAATGTCCATGTAATCTTAATGCAGACCCTGAGTGCCTCTATCTTGTAATCTCAGTGAAGTGGAGCTCTGTTTGTAAGTGCATAGGGGAAATGTTTGTGTAAGTAGGAAGGTGGTGATGACACAATGGGACCGTCTGCATTGCCCTTCATGACCACTAGGTGGTCAAGTTAATAATCAGTGGTAAAATGGCACCTGCTTACTTACCTGCAACCTAAATAGCAGACTGTGTTCTATAACTATAAAACTATTTTGCTATTTTTACAGCAAGAAATATGCCTCTTAAATACGCCTTACTGGCATTTCCCAAAAAAGGTTCCTTTCTATCCTGAAGCATTTCTCCTTACCTGTTATGAACTGTGGAAGTTTGAATTTGGAGATAAAATGCAAAAGAATTTACATAATGATCCTATTACCTTTTTTTCCTAAATTACATGACATCACATGTGATTTTGAACTAAATAAAAGTCTTTAAAAGCCCATATTCATCAAATAACTGACTGCAATTATGGCTGTATTAATCTTGTGGAAAGGGCAGACAATAGGAGTACAATGAGGTACCATGGAAATCCAAGCTTTTCTGCAAATTGTTATACAGTTGTATTAAAAGGGGAAAATTGCAGAAAGCAAACTAGGAGTCAATCTTCTCATGCTTTGAAAGGCAGCCTGCTCTTGTGTTGGCAAGTGTTACCAGGCACTAATCCAAGGTCCCTGTCATCAGCTTGGCCTTTTAGATCTACATGTCAAAGGTCTTAATAGACGTTTCACAAGTTTTCTAATATTATTTAGTCATTGTTTTATGAAGAAACTTATTCTCCCTTTTTCCACATAAGATTAATCCAAAGGGTTTTTTTTGTTAGTGCCAAATGTATTTTCTTATTTTTAGGAGAGGTGTATTTAACTATTACGCACTAACACTTTTGTTAGGTATAAATTGTCAAACATCTTTTCAGGAGACCAGTATGCATTTCTTCTACATATATAAATGATAACAACTTGATTTCACTGAAAATTGTATTCAGCTTTGTAAAAACATAAAATATGCAACATATGAACAATCAGAAACTTCCTCCTTAAGTGGGAGATCTTTTGAGAAAGGGTTGAATAATGCCTTTCATTTTCCTCATTTTCCCTGCCACTCATTCCAGCCCCCACACACACACTTCAAGATGACACCTTATCTATAAATAATGGGTTTCTGTTGTGATCTCTCCTAATGCTGTCCTCACAGATGCAAAACTGTGCCAAGATTTAAATAATTCTCACTTCCTGGAAGTGATTAACATAAGTCAACTGATTTACTTCCATCTGTCAGGTGGCAAAAGATTAACCAACAATGCTAAAGCATGTAATTTGTGGTGGTTCACTGTCATGAGAGACAAACAAGTCTCCTAATTGGAAATTGACAGCTCTGGCACTCATTTGAGCTAAGCTTTTGCTTGCATTAGCTCTTGAGTCACTTCGCTCAATCTATAGCTAGTCATTAAACCACCATGAAAGTTCTCTCTGCAGGTACGTAAAGCCAGATCCTTGCCTGTGGCAGACTTAATTAAGGTAACAGCTGGATATTCAATCTTCACATAAAAAGAGGAAAATGCAAGTGATGTTAATGCTTCTCTCAGTACCATGAAAGGAAAGGATTGCATGAGCAGGGAATGATCTTGTCATGATGGTATTATCATATAAATAGTAAAAAAAAGAAAATGTAAATGTTAGAGGGGGAAAAAGACTCATTTCTGTCAGACATCAACTCAAACAATGACTAAACTATAACAACATATGTAAACTGATCACACTATATAGGCAAATAGCTTCATTTCAAAACTAAACATCTGCAGGCTTGAAGTGTTAGGATATGGTTCTGAATTTAAATGAGCTAAAGATTTTTGTCATGTAATTTAATTCTAGGAAATATTTATTTATTCTTCTGTGAAAACAGAAGTGCAAAGGAGAAAATTACAACTTGTGACAGATCCACTGTGTATGTACAATGTATATCCCACAATTTTTTACTGTAATATGTTTAGAAGGCTATGTAGATATGTAATCAGAACATGTTCCTCGAAGTAGAAGTGGAAGAAGGAGAAAGGTATAGACAATTTATGTTTATATTGTGCTTATTAGTTCTTGTACAATGATTGAATATCATTGTTTTTTTGTTCAAGTGGACTTCAAACAATACTATTTGGGGTGTCCACACTATGGTCTTGCAACCACGTCTCAAAAATCTTTACATTAAATGATCAAGTTCTGTTTCTGAAGTGGTGGGATAGTTCATAGCATCGTAGAATCATAGAATCATAGAATACCAGGTTGGAAGGGACCTCAAGGATCATCTGGTCCAACCTTGGCAAAAGTATGGTATAGACAAGATGGCACAGCACCCTCTCCACCTGAATCTTAAAAGTGTCCAATGATGGGGAATGCACAACTTCCCTGGGGAGATTATTCCAATGGCTGACTGTTCTTATTTTGAAAAATTTTCCTCCTCTGTCCAATCAGAATCTCCCCAGGAGGAACTTGTACCCATTACCCCTCATCTTTTCCATGTGATTCCTTGTAAAAAGGGTCTCCATTTTCTTGGTAGCCACCATTTAAATACTGTGACATGGTAATAAGCCTTCTTTTCTCAAGGCTGAACGAACCCCAATCTCTCAGCCTTTCCTTATATGGCAGGCCTCTCAGTCCTTTGATCATCTTTGTGGCCCTTCTCTGGATCCTCTCCGGTCTATTCACATCTCTTTTGCATAGCCAGGACCAAAACTGAACACAGTATTCCAGATATGGCCTGACAAGCACTGGGTACACTGGGATAATGACTTCTTTATCTCTGCTGGTGATGCCCTTGTTGACATTGTTTATTTTTACTTGCTATTGGAAGGCTTTGGAAGAATCCTGTTTCCACTGGTTGGAAGCTTCTTTTTCATTTTCAGTCTTTTTTTCATTCTTCAACAGAAGAATGGAATAGAGAACAGAAATTTTTGTATTTATGCTTCATTTATATTGCTCATTTTCAACGGTACCTGGAATACTGCATTGAATTTTAGTAATCTTTTTATCAGTATTTTCTTTCAGGAATTGTGGGGAGTCAGAAAAAGGTAAAAGAGTTTTTCATGAAATTATAAAAAGATAAATTGCTTCACTTATTAGCTCCTTTGACATAGCAGCAAAGGTGAAAAAAAAAACAACCTAAATTCTAGACAGCAGTGTGAGTTTTCTGTTTAGGAATGATTCATACTGAAGTAGTGTTGTGTAGATGGATCACCAGTACAGTAGATTCCCATAATGATTCATCTCTCAGGGCTAACAGTCACAGTAGGCTAAAAAATAATGACACTTTAAAAAAACCAAAATCTTTAAAAAGCAATGAATGTGGATTCTTTGTGTTACAATAGCTGAGTCTCTGATGTAACCTCAGTGAAGTTAATAAAGCTACAGTAAAGATAAAGCTGTCCTAATCTCTGTCAGTCTTAAATACACATTTTTCAAATCCATGTCATCAGCTTTTTTCCAGTCTTTACTTTGGTTTTACATGTTGTAATCTTTTACTGCATCCCACTCAGTGCCATAAAGGGACTTTTTTCATCCTTATTAGGCTTACTTATTCAAGATTCTCATAGCAGCTCTTCTACTTGCATGCAAACAGTGGGAAAGATGTGAAAAAATATACAGGTGGAAGTTTGGGAATGTGGTAAATGATTCCACAGCCGGCCATCAGTAAAGGAAGTGGACAGGTACTGTAAGGGATATTGCTTAAGTTAATGAGCAAGAAAAACAGATAATAAGAAGGAAGCATTGAAATACTAACAGAAAATTCTATTTTCAGGTGTGCAGCTTGCAAGAAGCAATATTATGTCTTCCTCAGAAACCCATTGGCTCAGAGAGAATGCTATAGAATAGCAAGACCAAAATTTGTCAAAATTGTATAGCCTAAAGTTTTACTTTCTCCTTTCTTATTCCTGATGCTAATATATAATAAAAACTACAAGGAATGAAAAAGTGAAACCTATGCCCATTTAATACTCTCCAAACTTTTTTTTTAATTAAATGCATTTCAGTTAAGGTCTAAGATTTGTCTAGTTAATATTTCAAATAGTTCAAGTTCCTATTTATCTGTTTCAAAGACTTTTAAAAATATATATTTTCACGAGGATTTTAAAAAAAAAAGTCACAGAGATACTGGATTTTAGTGAAAAACTTCTGAGACAGCTGAATGGGCTGACAGATTTGAAACAGTTTGTACCATTCTGGAAGAACTGAAGGCCGCGTAGGTTATCCTAAAGTGGTGGTAGGGGTCTTTATTCAGGCAACTGAATTTCACACAATCTTTTTTCTTTTTTTTTGTTTGTTTTTTGTTTTAAGAAAAAAAGATATTTCTTCTTGAAAATATAGTTCTTGTCAGTCAAATTTGAACATGTTCAATTACTTTCGGATGTCTAAAAAGGCACCTTTAGTGTGTTCAGGCAACTGAATCATGCCAATGTTACTTCAAAATAGAATGTCACCTGCAGCAGGTGCTGAAAATGGTCTTAAACTAATTGAGGTGACCATATTCGTTGTTGTTGGGTTTTGTTGTTGTTTTAAGAATAAAAGCTCATACAAGTTGCTATAACATGTAACATTAATAGTGAACTTCTGTTTGTCAGCCTCTTGTCTTAAACTACAAGATATCTGAAGCCACAGGAGGAGGAGCAAAAAAGTTTATGTCAGACAGTGCTGTAACTTGGATGTTGGCTCTTACCTTGAAATATGAATGATATCTAATGTATTTTTACAGTAAATTTTATTACCAGTGGAAATAGCCTTTAATTTTCATGAGCAACAGGCACTTCAGGAGAACAATAGATACACAAAATGGTTTAGTTTTGCAAGTACTATAAAGATTGTCATTACCAAAACAGTTTCAGAAAAATCTTATGCATGATCTTCTTTATTAAAGGAAAATTTCTTTGCTTCTTTTTGTTAACAAGGCCATAGTTCCTTTATTAAGGCACAGCATATACCAAACACATGCCACTCTGCGAACAGAGAGAGGCTTGGGGAAGGAAGACAAACTACTTCAGAAGAAATTTACCCTTTTCTTGTTCTGATTGCAGAAGGAGCGCCTAATTTATTTGATATGCCTTTGACTGAACCTTATTAATTTTATTGGTACTAACTTTAGAATGTATTAAGTATCTGGAACTCTTGAGTCAAAATCCTTAAAATGTGTTTGCCAAAGAGATTTGGTTCCAAATATTTAATATTATGTGGAACAGCAGATGGTTGATGGAAACTCTTGTTGAGATATTTATTTTAGAAGAACATCCAGAAAATTCCTCTTATTTTTTTTAAACCATTTACGCCTTATGAACAATTTCAGGTTATATTTTTTCATGTTTTGGTCTTTTCAGTATGTGCTACATTTACACATAAATATTTGGAAAAATAAATAATGAAAAAAGAAGTCCTCTGTGTGTGTGTAATTGTTCCTCTAACTGCAGCCTACTCAAGAAGCCTAAAATGAGTCTAAGTAGTACCAGTCTTGCAGATCCCTTCCTAATGTATGAGTTTTTTCATTAAACAGAATAACATGAATATAACATGAGACAACCTTGTTTCTCATTATGTTAGTTGGGTTTGTTAAAGTTTCAACATTTTGTCTGGCTTCATCCATGTTAAATGAAGGACAGAAACAATTCAGCTACCCAAGTCTCTAGCGATTCAACCACCTGACTTATTAAATGTGTTTTCTCCTGATCTTTTTAAAGATTGCTAAATTATAAGGTCATTTGCATTGCTTCTCATGAGTAGGTTTTTTTTTAGCTGTCCAGGGTCAATAGTTGCATGTATTTTTTATCTATAAAAACAGTGATCAAGATAAATCAATGATTGATTCTGGTGAGCAAAAAAACCAGTAAGGGAAAAGCTTTCATTAGTGTAAGATAATAATATTTTCTATGCTAAGTATTGCTGTTTGTGTGTAATAAAGACTTGGTCAAAATGTTGCTTTATCAGTGTTCTTTAAGAAAAAATTGGAACTTCAAAAATAAGTAAATAGCAATTTAGTTATATTGATGATGGATGAAGTTAAAAGCACTGAAAGCTCTAGTTTAACATTCACTGAAAAATCAGGTACCTGTTTGTATTTTGACATTGTGTTTTCTTGTCTAATCCGTATTCTCTGAGTACAATAGCACTAAGAAAGGAAAAAGAAAATGTGATTGAGATTATTTTGGTTTGGACTAGTAGAAAGAAAAGAGAAAACTGATGCCAATAGATGGAAGGAAGGAAAAAAACACCTTTATATAGCTTGGAACCTACTGGCCTGATATTCTCACACTACAACATTGTGTTTGACACCTGAAATGATTGCCAGACACCAAAAATGACTGCCAAACACTACTCCATCTGCTGTATGTGGCCAGGGAATACTGCTGAGCAGGTTTTTGGGAATATGCATTTGCAATTTACTTGCTCTTAAAGGCTGATGAAGATGTGTTTTGTCACACGTTCTCGGGGTCATTGCCTGACATTAGGATTTTCAGGGAAATGAAAAGACTCTACTGGCTTTGTATAGAGTCCTTCTTGTCCTGGTTTGAGGCAAAACAGAACCAATTTTCTGTTCAGTAATTTTACTTTGCAGCTAAGCCTCTCCTAATTCTCTGAAATTAACAGCATGTTTTTAAGACAGTAATCCGCTTCCAGAGTGGTAAGACCTGATGTTTATAATTTATACCAAGGCATGGTATGTAGAGAGGCTCTTGCTTATACTTACTGCTATAACAACCAAGGCTCATTGCTCCATTGGAGGGTTGGAAGCATAAGAGTGTAGAAGAGTCACACCTGTGGGGAGGAGGGACAGGACAGGTGACCCAAAACTGACCAACAGGGTATTGCATCCCATCTGCCTCATGCTCATTATAAAAGCTGAGGGATCAAAGGGTCAATGCTCTCTATTCAATGGCTGGTATCTGAGGAGGACACTGTCTGTTCGTCTGCCTTTGATCCCAAGCCATGCGCTCCAGAATTCAGTTCCTGAGTTCAGCTGCTGTCCATCACCTGAGTCCAGTCTGGGACTTTCCCAGTGTCTGCTGGTGACATCATGTTCATCCTGGGAGCTTGATATGGTTTTGTACATGTATTTTTTTCATTATTTTCTTATTAATATTACTATCATTCTTTCGTTATTATTTTTATTAGTACTTTGTTAAAGTAGTTTAGTTTCTTTTAAACTCGTAAGTCTTTCTCTTATTCTTCTCTCACTTGTGAGAGAAGGTAGAGAGCATCTGTCATTCCTTTTAGTGTCTAGCCCAGCCCAAACTACAGCACAAGTTTTAACGGATATTCTGACAATGAATATTCTCACATATGTCACATCGTTCTGTTGTGTTGAATGCTGTAGATTTCTTTGGTTCCAGGTTGTGGCTTGTTTATTAGTAATGATGTGTTGTAGTAATTAGTAGTTAGTAATGAGAGTTTAGTGTACAAAGATAATATCTATCAGGGCAGGAAGGAAAAATTATTAAATGCAACATGACTCATATGAAACTTTAGGAGAAATTCCAGATGTGGGACTTGTGTTTCATAATACAAAATACATAAAATCTTGACAAAGACTGAGAACAGATTTGCTATTGGTAATTAAAAGATCAGTAATTTTCAAAAAACTTTGAAGTAATTAATTTTTTCTGTGCAAGCAATTTTGTTCTGGGTGCCTTATGGGTGTACAAGTTGTAGTCTTACATCTTTCCCTTCCTTCTTTGCAACCTCTGGGATGGAACTATGTTTTGTTGCTCTGTACCTGGAGGTTTTTTTTGGTCAGAAAGATAACTACCTTTTTCTTGAATTTTCAGGGAATAAATTCAATATCTACTGCACTACTATGCAATGGTGATTGATCATTCAAATAATTTGCTTTGCACATGATGGCTCACCATCTTTTCAGGAAACATCCAGGAATCTTCATGTAGCTGTGAGTTTATCAAATACTGTGAGGTAAAGTAACTTTCTGGTATTTTTAGACCTAATCCAAGTGAAACAGTGGAATGACTTTCATAAATCTTAATATGCCAGAACAGGATGACAAAAGATGAGGGACATCTGGGTTGAAGGTTGCATTTAGTTATTTCCATGTAACTTCCAGCAATCTCAAATGAAGTTGCATGTATCAACAAAGACAATATTCTTTCTCCTGTGGCTTAATTTCTTTATTGACGTGTGGTTTTTTAAGTAATCCATTCAGCTACCAAGTGATCAGTTAACTGGGATGGGTAGTAAAACTGGACTACAGTACTATTGTTCATTTACAATAAAATAACACAAAGTGAACAAGTGTAGCCATAGCTTACTCTGCTTAAAAAAGGTGACTGAGTAATATTGTATGTACTAGTCACACACATGCAATATTAATACTGCATAAATAATAAACTTACATATAATATACTAACGGTATATGTACCACACTAATAAATTCTTATGATGAGAGTTCAAAAGTAGGAAATGCAACTCAAAAATAAAACACTATCTTTAAAAACAAAGCTGAAGAGTTCTTAAATTAAAATACTTTTGGATAGAAAGACAAGTGAAAATCAGAATATTTTTTGCATTCTTTACACTGTGCTCTTATGAGCTCTGATTTGATCACTAATTATTTTGATCCTTGATCAAAAATGGTGATTTGTAAGGCAGAAGATAAGTAGAAGATACAAAAGTAAGACAGTTTATGTGTTGGGTTTTTTCATGAAAGCTACCACCGTTATTATCCCTCCTTCCAAATTTCCTATGTTTGTCTCTAAATTACTTAAAAGAGACATGATTGTTTTGTGAGTAGTCCTATTTTCTTTGCCAGGTGATGAACTTCTGTTTCATTCTCCTTGTGTATCTTTGCCCTGTAAGGATTTCTGGACATTAGAGAGGAGTAAAAGGCATTTTCTATACAACTTGCTAACACACCTCCTCCAAGTAACAGTTTCTGGAGGATCACAGGATAGCTAGATCCAGAGATTAGCTGCATTTTCTCAGTGCATGCAATGAGAGCAACATAAGTGAGTCAGCAAGAAAGCTTACTGTCACAGAGTAAGTTCAGCTTGGGGAAGGGAGAACCATTGATTTGATTAGCATATTGAGATTCTGAAAATGTGTCAATGGGTATTAGATATGTGGGGTTTTCAGCTGTACGGTATCTGGGGGGTCTAACAACAGTATCATTTTTCACTGGGGGACAACTGCTGGGCCAATAAGTCATTTGACTGTACTCCAGTTTACCTTATTTTCTTTTTACTTCTCCCTAACCCTTTGTCACCTTCTGATCATGAAGAGCAATTTGAAAAAGCTTTTTTTTTTTTTTTTTTTTTTGCTTTTAATAGTGTGAATCCTTCTAACATCACTGGCTGATCAAAGGCATTTTGGAGCTTGCTTCTGGCCAGCATCTCTTGCTGAGATGTGCAGAATATATGGGGACTATTTGTTTCTAATTACAGAAAGCGTTCCTCCCTATAAGTCTTGGCAGTCATTGCTGGCATTTCTCACTGAGTTTCAGTACTGGGGTTTTTTTCTAACCAACTTTCTGTTTCTGCCTCTGAATATTCTCCAGCTATGCATTTGCTTCTATGACAATGTGATTTTTCCATTATTCAAATTATTACCCTAGGAAGGGTAATGTGTATGGCTGAATGGAGGCATGATATTTGAATGATTTCAAGAGTACTGCAAAAATCTTCCATTCTGATTACTGTATTTCTCAGTGGACTGGATGACTTGGAAAACAATCTCCTTGGAGACCTTTCCATGTTCCCTATTTTCACTTTCCCCTCTAGAAGGCATTAAACGTACATACTAGTATCCTAATTCTACACAAATAGCTTAGATGTAATGTGGATTCCTTGTGAGGAATTTGTTCATAGTGGCTGAAAATTAACACTTGGAATTTTGAAATTGAACCTAGTTGTCTAAGGTTCTTAAAACATTAGATTTTATCTGTTTAAAACATAATACGCCTTAGCAGTTAAGAAAATATTACTTTATAAGCACTGAACCATGATTATCATCAAAACTGTTCACAAACTTTTGAATGCTGACCTGTTTTCAAGAAAGTAAGATACGATACACCTTCAATAATTATCCCTGTCATCTTACTGGAAAAATATGCTGTATGATATCACTTAACAGTACCACCAGTTGTGAAATCTTGCTTTAGAGTTTTCTGATGTGTTAATATGGTAATTTCAAGAATATATGGTTATGTTTTTATACTTGTTTGTAGTCTTTTGTTGCTCATTCTGGTTATTCTGGTTTTAAGGGAAGAAAATGAGTTAAAATTTTGGTCTGAGAAATAAGGAGTGAGGGGCAAAGGGATGAGAATTGGATAGCTTATCAGAACTGAAGAATGTCGTCATCAATGCTAATTTTCTTTTCACAGAAATGTTAGATGGAACAGGCTTTAAAGTAGTGTTATTGGTACTGTACAGCACACTGCAGAAGTATTGACAAGCTACAGCTTTGAGCATTTGCCATAATGCAACAGAGATGGATCATTTAAGTGTGCTTGGTTTTGTTTTTTTAATTATTACTAGGTCTTCTTTTCAAGAAGACCTAGTAATACTTTATTTTAAGTAGAGTAATATATTAAAGTAGAGTAATACTCTACTTCAAAAGACCTTTTGTTTTGGTTTGGTTTTACTCTTTTTTTCTGTAACTGCTTTAGGATTTTGACCTACAGCAACAATCTCAGAACAGTCAGCTGGGAATGGTTACCCTGAATTGATCTGCAGCTATTGCTCTGACTTAATCTTCTGTTCTGTATAGACCATAGGTTTCAGTATTAATAATATAGTACTGGTATGTTCTGCTGTGTCACAACTGGCAATAGGAAATTATTCTCCCACCTATTGCTGATGTATTGTTACAAGGAAAATATTTTCTACTATCCATGAATATTGTCAAGTTTCACTCAAGTCTGCATTAACTTGCATCAAATGTTCATCAGTTTGCAGGAATGGACCCCCAGAATAATTATCTTGCCACAGGACAAGCTGTGTGCTGAGACAGAGATATATTTGATAATTTTTCTAAAGATAAGCTGCAAGAGTGTTCTCCTAATGGATGGAAAATATGTGTGGGCTACCAGTTTGATAAACACACTGCCAATAATATCTAGTAGCTGTCTACATTTTAATAAATGGTCTTTTTTTATGTTAGTCACATTTTTAAAGGACTTTTGTAATTCTGCATAAACAAGAATATTTTTTGTACAATGCAAGCATTTTTTGTTAGATTACAAAAGCAAGAAATACAGAATTGTGTGGATTATTTTTTACATTTTACATTGGTATATAGGAATATTCAGTGTCACATTAAACTGTTTTTCTTGTCTGTTGTTAGTGTAACTCAGACCTTTAATCTTATTGAAATGTCTGCTTTGTGCTGCCTCCATTTCTGATCTGTAGTAAAATTAATAGAAGTGTCCTTATGTTTCTCTTGAGTAAAGAAAGACATCAACATTTTTGAACGCTATAAGCCAATAATTTTTTCTCCATGGAAGAGACAGAGACTGATGACATTACTGTGTGTACTTAGAGCAATTTCTGTTTTATGGAAAGAAAACATGTTTCTTCTCTGATTAACTGTTTCATTTTCTACTTGGGATACTAACATCAGTGTGTCCCTTGTGTGTTCTTTCTCTTTGCACTGCTCAATCTAGGTCATACTTTCTGTACCTTTCTGCATGGCACAGTAAAAATTAGACAAGGTTAGAATTAGTGATAGGCTAAAATACCTGGAAATTTAATAGTTTTTGAGCTTAAAGCTATGACTATCCCGCAAGGATTTACATTTGGACTCTGATTTCAGGCTCAGTTCTACAGCACATAAACTCATTTGCAACCCTTAGTACTTTAATGCAATATATCTATTCTGGGCTTGCTAATGCTACCTAATGTTTACATATATGAATTATCATGAGCTGTTGGTTGGGGTTTTTTCACTTATTCTCAATCCCAAGCAACAAAAAGAATGGAGAAGATAAATTTATGTACAGGTTATTTAAACAGTCACAATTTTGAAACAAATCTCAAGTAATATTTAATTAAAGTTTCTCTTTGTTTCCCTTTCATTAAAAAGTTCATAGTTATTTCAGAATCCAGAGCCTTCAGAAACCACCTTTGACCGTCTACGTTATGTGTGCATAAAAGTAACAAGCATATTCTGCTACAGAAAAACATCCCTTTGTAGGATTCTAATATCAAAGACAAAAAGGTGAGTTTACCAAGAAACCTAATCGTTGCATTGAACAACTACTAAATTTAGGGCAGAATTCCACAGCAGTACTTATGTGCTCAATTCCCAGTGATTCAAATAAAGGGGTTGGGGGGAGGAAAGCACTAAGCACCTAGCTTGTCTCCATGGTGAGAATTAAGAGCTTACCTATTTTAAACATCTAGGTCCAGCACCCATAAGGCAAGGCACAATGAAGGGGTTGCTTAGCCTGAATAAGAGGCAGAGGGAGCATATTACAAAATATGTTCAAAACCGATTAAAAAAAGAAAAGGATAATTGTGCCCATAGTTGATTAGAAAAGTAATAGGCTTAAACCACAGTGAGAAAGCTTTTTGTTAGACACAAGGAATATAAAAGTTTCCTTACAGTAGTATTTGTAAGGCATTGGTCAAGTAAGGTTTTTAAGATTAAGCCATGATGCTTCTAATCATCTGTATGACAACAGGCATAGCTGATGCTGCCTTAAAACAGGTTTATGTTCTAGATTACTCTTTAAGTTTCTTGTAGCGATGGTAGTTTAGCCACTATTGAAACATCAAAACAAAAAAAACCACCAGTCTTTTTCCAGTGGTGCCCAGTGATAGGACAAGAGGTAACAAGCACAAACTTGAACGTAGGAAGTTCCATCTAAACATGAGGAAGAATTTTTTTACTTTGACAATGGTAGAACACTGGAACAGGCTGCCCAGAGACATTGTAGAATCTCCAACTCTGGAAATGTTCAAAATCCACCTGAACACCATCCCATGCAACCTGTTATAAGTGAACCTGCTCTGCCGGGGATGGTTGGACTAGGTGGTCTCCAGAGGTCTCTTCCAACCCCTGTAATTCTGTGATTCTGAGACTCACTGAATATTCTTTTGGTTAAGCACTTTCTAGGATATTTTCATGGTTTCAGATTGGTTAGAATTGACTTTCTTACTAGCAGCTTGTATAGTGCTATGATTTGGATTTGGGATGAGAGACAGTGGTGATAGCACACTGGTGGTTTTGGTTGTTGTTAGGCAGCCTTTTCTGCTTCTCACACTGCCGTGCCAATGAGCAGGCTGGGATTGCACAAGGAGGTGGGAGGCGACACAGCTGGGACAGCTGACCCCAACCGACCAAAGGGATAGTCCATACCATGTGACATCATGCTCAGGATATAAAGTTGTGGCAAGAAGAAGGAAGGGGGCAATGTTTGGAGTGATGGTGTTGGTCTTCCCAAGTAACTGGTATGCATGATGAAGCCCTGCTTTCCTGGAGATGGCTGAGCACCTGCTTGCCGATGGGAAGCAGTGAATAAATTCCTTTTTTGTTTTATTTGCTCCGTGGCCTTTGATTTACTTACTAAACTGTCTTTATCTCAACCCACAAGCTTTTTCTCGCTTCTGCTCTTCTGATTCTCTCACCCATCCCAACGAAGTGGGGGTAAGTGAGTGGCTGCATGGTCCTAGTTGCTGGCTGGGGTTAAACCATGGTGGATACCACTATTAAAAATGAGAAAGAAGTGTTGTAGCCTACAGTAAGGAAGCCAAGCCAGCTTTCACAGCAGTGTGGCAGTGAGTAATCTTCTAAGAGATTCAACTACTTTTAATAATTAAATCACAGTTTTCAAATGTAGCATTTTTATATTAGAAGGATAGTATTGTGCTTTGATACTAATTTTTTTTAATGTTCTATATTTGCTTATGTGAATACAAGAAAACAAGGGAGCAGAGAAAGAAATCCTTAACCCTGATTACTATTCACAGATAGAATGGAATATAGTAGAGCTATCCTAAAGTACCTTTAAGATTTCTTAAAGCATGATTGTAGTTCTCAGCTGGTTTTACAGTAGCATAGTCATAATTTCAGTTGAATATCTTGCATCTTATGCCATTATCAGATGGACTCACGTAAAACAATTTTGGGTGTAGTATTCACTTATGTCACATTTTTTGTAAGAAATTAAAAAACATAACAGACAATGTTTATCAGGTCATTTGAAACACCCCAAACTAGTTGGTTGCTCCTGTTATTTTTTTGCTTTAATATACCACTTCAGTACTTAAGAAGTGAGTTTCTCTCAGGTCTGTTGTTACCATATCTTGTTGATATATAAACTGATTCTACAAAATGAATATGTTTAAGAATAATTCCTAGCCTTCAATATTGAGAAATTAGTGAACACAAGTGACTTGAAATCTGTTTTCATAAACTGTTTTGTTTACAACTTTTGAAGGCTTTTCTAAACTTTAGTTAGGCATGAGGAAATAGGTAAAATCTGTTCTCTAGCTGGCAAGCCAAACTTTCCTCCATCTCACTTTAGCTGAACTGCCACAACCCTTGACATTTCAAATGAATTGAATATTTTATCATTCCATTCCTATGGATATATTTTGTTTAGACATAATCCAAAGCAGCAGATCCAGAAATAGAAGAGTTTTGTTTTATTTTAAAGTTGACTTGCCATGTCACACCTCATTTGTCATGCCATTATGTGTCTCGTAAACAACCAAATACAATGATATGCTCCATAAAATATGAGTTATGCCTCCAAGTGTCTATACAGGTTGTTTCCATTTCTAATGGCAATGCACGTACATGTCTTTTTTTATATTGAGCTGGTGGATCGTTGCTTATCATTTTTGGAAATAGATAAATGGTGAATGGCAATTAGTATTTGTGATATGCATTCTGTCTCTTGAAGAAATATATAGTAACCTGTCAGTTGAAACTCTTGGATTTTATTGCTTGGTTGGTTAGTTGGTTTGGCGGGGAGGGGGTGAGGGGTGGTGTTGGTGACCAAATTGTAAGTCATTTTAAAACTACCATGATTTTCAGAAGGTGGGTATTTAGTATTTCTAAAAGGCAAGCTACCTGTGTCACAAACGCTTCACTCAAATTTGCTGCTTATGATAACCTGGGGCACTTTTATGCGATGGGCAACTTTGGCAGGAATGCCATCATGCAACACACTGATCAGTTGAAAAAAATTTTTCGTCTTTGCAAACAGGTGATCTACAGCACAAATCCTTCTGTTCATGCGGTCTACTTTCAGTTGCATCAGAAATCAGTATAATATCATGGTTTCAGAAATGCTGTTAGCTGCTTAGTCCTTGTGCTAGCAGTATGCAGAATTGGAGCCTATGAAGAAATAATCTTATTGCTTTGAATAAGAAAAGTATTTTCTTAGGTACAAAAGCAAACAAAACATGTAAACAGTTTGAACTTAATTCAAAGTTCATTGACATCAATGAATTTCTTTCCCTTATTTAAACACTATAGATTATATTATTGTCTGACTTTCAAGCCATAATTATAGAAATATGCTCCATGTATTTGCTGTCATTTTTATAAATGATTTATTCACTTAGAAAACAAACAAACCCACAATGTTCTGTTTACTTCAGTATGCAAGAGATTTGAGTGCTTAAGAAGAGTGTTTACATTTACTGTTGCCTGTAAAGATACCATTTGTGTGCAAACTCAGTGAGAGGTATGATAAAGCAAACTTCAGTTCTCAGATGATAAGAAAATGTCATTCCTAAATCCATTTCATTAGCTAATTTAAAAAAAAAAAAAAAAAAGAGCGAGAGAGAGAGAACGAAGGAAGGTGAGGATACTAGATTGCAGATTCCTGGAGGCAAAGCAATATATGGACTGAACAAAGCCATGGGGAAGATAATTCCAATCAGACAGTTATAATGAGATAAATCAGATGGATATGATCAAAACCAGTTTTAGCTTTAGGAAATTAAAAAGAAAAAAGCAGAAAATTAGGAAGGTGTTAGAAGTATGTAATTTAAAGCCCTTATCATAAAAAAGTGGAGAGCTAGAAATAGACGTAGCAACAGTTAGAAGGTTAAGGAAAAGCAGTGTTTCCTGCAGCTTTATTTCAGCAGTCTACTTGTCTCCTCAAACATTTTTCTTGTTGTTTAAAACCGATTTTTTCTTTAAAAGGCAGTTACAGCTAATCTGGAAAATACAGTCCTCAATGACTCCAGGTTGCTAAGGGTTTAGCATGCATTTTTATTTAACTATTTCCTTTTCTGAGCTGTTCATGTGGTAATTTGGCTCTGTGATGAAGAACAGATGTTTCTTAAGGGGCAAGTGGAAAGGGAAGGAGGAGGAGAGCCACTGGATTCTTTCTTTGACACAAACAGAAAATGCAAATAATAAATACAATTTTTTTGATGTTTGAGAAGTTTCTACTTACACGGGATGTTTTCTATGGGTAAGAGACATTGTGATTCTCACTATACATTTCTTGAGTTGAACAACAGGTTGAAGATCCTACCTGGCATGTCTGAATGTACCTTATTCATGGCAAATTATAAAGTTTTATCAGGGGATTCCTTGTAGCTGCAACTTGATAGATTTTAGAACACTTATTTCAAAACCTAACTTTGAAGTCAAGATATAAATGCATGTAATCTGAAAGTTCAGAAGAAATCTTCTTGCTTGTTACACTCATGTTTGCTCCCTAGCATTTCTGACTAGGAGCTGCAGTACAACAATCTGGATGAAGTTACAGCTTCAGAAATCCTTCAAACAAACAAACCAAGAAGCAAATCTAAAGAGATGTAAATAAACCTGAGAGGTCCAATTTCTGCAAAACCATAACCCGGTATCAATACTTCATCTAACGCCACCATCCCTCCTCTGGGTATTAGGGACACCTGAAGGCAGTGAGATGCCTGCATTTGTTCCTTCTCTTAGACAGCTGCAGGAGGTCAAGCAATAGTACTAGGTAGGCTGTGTTCAGGAGGAAACTTGTCAATGAATGCTATGGGCACCTTAAACATTTACTCTCTGTCTTTCCTGAAGAGAAGGAGTGTACTGATGGGACAGAAGTCTTCTATGTCTGGAATTGATCTACAGGCCACCAGTTGTGTCCCACTCAACTCTGTGAACTTCCTGAAACAAGCATAGATTATGTAGTGAACATTTCTTTCTCTGATCTTTAAGGGAACAAACATGTTGAATTCTTCATTTCTGCACTATGGGTTTGTAGAGTTCTGTTCTCTTCCAATTTTGTTGTGATTGGCACTTTTTAGTTTCCTATTTATAGGGAGGAATATTTTTGCTATTTGCTCAGGGTTTTTTTTCATGTCTTTTAGCAGGGTGTTGTCTCGACAAATCTCTAGCTTCCCAGGAATTGTCCTGGTAGACATTATAATAGAGTGCACTCCTCTTAAATTCGATAATAAAATGTTTTGGCAGCATTTTTATTGCATTTCTGCTCAAAAAGTTATACTGTAGGTTCCTACTAACAACTGGCACTGGATCATTTCCTTGAACATTCCATTTACAATTCCAAGAACTACAGCATGAATTTATACTCTACTTTTGTTGTTCAAAAGCTTTTGAGATTAATGTTGTGAATTAAAAATGGGAATGGATTATTTTTCCCTTCTTCCCTGGTTTAACTTCAAATAAAGAAAAATTTGTATAAAAGCTCTCTATGCAGGTGGATTTATAGAGTGAACTTCATTAAACTTTATTCCAAATTACCCATGTGCAATATTGTTGCAGGAGTGTAAGACCAACAAAAGATGTTCCAAAAATAAGTTTTAATGGTGTCACAAAAAAAAAGTAGAATGGTAAAATTTAACTGGAATCTTATACTACAAACACTTCAGCAGATATAACTTTTTACAGGTTCAGGATGTCATATGGGAACTAATACTACATGGTGTGTACTAAATGCAAGCTTAGAATAAAGGTTCAAAATGTGCAAACCACTCACCTAAAAGGTGGGGATGCACATTTCCCGGTGAAGTTACTCTGGGCGACACCCCGATCGAAAGGGAGGGCTTCCCATCACAGACCCAATGATCCAAGGAGAACCACTCACAGTGGAGTTTCTGACAGGGACCCCATTTTATAGCCTGGTCAGATCTGAACTGTGGTCATCTATTGATTCTGGTCACATAGTTTTCATTGATTGAGGAATCTCCAAGGCAGGCTCATTGGGTGAGGTGGTCTCTAGGACTCAGTTATCCAGGGTATGTGGCTGCGGGTTGTTTGCGTACATGAACAGCACCTCATGAGTTTTCCACCAAATGAACCATTGTGCCCCTGTACCACGCCATTAGACCTGCAGCAGGGAGGGAGAACAGTCCTGCCACAAATATTAAAAAAAAAAAAAAACAAAAAACCCTGAATGGAATAATCATTTATCGTAGCTAAAGAGTGATTATAAACACAAAATTATTCTGGGTATCTTAACGGTCATATTATCCCTCTGTGGAAAAAAAATAATATTAAGTTTGATAAAACGTAATTACCTTATCAGTATAACCGACCAGTCAGTCATATGACAGTGGACGTAAAATTAGCTGGGCGAAATTCAGGACCTATGCATGGATACCTTTACAAGTTAAATCTACAACTCGCTTTGCTAAATGCGGATCACCAGCAGCTGCTCATATGAATTGCTACCTTTAGGTCTTGGATTAATCTGCACAAGAACAGAAGTGGGCCTTCAAAGTGCTAAACTAAAGTGATTACAACTTCATCTCAAGAGGCAGTTACAAAAGACCTGTGCCCTTGGGGTAGGCAAGCAGTCTTAAATTGTTGATCAGGAGAAGCAAGTGTCCGTGACCAGCCCCAGCACAAATGCGTACACATTTATTTGTATAATATATATATTTGTATATACACCAACCAGCATCTGCTACCCCAAGCTTAGGTCCACAAGTTGAAAACTATAAAGTTTCTGGCAAATTCAACTTAGCTGCCAAAATGATGGAAGAAGATTAGATCCCAGCCAGCTAGAATATTAGTATAAAACTCCTTTTTATTGCTTTCAAAAATGTCCTTCATTCCTAGTCTGTCACAGTAGACTAGCCCATCTCATCAAAAATTTCTCTGATGTCTACAAAAACCTGTGAAATGACTTACACTGCTAGAAAAAGTGGCCAAAGCTTGTCTTGCTGGTCATTATTAATCCATTGTTTCTGTATAAGTTGCTGTCATTCCATATGCTCAAATTGACTCCTGCCTTAAATGTAAATGACAAATTTTGTGGTACATGGACTTTCCTTTGGTCTCAGTATATTCAGTGTGTGATAAAATGGGGTCTGTGACTGAAACTTGTCAGCAGTAATGGAAATGCATTTTGTAGGTATACGGAAAGAACAGATGAAATAGAGCATTTATGTATAGGATAACTGTCTCAAGTATTTTCAGAACAAATAAAGAAACTATTTATGTCATTAAAAAGAAAATAAAGTTGCCACATATGTACCTCTGACTAGGAAAATCACTCTGATTCAATCCTATCTCAGAACTTGAACAAAATACATAAGAAAATCACGGTACTTAACTTTTCTTATTTTTATGAAAGCATAAGAAAAATGGTACATTAAGATTCATTTCCGCTTCAGTCTCAAAAGTTTACAAAATATAAGGACACTGGGGTGAGAGCTAGAGTCCATAAAGTGATCTCTGTAGACTTACAAATCTATGCCATGCTTCATGGAGGGAAATAAAAGGTATAATACATATGTGCAAAGACAATTTATATTAAATCAATTGTCAAGTTTTTACCTCATTATGGGCATAGACACTTCTGTATATTAAAAAGCCTGTTTCAACTCTTGTTTACGTATATAATGTAACTGAATTGGGTGTACTTGAATTATGATTTATAATAGTGAAATATCATAATACTTTAGAGAGTGTTAGTGGCCCAATTCCTTCAGCCTTTATTGCATGAATGTAGTATGATTCTTAGTAAACATTTCCATTAATAGAAGAAAAAATACTGCTTATGCTGTACCAATCAAAAAATTAAACTTACTTGTTTAGTTTTATACAAAGCCTTCTAGTGAAACACTTGGCATTAAATACTTCAGTCCTGCTGTTAACAATCTTACATGTTACATTTGCTAAAATCTAGCCATATGTGTGTCATTGCTATACAAGTTAAAGAGCTGAAATATCTCATCTGAATCTTGTTAAGGGTAGCATTACTTAAGAGCTAAGTATACCAGTATGAAATGAACAGGGTATCAATTTATAAGTGCAACCAGAATAATTTTTGCAGACTGTTTTATTACAACACTTGACATCTACCCCTTCTGGCAAAAGATAAAAGGACCATTGGGAAGAAAACAGCAATAAAAGAGCCCAATGTTAAAGGCTACATATAGGCTTGTGGCAGTGGATGCAGGGAAAAAACAAACTTTGTTTTAGAAAAATACAGCTGGCATTTTTATATCTCTGTTTCTAACTCCTTGTGCAAAAATCTGACAATAGTGTGAGAAACAATTATAGCAAAATCATACTGAAACCTTCAGTATCAGTGTAAAACATCTGAAAAGGAATGGCAATATGCATTTAGGGGAAAAAAGTAATTTCAGCAGAATTTTAGGAAGGTGAAATTGAAAGCCTTTGGAAAGGATAACAATGCTTAAATGATATAGCCTTTATGATGTAAATTACCTGATGTGAATGCACTTTTTATAATTTGGGATTTTTTTTAAGGTACAGAAATGTTATTTCAGCACAAGCTATCTGAGAAGAACAAATTTCCTGCTATAGTTTAGGTTTTTAGTTTGTGGTAGGTAACTTGATTGAGGACATACAAGAGAGTGTAAGGCAGAAATTTTTGAGATAAGTCTGCGAACACATTGTCATTGAAAATACCATTGGTGGAATGTTCAATGTATCTTTCTAAAATGACAAAGTCATACCAATGTAGTTTGTTTAATTTTTTTTTTTTTTTCACCAGTTCCAGATTTGTCCTTGTGTACTTCCCCATCTATCCATGCTCTGGACACATTTCTTGCAGCGTGAAAAATCCCTGCATTCTTACCATCCATTCCAAAATGGTTAACTAAAATAGTTTACCATATTTATAAAAGACATTATCTTGTAATTAGAAAAAATACTACTTCCCTGCTGAAAAGGCCATTAACTGTGGCCATACATTGTATCTACGCATTTAAAATTTTGCAATGCAGTTAAAAACTTGGGTTCACAGGAAAACTTCTTGTTGTTTTGTAATATTATTTTTCTGGAGACTTTCTGGCCTCTGATAATGCTCTGTGTATTTTCCTTCCTTTATTCCAAGGTATGCACTCTTGGGAAGATGATCTATGTTCTATAATATAGACATCACAAGGAAAGTTCAGTATTTGAAGATTTCCTTTTGTCCAGAATCACACAAAACAGTTAAAATATTCACAAAATAGAAACTGTAATTAAAGATTCAATGAAGATATGTCAAAAGGTCAGCACCATAAAGTTCATTTTTTACTTTTCTGCACATTTTATTTATGAGAAAATAATAATCCTACTTAATAAAAACATTAACTATTTTATTCACATAAATGTTTGACCTGGAAGTGAAGTTGAAATCTAGTGGAATTAAAAAGATAAAAGAAATATTTCCTGTAGATCTTGGAAAACTGAAAACACTGTCTGTTTCGACGAAAACTTGAGCATTTTGATCATCTTTTAGTCATCCCTAGTTGTAGGTTTATTCAGTAAACAAGCAGTGCAAGCAGATGTCACTAGCAGACACAATGGTTTTCGCAGCAGTTTGTGGGCTCTGCTTCCACCTCTTCTGGGAAATTCTGTGAGCCTCAGCGTGCATGCTGGTGCTGCTGGTGCGTACTGGTGCAGCTGCTGGTTCATAGCTCCTAGAGGTTTTTGCTTCTATTAGAAAAGTTGCAGTTTCTAATACTATCATCAGCTATTGCTGATAAAGGGTATTTTAACCTGTTTTCAGCTGACTTCTGAAGAGGCAATGATAAACCCCATTCAGCTGGTGCTAGGGAGAAACTTGTACTGCCTCCCAGCCCAGGTGCCAGCTCCAAGGAATGGCTAACAGATGCATTAGTCTGTGCTGGAGTATGCATGGAAAGAGGTTAGAAGCTGATGCATTCAGCATAGAAGTGGTGGTGGACCAGAGCACAGTGCTATCCTCGGCACTTACTGTAGCAGCACATGTGAGGTCTGGGCCCAGAGTGGATCTGGAGTTGGGATGCAGCTCCCAGGGCTTGTGAACGTGGAGGGAGTGCCCATGGAGATGGATAGGGTGTCCTTCCCTGTAGTAGGTGTGTGTGGGCTGAGAAGCTATTGATAGGTTGAGGACCTGAAGGAGGAGGTAAACTCACTGAGCAGCTCCAGGGAACACGAAAGGGAGATTGATGAGGCCTTCACAGAGACCCTCCAGAGACTGAACCCCCAGCTGAAAGAGGAGGGTCAGCTACAGACTGTGGTCAGTTAGGGGCCAATGGAGAGGGTCTGACACAGCAGGCTGCAATGGACAGGTAGCAGCTCCATAGGGAAAACAGGCAGGGAAAAAGAGGAGGTAGCTGCCCTCTGTGCAAAGGAGCAACTCAGATGCATAGAACTCTTTCATGGAAGAGATGTTGGTCTGATGAGCACTTGTGGGTCAGGGTCTAAGAAGAGGCCAGTAAGAGCAACAGAGTTGGGGGGAGATTGTTACAGAGTACTGGGTTAGGATGAAGTGTGGTAAACCTTTTTTAAATGAACCAAGGAAGTCTTGGGATCACAGATGCTGGTGCTCATGGAAGACTCAAGCCTCCCAGTTGGGGAGGTTTCTGGAAGATAACTTCTTGATACACCCCAAGCAGAGGTGACACACAGCTGGTTCTACTGTTCACTGGGAAAGAGATGCTGACTGGGGATGAGGCAATTAATGGCAGCCTGGGCTGTAGGAGCTGTGAAACAGTGGAGCTGAAGATTTTGAAGGAGAAAGGAGAGTCACAGATTCCAGATCCCTGGTGTCAGGCAAGCAGACTGCAGCTTGTTTAGGGGACTGGTAGGTGGGATCAGTTCAGGAGCTGATCTAAAAGGAAAAAGAGTTAAGGGAAGCTTTCAAGGCTTTAAGGGTAGCACCCTACAAGCACAAAAATGGTCCATTATCAGTACTCAGGAAGACAAGTAGACTTATCTAAATACTATCTTTAGTTGATCAGTGAATTCCTGGCAGACATAAAATGCAGATAAAAAACCCACAAAAAAACCCAAACACCTCACCCTACCCCCAAACCATCATATATTAAGTGGAAGCAGGGAAAGATTACAAATGAGGAATTAAGGATTTTGCCAAGGAATGTAGAGTTGTTGTCAGAAAAACCAAAGCTTACATACAGTTGAGACTTGCAAGAAATATCAGTGGCAACAGAGCTTCCAGGGCCACATTAGTGATAAAAGACTGAATACAGAAAATATGAGACTGTGACTAAATGGCGCGGTTGATTTAGGGACAGTGGGCTACAGATAAGGCTGAGTTACTCAATGCCTTCTTCAGTCTTCACTGGTGTCATCTATAAGGCCACTATGCTCAGTGAAAGACTTGAAGGAGGAGAGGAAATGCCAGCAGTGAGTGCACGAAAGAACTTCAACCAGATGTGTTCCTTAGACCTCACAGGCTGAGTCTGAGAGCACTGAAAGATACGACAGATATCCTTGCGATGCTGCTTTCAATCATCTCTGAAAAGTCATGAAGATCAAGGAGATCCTCAGTTACTAGAGGATGACCAAGGGATCGCAACATCTGACACATGAGAGGCTGTGGGAACTGTTCCTGTTCAGACCAGAGAAAAGAACATCAGGGGGAGTTTATCAATGTGTATAAACACATGATGGGGAGATTAAAGAAAACAGCCACACTCTTTGCAGAGTGCCCAGTGACAGCACGAGAGTCAATAGCCACAAACTGAAATACAGGAAGTTATATTTAAACATAAGAAAAAACTTCTTTACGGTGAGAGTGGTCTAACATTGCAGTAGGTTATCCAGAGAAGTTGTGGAATTTGAATATCCATCCTTGGAGATGTTCCAAACCCAACTGGACATGGTCCTGAGCAAACTGCTCTAGCTGACCATGTTTTGAGTCGGGGGAGTGGATTAGATGATCTCCAGACGTGTCTTCAAACCTGTGACCTGGAGAAGAATATTCCCTTTAGATATAAGTAGAAGCTTTTTCTCCCTGAAGACAATCAGCATTGGAGAAAGCTTCATGAAAAGGTTGTGCAATCTCCATTCCTTAGCGTGCTCAAGACCACATTTGTTAAAGCCCCGAGAAATTAATCTGATCTAATCTCACAACTGAAGTACTTTGAGTAGGAGTTTGGTCTAGAGGCCTCCTGAGGTCCCTTCAAACCTGAATTGCCCTGTAATTATAATGCATTATATTGCAGTTATTGTACATCATCAGCTGAACGGCCTGTTGAAATGGACACGGTTTAAGCAGCCTTTGCATCAGCACTATTTCCTTTTCCTAGGCTGTGAGATTGATGCCTCATCTGTCTCTCTGCTTATATGGCTTTAGTTTAGCCACCTGTGAAATTAGGATATTTTAGTGCTTATTTCCTTGCTTTCTGCTACTAATTTTGTTGTCTACCGAAGACAGTAGAGGATTTGAGAACAGAGACAACTTCTCAGCTGCTGTCTGCAGAGGGCAGGTATCGCAAACTATTATTTGACACTACATTAAATCTACCTCTAAACCTCAGAGTTCTGAGTTAAAAAAATCTAGGGCCACATGCTCTGAATGCTGATTCCATATGAAATGGTCTATCTGGTTTAAATATGTTTAGAAATATTCATGGGTTACTTTTTCACTGACAAGCTCCTTCTAGCGCTGTTAGTCTTCTTGCAGTACCAGGACAGCATCACATAAGTTCTTTATTTCATCTTCAGTTTGTTCCAACACAAATGGCACAAATGCCAGCAAACCATCAATATCAATTGTGTATCGAAGATGTAGCAGCAGTAATCATAGTACCATGATCTGACTATATAGCTGTAAAAAGGATAAGCAGATTTTTTTTTTTTTCCAGATACAGGGTTTTGTAGAAATTCTGAAAGAGAAGATACAGTGTAGATTTCTGACATACCAGTAATGTTTGACAAAATCATGTAAAGAATAGTCAGAGTTAATCTTAGTATGTAATCATTTACTCTATTTAAACTTGTACATGGACATGAAGAATTAAATTGTGTTTCAAAAATTGGAAGTGATTTGTACCTTTTTCTACCAGAAATTTAACCTAGAATTTCCTGTCTGTTCCATTGTATTCATCAAGGTATTAAATTTGTCGATCTTGACTCCAGATTAATATGTTTTATTATTTCTCTTTTAGAAGTCTTTTAGGAAAATCCCCCTTTATTTTTAGATGTAAAACTACTAGTAATACAATGAACACAGTTACAGCTTAAGGCTTTTTTTTCTCTAATTCTGTCAAATGGGAATTTTTAAATTTATTTTCTTGTTAGAGATTGAGTTGAGAATCTCTTTTTGGGGTCTCTTAGATCTTGTCCATCATCAGTTTCTATGGAGATTTTTATTTTCAAATCATCTTTTGCTTGCAGCCATACATAACTTAGCAGAGAACAGGTCTGAAATTGATTTTTTTCAAGCAGAGATTCAACACTAATACAAAGTATTAATACTGACCTCACATGCTTACATCAACAGATTGGCACCTCTGAGTGTCACGCATTCTGGGCAGTTGGGAATTTATTCTACTTTGACATCGCTAAGGTTGCTATTAATGCTGAGAAAATGAATTTGAAAGTTTGAGACTCTATTGCTTTTCAAAATGGAATGGAAAAGTTTGAGATATCTTGGTGTGTATTATTATTGAAACAGTTTACCACAAAAGAGTAGGAAAGAATACATGGACTTTTTCTTGAAGTTGTTACCATAATTCTAGGGCTTGAGTTTGTGAGAGCTTGAGGCTGCTTTCACCAGGCTAAATGTTTCTAGTTTGTTCTGAACTGCAGGTACTTAAGTTACGGTATGCCTCTTGCAGTGGTTGTCTCTCATGATGATCTACTTCCACTTAAATGCTACACTTATAACCTTGCATCATCTATTCCATGATAAGGGGAAACAATAACAGGGGTAGTCATGAGGTTGTAAGGAAGAGATGCAGCAAGAAGCAACCAGATGCCAAATGGATACTTCAGAAGTGCGGCTTAATATCTCTGCCAAGTTCAAATGGAAGCTTTTGTGATGGAAAAAAGTGTGGAGAAACATCCACACAAAATTACAATAGTTTGTACATCCAGCACTCTGCAGAGATGGAGAGATTTTTTCAGCTATCAGCGCAGTTGTCCAAAAATGTTATTTGTGATGGTTAATAGGACAACTTGAAAATTCAGTTTTGTGGCAATAACACTTAAAAAAAAAAATGTAGGAGTGGGAAAGCTGCAAAAATATTTATGTTTTAAAATATCAGACTGAAAGACTCGGATGACACTTTGAAATAGCATCTTGTAACATGCCAGAATTTTTAGGGGTAAAACCAATTTTAAAAAATACTAAGGAAAAGATGAAAACATTCAATAGTTAAAAAGAGGATTAAAGTGAGAAACAGAATGGCAGAAATTCTTTGGCTAATCAACTTCCATTTTACTTGAAAATAGTAGAGAAATGTTCATGCTTGATAACCAGGTCAGGGCTACTTTGTATCCCAGCAGCATTATATGGACTACTAAGATTCTTAAAAAACAAAGGCTAGGGATTTGAGTGTAGAAAGAACTAAGTACTTTCATTTGTTTGGTGTTTAAGATAGTTTAAGACATGTTTTAGAGTTGGAGAACTGTATGAACTGCTTCTTCACTATATCCTTAGGGGAATTAGACTCCGATTCCTACAGCACCTGCTGTACTGAGTTTCTTCTGTTGTGTCAGCCATGTCCTGTTTTTCCCCATTGCTGTACCAATGTTACTCTACCATAAACATCAACAGACAGAAGTTGTAGCGCAAGCCCTGATATAACTCCAGCTCAGTCCAGGTGTAAACCTCAGAGATGAATAACTAAAAGTAAGACTGCATAGAGCATGTGCAGCTTCATTTCTATTTTTCTATTTCTCAGAACCTTCAATTTTCAACAGTTTACCCAAATTTTTATGGGAGTCCCAATGTGAATTTTCTGTGCCATGTTTAAAGTCCTGGAATGTAAGGCCCTCTTTGTTAAAAGGGGCAACTTTTCCATAGAGTGTTTGAGTTTTTTAACATTGTTGCGACCCAAAAGGGAGCTGTTCCCTCCCCTTGGGACTAACAACCAAGTTTGTTATAGCCTTGGACAGAATTAAGGTCAAATGATGCCAGCCAACCAATTTTATGATTTATTAATACAACAACTCAACAACAACTACTTAACTGGAAACAATACAAGGCATATGGGTAGAAACAGTAACTCACTAACAACTATGTAACAGCATAACTTGAATTGGAAAAGCTAGTCCCATGCCATAAGTTTCTAAGGAGAAAGAGAGAAGGAGAGGGGGAAAGAGGTACAACAAGAGAGAGAGATGAAAGAAAGAGGTATCACCACCTGCAGATCGAGTGATGTCCGATTGGTCCTCCTCACTTTGGGTATCCTGGTGGTGAGGGTCCCCACCCAAGCTTCTGATGGAATCATTTGTATACGGTTCAAGTCCCAAAGTCTCCACCAGGTTCCAAGAAATTTCTTGCATATGCGTGGTGGGTGTGATGTTCGGTGAAGGCAGGTGCAGCCTAGTTCTGCTCAGGCTTGGTGTATCCTGGGTGGTCACAGGGAGACAATTTTGGGGTCGCATACAACAATTTCAGGGTCACAACAGACAAGATGCTCCCCAAGGTCGATGACCTAGTCCTTTTGCACACGCATAGTTACCTGTTTGCAGGCAGTAAAACCACAGAATGCAAGGGTGGAAACAATACCATACTCAGTCCTGCCTCTGCAGGCTTGGAAATCAGTATCTCATTTCCTTTTATGGCTACAACACCTGCTAGGCACTCAAGTCTGCAAAGCTTGCACTTTTCATACCAAGAAATGTTTAAGGCAACAATGTCTGTCTGCTACAAACATGAACAAAAATGTGTATTTTGCACCAGCCTTCTTTGCTGACAAATTAAATTATGTTGAGGTCTTACTGTGCTTTGTTTTCTAAATACTTAAGTGGAGAATAAGTTAAAATCCTTTCCCATAAGGTAGCATATATATGATAATGTTTAATGTCTCTGAATTCTTAGATTAAACAAATTAATACACCTGACACTTTAAGACAAATTTAATATGAACTTTCAGTGACACAAAATTATGTGACCCCTCTCATCAGTTCAAGGAAGTGAATTTTTACTGTGTTTTAAAATACTATTAAAACATCAGTTAAAAGCAGCAGAAGCTGTGTGCATATTTTTCCTCTGTCACGTATTCTGCAATACACTGTTATGTAGTAACAATTTACACTGGCCTTGGAGAGGTAAAAGAAACTTACAAAGAAGCAAAGTAACAGAGCTATTGGCAGAGCACATTTGTGTATATGTCTAATATTTGTTGTAAATTATTAATGTAAAGGCTAATCTATGTTTTCAGAATAATTTCAAATACATGTTATAATTGCCTTGGGTATTTGATTAAAGCCAGCAATTGAATGGTACACTATAAAAAATAGTGTACCATTGAATGAATGAAATCATAGAACAAAACATTAAACTTCACTGATTTTACAGACTGTGCCAATGCTATATTTTTTCAGAACAATAGCAGTAGGGCACAATGTATTATCTGCTTCTGATAAAACTACAAAAATAAAGTCTGAGGTAAATCTCCTGACAATGATGCCAGACAGGAAAAACGGATCCTCTCCAAGAAATACTACAGAAGTTAGTAAGCTGTATATCAGATGTTGATTAGCATATTCAGTGCTCATTGCCGAAAGAAAAACTTAAGTAAAGGACAGCAGCATTTCTCGTTATTTAGTAAGCAAACAAAAGGAACAAACAAACTATTCAACATATGCACAAAGTATTGTGCAGAGACATCTGGATTGTATTTGGATATGTAATTGAATAAAGATTTCAAATATAAACAAAGATTCTTCTTTATTGCTCATTAGATTGAAGTAGATATGGCCAAACTATTCACTGAAAAAACAAAAATGACACTTTCATTCCCTTTTTTTTTTCTGTAAGGAGAATATATTTTAATTAAATTCTCTGTCAACTGAAGTAGCAAGAATACAGTGAACAAATACCACTGAGTTGTTTATTACAGGCATTTGATTTTGAAAATTTGCATTACCTGTTTCTCATTTGAAAAGCATTGTGTGCTACCTAGCTTACTTAATACAAAGTCTCTTTTTTTATTACATGATGCAATAATGACTGATTAGGAGGTCACAATACATTACTCTGGTTTGGTCGTGAGATAGTGCGAAATACATTGAGGAGCATTTAACTTAAAATGTAAACCTTTCTACTATAGGTGATTAATCTCAAGTGACATGTGGTAACTAACTAGGTTGTATTGCAAATGCCACCAAAAATAGACAATTTAAGAAAGTCCATTTGACTTTGAATCTGCTGTATGTAAAAAAGATGCTTGCGGTCAGTTTCTGTTTTTTACTGGGAGTGTTCTTTAGATGCAGCAGCATGATTTTTGCAAATGCAGTGTATGTATGCTGAGGTCAATAATTTGCCATAGGGGTGTATTTAACATAATCTTTCCTGTCTTGCTCTAGATAAGAAAGGGTATTTTATTCATCAGTGTGCATATCCCCTAGATTAGAAAATACAAGTTTTGCCTTCTGTCAGGCAGAAAGAAGAATTCTTAGTTTGGAAATTCAATCCACTTTATCTCGGTTCTATCAAGGACTGGTATTATTCCACAGAGAAGGATCACTCAGACTTTTGATAGCCTATAGAAAGTCCAATAAACCAATTGCACTGAAGTATCACATGATTTGCATTTTGGTTTGTATGCTGAATCTGCCTGTAAGAAGGCCCCAAATGTAGAAAACTGTCTGATGCATTGCCATCAGCTGATAAGTACAGAGGTGCAGTGCCATTGGAAACTGTACAGAAGGACATTGAGTTGATGTTAAGATTTTTTGGTGAGGTGCTGTATAGTTGCAATGCTTTTGTTATGTAGAATTGCTATCCTAGCAGGTCTGGCTGTAAACTGGAACTACCTGAGTTCCATCCATGTCTCTGCCAGCAACCTGCTCTGCTGATCTGCTAGAGATCACCTGGTCTCGCTGTGCCTCTCCTCTTTGTTTACCTTTTTATACTGTAGACTTTCCTGTTAATGTTTGTTTGTACAGTTCCTAAGGTAACAGCATCCTGATCTTTACATGGCCTCTTATACGTTGCTGTAAAGAGTGTATAATAACTGACAGAGCATTAAAATTTTAATCTGCCTTGCAAAAATGTACTAAGAATTCACCGACCCAATACCAAGTGTACAGTTGTCAGCCTCACACTGAAGTGAGAGGAAAAATATATTTTACCTGCAGTATTACTTTAATGACTAAGTATAATTTTAGAAGGCTGGCAAAAAAATTCTTCTGCTTGATCATGGTAATTAACATTACACATGATTTGGTGAGATAAACAGCTTTGCATTGTAGCATTCAGAGGAAGTGAATACTGTACTTAATTTTAAGAAGACTTTCCAGTTATAAATTTCCGGTGCTATTTTATGCCACTGAGCAAAGGAGGAAAAGCAAAAATAAAACAACGGGGTTGTGAGTAAGTTGTTCATTAACAGCTGTATATGGAAAACATGTCCTTTCATGCAAAATGTTTGAGGAAGTCTAAAAATTGTCAGGAAATAAAATAGTCAGTGCTCTCATTTACATCCACTGCTAACACATACATTTGCTAGTCTAGGAAAAAAGTTAAGTTTATTCAATTTTGTCTAAAATATTGCCTGTTTCTATGTACCCATTAAGTGCATTACGGAGAAAGGAACAAAGAAGCAATGACATACAGTCATTTTCATCACCAGAATGTTCTCCCTTCAGCTTGAACCTGCCAAAAGTGTCTTTTCTGTTCTAAAACTCCAATTTTGATTTATAAACTTGCTTCAATGAATGCACAGTACGGATTGAATTCTCTTCTTTCAGTGGACATGTGTTATATCTATGAAAGTGCATGAGCACAATGGTAAGAAGTGTTTGGCTTTGATTTTACCTAGAAACTCATAATAGATTTGTTTCGCAGGGCTCTCACCCTTGAATGACTGGTCTTCCATTTTTCTACATCAGGGGACCTTTTGGAGCATGAGTACTGTATAAATTAGTATTTATGTATTTTTAATGAAATTTACATTTTTATACAGATACATTAGTCAGCTAAATTTCAGATTGTGACTCTGAAAGTTTTCATGCTTAGTGCTGTCTTGAAAATATTAATTCAAAAAAGGTTACATGCACTTTTTGGCAAATGAAGTTATGGTAATATATGAATAAGATAGCTATTGGTGCCCAGTTGGGAGGTAATAGCCATGGCACATTACAGATTACAAGATAAAGAACAAAAATCTCTTCCTTAGAAGCAGATGACTCAAAATAGAGGGTATTCATAAAATATCTAAATTTGAAATGGCACATTTTCACAAATACTCTCTCAAGAAGTATCACCCCTTCTTCCTGATCTGGAGCTCTCGGATCTTGAACACCTACCTGGTGCCATTAGGGAGCGTCAAGGAGGCCCTTATGGATGCATGTTCCACCAAGATTGTTCTTGTTCTTACTGCTATGCTGCAGCCACTGAATCAGACTGCAGGTGGAAGAAGTAGGAATCATCTTATACTGTATGTCTTGGGTTTTTTCTTGTGCAAAACAAAGTCATCAATGATATTTTAAATATTCTCCCTATTTTCTGTATCAGGAGTGGAACTATTATATATCTTCAGTTCATGTAGTATTGTGTAAACTTGAACAGCAATAATAAGGAAACTAATTTGAGATTGATGCCGAATATTTGATAATGTGCAGCCCTTATACTCAAACTGTGATTTAAATAGAGTAGGATAAATACCAATTTGTAAACATCCATCCCATTAGTTTTGAGTTAGCAAAGTTAAGGTGAAGGTGTTTGGTTTGGTCCCATTTTATGCATATTCCACAAACAATGCATATTAGATCTCTACAATACAGAAAATACCTTAATGCTGTGTTTATACTTTATTTTTCATTGTAAGCATAAAAATATGGAGTAGAAGGTAGTTGGATGTATAATCTTCTTTAAATAACTGCCAGGGAGTTATTAATAATCATGTACATGGTAGCTATGAAGTGGGGTTTTTTCCTTATGTTTGCTGACTTCTGGAGTGCGGCTTAAATCATTTGTGCTCAGACAGGCTCCCAGCTGAATATTTGATGGCTGTGATAGCTAATACAGCCAACAGTTCAAAGTGATGGTCTTCAGATTACTTTGTTTGGGGAACAGGAGAAGAGGGAATGTGTTTTGTTTTATTGCATGTTTTGAATTCATAGGACATAACATGTTCTGTGAAAAATTTCAAACAGAAGTAGTTATTTGCTTAATTATGCTCCAAGGCCCTACATTTGTTCTCTTGGACAGCTTTATAGAAAGCTTCTGCCTTCTGGCTCCTGAAGTTACCAGTATTCAGAGAGAATATGAACATTGCTATATACTTTGTTACCTCAGAGACTGCCAGTTTTGTCTCATTGCTCTATAAAGTTAACTCTCTACTGTGGGAGACTAACTCACAGCATACACAAAGATCATGGTACAGACTTTAAAGCAGTGCAGTTAAATCTTTAGTTATTTATTTAGTGTAGCATTTGTTCATTTTTTGTTTTTTACAATTTGGTTGTCAGGCCTGAAAATCTACCTTTTTCCATGGCGATAAGACCAAGCCCCACACCTAGTACCTAAATCTAGGTTTTATTTTAGAAACTCAAACCTTCAAAAATGACATATTCACTGCATTTGTGTCCAGTAGCACTGAGAGAGTAACTGGAGCCTGACAGGACAATCACAATTCAACTTAGAGAATGTGATGAGCTACTCTGTCTGATGACTATGTCTGATAAAGGGAAGAGAGACATGCATACCTTCCGGGATGCCAGAAACTTCCTTTGAGTTGTATAACACTGTGTAGGTTGTGTTGGGTGGTGAGTGGGAAAGTCAGTGTGCCCCTTTACCAGACTTATCCACTGACAACTATGCCAGTTGTTTACAGTAAACCAGAAGAAACACACATGAATATTCCTATACCACACCTCAGCCTAATATGTAGGTTTGTGACTTTGTTTGATCCACCAGTAAAACAATGACTGCATTGAGCACCACTGATATATGTTCTCTTCTGTCCTGGGATGGAGTCTAACCTCAGAAAAAAAGACAATTATGTTCATAACTTCCTAAATGTAGTGTTTTGGGGTTGGTTTGGTTTTGTTCTTGTTCTTTTTTTGGCAGAGTAGGCTGTGAATTAGAGCCAGTAGCTCCCTTCAAAGACATGACTGTATGTGTCTAGTGGGTCTGAGTTATCACAAGAGCTTCATGTTATAAGCATGTTTTCTGTCTTTCAAGAATTGTGATTTTTCAGAATTTTTTTAAAAGGCAAATGTAATTCCCTTGAATTTGGGTGGGGTTGGGGTTGTTGGGGTTTTTTTATGAAAAGAGTAATATTTTGGGATTATGGGATTTTCTATTTTTGGTTAGGTTTGATTCTAGGACTTCTAACACAAGTATGACTTGTAAAATTGGTAGACAACTCTCATTATCATGATCTTGAATTGATCTCCTAGGATGCTTTGGGAAAGGTAAAAGGTGTTGAACAATTCTAAATGGTAATCCTTAGAGTTATTTTGATTCAAAGTTGCTGACAATTTGTAGGGAAAAAAATTGCATCTACGGTCTATTGTCTGTTTCCAGAAATCCTGAAAATGTGATTATATTTAACATTGTCATAACCATCCCTGAGAGAGAATTATATTCTTCTCCTAAAGTTTTCTCCTTTATTTATTCCCTGTAACTCCTGTGAACATTTTTCCAGAAACATTATTTCATGTCTTTGTCTTCCACCAAGGTATTTGTGTTCTAGTAGTCTTCAGTGCACTGTTGCAAAATTCTGTAGGTAAAAGGCATCATGCAGCCCATAAGAAACTGGCATTTCTGGTTACAAGAAGTGAAAAAAGTGAAAATTTAGGATGACAGGTGTTATGGTTTGAGAAAACCCATAAAAATTTGTTGTTGTTTAGACAATTATTCTCTCACCCCATGGAAGGGGAATCAGGAAGAAAACAAGGACACCCGGGGGCTGAAAGGTAAAGAGATTTAATAGGATAAAACTAGATAATTAATAGTACTAACACAAAGGAACCCATATTGATCCCGATACCCATATATATTATACAAGGATTATACTCAGCCAACTCTATCAGTAGGAAGCTGTGTACTCCCAGCAGTGGACAGTAAATGTCAGACACTGTGAGAGGTACAGCTTCAGGAGGAAGGCAACGGCTCAGGGGTCCGGCACCAGGGCAAGAAGTCCTCTGGATCACCGCCATCAAGGTGGAGCCATCAAGGGGTACAGGGGGCAAGGGGGAAAAAACAACCCTTCACAGCAAACTTTTTAGTTTATACTGAATGTGCTGTTCATGGTATGAAATAATCCTGTTGGCCAGCTTGGGTCAAGTGCCTGAGTCTCGCTCCTCCTCCTCTCTGCAGCTGGCAAGCTCAAAAACACTGAGACCTTGAAACCCACACACCATAGCTGGCTATAAAGTAAATATCTTCACAAATTCAGACACTAGAGTCTTACACAAATACAGCTTTCTCAAACATTAGGAAAGAAATTAGTCCTGTGTCTCTCAAACCAGGACACGAAGATATCTGTTAATTGGGGAATTTAGAGTGGGATAGCTGAAGGACAAGCACTGGTTCACTCACTGATGTAACACATAAGATGTAATTAGCATAGGCTAGTGGGTGAAAAAGATTTCTGTTCCACAACACCTGTAGACCTCCCAGTCCCATCTTTGAAGGCTCAGTCCTACAGTCCTGTTTAGATGAGCATCAGGGACCCAGGGCAATTGGACGCTCACTCTGACTGCTCAGTGTGACCAAATTCTGGTTGATGGTCTAACCCCTACACATGTGCTTCCATCTCAGGCTCAGCCCAAACTTGTTGCTGGAGGCCCCTGAAAGGACCGAGTTCCTCCTGCATGTCTGAGGGCTCCTGTTTTCACTATTTATTGCTTTCTATATTAGATTGTTGGCACAAGCCACCAATGTCATTGCCTTTCGTAGTAACTAAGGAACTAGGGAGACTGCCCTGCTTTCAGTTGAAATGGTGTGAAAGGGGAGCCAAGGAGAAGAACTTGGAACAAAGTAGGGAGCTTAATAAAAACATGCAGGAAGGGAGAAGAGTAGTTATCCCTGTAAAACAGCAAAGGATTTCAGCTAAGATTTCTGGCAGCAAGATAAACTTAGATTTCTGACCCCAAATTATTAGGCTGCTTGAATTCCATCTCATACACAGGAGGGATGATTATGTGCACCCAGCTTCTGAGCAACAGACTTAACTCTGAACAGTATGTTTGGTATTGTTTGCCCAGAGGTAACATTAAGAGAGGCGAAGATGCCATGGTTTGAATATTTGCAATGAGTATAAATGACTTTTGTGTTGTTAAAGAGAGGGATAATGAAGGGTGGGATATTCTTTAAGAACTGCTTACTCAGATAATCCCACATTTGGTTCACTTACCTGGACCATCACCAGGTATACTGTGTTTCAAGAAGCACCTTCAGGCTCTAACAGATGTACTTGGGTACGTCTTTGCCCTCAGCAACGTGCCTCCCTTTCTGCTGGAGCAGGGGGTGGAAAGGAGCACCACAGCTGGTCTGCACTGTATGGCGGTGAGCAGTGTCTGATCACACGCTTCTGCCTGTTACTCCCATTTTTTTCAGGGGAGTAAGAGAAGATTGTGGAAGGGAGAGGAACCTGAATGAGAAGCTGAGAAGTGCGTGACTGCCTCTGATTATTTCCCTCTCTCTGCTCTCCTCAGTGCCTGTATTCGGAAGGCTGAACAGGAAAGTTTTTGTAGTTTAAGAAATATGAGAAAGTTTGTTTCGCATGCCCTTCTGCTGTCCCCAGTTGGGCTTCTGTCATGTGTGTAAAGCCAGCATAAACTTGAGAGCTGACAGTACGAAATGATTAGGGTAATTAAGTACAACTTCTAAAGTATTCTAAATGTATCCCATCACACAGTCATCTCTTTGCTATGCTTCTTTGTCATTAACAGAGATATCCCCTGTTATCTAAATTACAGAATCACAGAATCACCTAGGTTGGAAGACACCTTTGAGATCATTGAGTCCAACCATAAACCTAACACTGCCAAAACCACCCCTAAACCATGTCCCTCAGCACCACGTCTACCCGTCTTTTAAATACCTCCAGGGATGGCTATTTCATCACCTCCCTGGTTAGCCTGTTCCAAGGCTTGATAACCCTTTCAGTAAAGAAGTTTTTCCTAATATCCAGCCTAAACCTCCTCTAGTGTAACTTGAGCCTGTTTCCTTTTGTCCTATCGCTTGTTACTTGGGAGAAGAGATCAACCCCCACCTCACTACAAACCTCCTTTCAGGTAGTTGTAGAGAGTGATAAGGCCTCCTCTCAGTCTCCTCTTCTCCAGGTTAAACAACCCCAGCTCCCTCAGCTGCTCCTTCTAAGACTTGTTCTCTAGACCCCTCACCAGCTTTGCTGCCCTTCTCTGGACATGCTCCAACACCTCAATGTCCCTCCTATATTGTGGCGCCCAAAACTGAACACAGGACTCAAGCTGTGGCCTCACCAGTGCTGAGCACAGGGGTATAATCACTTCCCTGCTCCTGCTGGCCACACCATTTTTGATACAGGCCAAGATGTCATTGGCCGCCTTGGCCACCTGGGCACACTGCTGGCTCATGTTCAGCCGACTGTCCACCAGGACCCCCAGATCCTTTTCTGCCAGGCAGCTTTCCAGCCACTCCTCCCCAAGCCTGTAGCGTTGCACGGTGTTGTTGTGACCCAAGTGCAGGACCCAGCACTTGGACCTGTTGAACCACAAACTGTTGGCTTCCACCCATCAATCCAGCCTGTCCAGATCTCTCTGCAGAGCCTTCCTACCCTCGAGCAGATCAACACTCTTGCTTAATTTGGTGTCATCTGCAAACTTACTGAGGGTGCACTCAGTCCCCTTGTCCAGATCATCACATGTATCAAAACGTGCAGTGTTAAAACTACTTAAAACCTTATTCTAGTGGGATATGCACATCATGTTTGCATAATTTAAACACAGATATGGTAGACACCACTGTATAGGTTACATAAACCCCAAATGCTGTCTCAACAGAATTTATTTTTATCTGAAAACTCCATTAGAATCATAGGGTCCAAGTTCTGTGGAGCAAAGGGAGCTTTTAGTGCCTATGTGTAACTTTTCCAATGTCTAAACTTGTATACTCTATAGAAATATTGCAGAATGTCATATGAGACTGATATTACTCAGTCTTTCAATCTTATATTTGGAAACATCACTCAAATTAGCCAACCTTCTGTGTTAAGGTGTCTGGTGACATTTTTCAGAAGCTATTTTGGAACACAGATATTTCCCTTTGAAAAAAGAAGCTAACCTCATCAGCAGAAAGTCAGTGAAGATTTATCTGTACTGTCTGGATTCCCAAATGTGTTGGAAGTCTTCAACTCTGCTCATGCCAATGGCCTCTACTGGAGGTAATGAAAGAATATATCAGAATAGATTGAGCATGAAGATGATGCATACAGCACTGCCACAATACTGTGATAAATTTCTGATTTATGTATGCTTGTTCAAATGATAATGCTTATAGTATTTATTATTTTTTTTCCTGGAACTCAATTATCTCTTGAAAGTCTGATCCTAAATTAAAGTTGTTAAGAAGGTGACAGAAATGTATTTTATGGTTCAGGCCATGGAAAAATAAAAATGAAACACAGAGCCCTTATTTATAAATGTGAGTGATGCACAGATGAATTTTGTTTAGTAATGGTGACTCAAGCCTAATCTTAGGTATCTCAGATCCTGGCACTACTCTGTGGACCTCTACTCCTCATTCTCAAAATGACAACTTGAAATACCTTCACGGAGCTGAAAAACCCCATCAGGTATGGCTTGATACAAAGCATCTCAATGATGCTGTTTTACTACAGCAGTATGCAGCTTGGTGGACAAGTGATATGAAAGGTTTTTTTGTTTGTTGGGTTTTTTTAAAGCATTATTTTGTTGGTAATCTGCTTTAACACCACCACATTTTCATAAAATCATAGAATGATTTAGGTTGGAAGGGACCTTAAGGTTCATGTAGTTCCAACCCCCTTGCCATGGGCAGGGACATCTCCCACTAGACCAGGTTGCTCAAAGCTCCAACCTGGCCATGAACAATTCCAGGAATGGGGCCTTTTGCACTGGCTAGGTTAGCTCTGCTTAAATAGTTAAAGTCTGATGGCAGGGGACAGCCCTAGGCAGATATAGCAGTTCAAAGAATATGTCTCAAAACCATCATTTTTCTATGTCAATAGATTCACAAATATGGACATACCTTCTGCAGCTCTGAAAAACCAGAATCCCAGGCTTGTCACTGTAGAATTGGTGACTTTCGCTGGCAGCAGAATGCCTCCTGTTGTAGAACTGGAGCAAGTTAAGGGTGAACAAGAGTAGTGTATATAGGCTCTCACATACAAAACTAAGCAGAAAAAGCTAATGAGAAGGGCATAAATCAGTCTCTGTCCCCCAGTCTTTTACCCTGATGGTACATCAGAGCCTGCAAAATATCAACACTTTTCTACACAGGCACCCAGTGCAGGGAACTTATTTTTCACATTCTGTTTTAGATTACTTAATTGTCACAATCAACTTCAGAATTAAAAAAAAAAAAAAGGTAATGGCTAAAAACTGAATAACGATTTCTAAAGTTTTTAAGCACACCATTTGAATCATCAGCTCTAGACATTTAAGCTGAGATACATTAAACTGGTTAATGTGCAGAATGATAACTAAACATCTGACCACCTGGTTGATTAGCATTTAGAAAGAAATTGTACAGCTGAGAAATAGAAGCCAATTACAGATCTTAAGAAAGACTATGAAAGTCACATATCTTGTAAATATGAATCTGAGTAACTTAATAAAAATACATTTTTACCAGCTGTTTCCAGATTTGCTAAATCAAAGTAAATGGGTTTTAAAAGCCATCTAGCAGATGGAAGGAAAATGTTCACATTTCCTAAAGTGTTAATGAAATTTAGTTATGGCAAAATTGGAAGAAACAAAGAATAGATGCACAGATTTTAATGGTTATGTGAAACTAGCAGCTGTCACAGTAAGGTACTGAAATGTAAAAAAATGTTTTAAAAAGAAAGAAATCACAGGTTACTTCTACCCTTTTCTTAAAAAAAGTGGCAAAAGAAAAAATGAAAAATGTGAAAAATGTTGATTTTTCCTTTTCAGATCTGCGTTAATGAGTGCCACTTTTTATTAGGAAGTGGTGATAATGCAGCGCAACTAACTCATACATGCAGTACTGCTGAGACTGGTAATGATTCAAATGATAGACATAAATCCATTCAAATAGATACTTAAGGCATTGATAAAGAAGGCCAACAGCCTGAAACATTTCAAGTGTTCATTTCAAAAGTTTTACCACAAAGAACTCTATTTCTCTACAGTTCTTCTTCATGCAGTTCTTAGAAGTTTTATGTACTTACCTGTAAGATTCAGACAATGAGGCAAAGAGACAACAGCACTTCTGAAGCATAGGAGCAGAAGTAGTAGTTGAACTGCTTATTAAGGGGCTAAAGACTTTAGTCCCCTCATGATCCACAGAAAGAAACATCCTAAAGATATTTATGTGCTACTTAAACATCCTAGTCATTTATTGTGCTAGGCAGGAGAAAAGTGGAAAGTCATCTGTATTGGCATGCGGGCATATTAAAGAGCCTCCACTTTGTGTTACCTTTTAGAAAAAAAAAAGTTGTAACATTAAACTCAAATGTAATGAAGCCCATACATCCTAGAAGATAATAAGAGTTGTTGAAAATAGTTATATTTAAGCATTTTTTAATAAATGAAGAAGCAGAGACCTTTGACAATTTTATCATTTCATCTTGTTTGCTTTGTTTGATCACCAGCTGTGCAACAGATGACAACGAATTTCTTATCTTTGTGTTTCTGATCCTCTACTCTATGGGTCCTTTGCCTTCCTATTTGACTTTCTACTTCAAAGTCTCTGATCTTCACGTTATGCTAGTCTTTTTGACTTCTCGTGCACATATTTCTTGTGATGTCACCAAATCTACCCAGCAAAGAGCAATTACTGTCTCCGAAGAACACTCATCATTCTTACCCATATTTCTAGGAAAAAGTGAAATGATGAAATATAAATAAACAGATATGAAAAGACTTTTTTACAGCATTGGTGAAAAATAAAAAATCGTAGGTCTTTAATTACGATATACAGTCATCTAGCAAGTATCCATTGCGCTTTCCTCTTATTGCATCTTATATTAAATACTGACTATATATTCTCTGAGTTAGGATATAGCTCCCATGTAATTTGTAAAATGCCATACATGTTTTTGAATCATGAGATAAACCTGATAATTGCTCCTGAAAAAATTGACATGGCTTTCTGGTTTTGTTTTGGTTTTGTGGGTTTTTTTAATAAAACTTTTTCCTATATAAAAATATTTCACAGGAAAATGATAATTCTAATTAAAATCATAATCAGAATGGTCAAAATACATTATCTGAGTAATTTTGATATTCCTGAAATTTTCCATTTTAATGAAAATTATTTTAGTTTTTTGTTATTGTTTTTATTTCTTTTCAATTCTACAGACTCCTAACATAAATAAAATTGCATGGAACTGCAGTCCCTCTAAGTTGTTTTAAACATACTGATATAATTCTAGTGCAAATGTTTAAAGTTTCAGATTTTTCTTTTAAATCATAATGAAATCAGCTTTTAAAATATTGGAACTTCCTTTTGAATGAGAACTCTGTTTTTTAATGTCTTTTGTTAATATGTTAATCCCTGTTAGTTCGAGCAAAGTTTAACATCATTTGAGAATTATGTATTGGGAATTTCAAAAAATAATTGTTATGTGATGGCAGACAAACGTGATTCTCAAGAAACTGTCTTTAGTATAGTTTCTTAAATAGGAAAAGGCGTATCAGTGTTAATACTAGCATACTGGATGGGGTATTCATTTGAAATGTAGGTTCAATTTATAGAAACTTGAACTTTGCCATCTGTCACTTAAAAGTTGTGCTGTAACCACCAGTGTGTAAGCTGTTGCTATGTATTTCTCTTTTCTGCTGAAAAAACTTTGTAAGATGTTTGTTACATCAGAAACAGACAAGCAGAGTAGCTTTTGGAATTACAGATGCTTCTGCCAGGTGGATATTAAAAGACTTTTTGTCCAACTCCAGTTCTAAAGTCAGTACCTGTGATCTGTTATTACCTCTACAAATGAGCTTGTATCATTAAGGGGCTCCTTAAAATTGTATCATTCTTTTTGTGTTAGTTTTGAACACAAATTTTGAGATCTCATGACACTTATTATTTAACTTTTTTCATCTCTATTTTAATTCACTAATGCTAAGAAAAAGTAGCAATGGATTAATATATAGACATAAAATACTGCTTCATTCATCTGAATATTATGTTTTTCCCTATAAGTTGGTGGAGGTTGGAGAATTTGCCTGATCGGGTTGCCAACTGCACTAGAAGAGGTCCCAAAGCATTAATGAAAGTAGTATTCTTCTTGTTTTGTATTGGTAGCCACATTCCTGAAAGACTTAAATATTTTAACATAATTTGCAATCCATGCTCAGCCCACTATGTACACATGTTTTTAAAAAGGAGATATTTTATGGCAGGATTTGAATCAACTTTTGTGGAATTACTGATTCATGTTAACCAGGGAGAGTTTACTTTTATTATCAATTCATATTTGAATGAAATGTTCTACACTTCTATTTCTATTGGCCTTTTTAATTCTGCCTTACTGTCAAAGTGTCCACAATGGTAAAATAATAAAGGGTGTAATACCTTGTCCAGACTTCCTCCTCTTTTACAGTTATATTTAGAATATTTTCCTTTTAGCATACTTACATAAATTGTTGGATTTTCTTCAGCCTTAAAATAGAGTTATGTAAAAATTTTTGTGCTAACTATGCTTTAACACCCTCAGCCTCAACTCCTCCTGACCCCCTGTCTCTTTCTTAAATAACTTTTTCTTTTAAAAACATAAAATGTCAGCTTCACATTCTGGTTTTCCCTTCAGCTATGCTAGAATTAGATTAGAACAAGTGTTAATCTAGTTCCTGTACAAGTTAATGAAAAAGTTAAGGAGCTCCCAAGTCTTCCACTACACATTGGTACTGTGAAGGTATAAGGTAAATATCAGCTTTCAAGAACATTTTCTTTGATGATAAAGGTTTCAGAGTATTTTATCCATTTCAATCTAGATACATGAAAGTTAATGAAATCAATTTTTTCCTATGCTTTTAGTGCCATATAATGGCAGGTATTTACTATGAATATAATGTATGTGACTCTGGGACAAGATTATTGCATTTATGACTCTCACGAACTAATTTCATGTAGAGTGCTTATCAGTCAGCCAGGAAAGAACTTTCCTCTAAAGAAGGCCTCAGAGGTGGACACTGCCTGAGGGAAGGAGCTGAGCCCAAACCATGACAGCAATGTGTTGATTACAACATTTTGCAGCTATTTATGTACTTTAATTAAATTAAATCAACACAAAAAATTATTATGTAAAAATTTAGGCCTCTGTGGGTCAGGGAAGAGTAAAGCAAACTTACTTACAAGTATGCATAAGATACTGTGTAATAAATTCTGTAACATATTTCCATATCAGGGGATGATGAATAAAGTGTATATGGTGGGTAGGATGGGTAGTATTGTACCTAAGGCAGTAGCTGTATTTCCAGGCTCAGACTGAATGGAGCTGGGAGTAAGTAGTTGTGTAGCCACTGTGGTATCATTTTAACAGTGCCTGTGCTCCTCTCAAAAAACCAAAATTACAAAGAAGTCCTCACACGCTATTCATTCTGGCCAGACAAAAAGTATTTCTCTTCTCTTCTTCCAGTCTTTTCATTTAGCTGAAGAAACATAACTTCCATTATTCACTTAGTTTTCATAGTTGCCCATATTAAAAGCGTTTTTAGAAGAGGAGCTGCAAAGCTGTACTTATTGTTGTGCCTTTAAAGTTGAATGCTCTCAAAAATGGAATCAATGGAGGTCTGTAGAAAAAGAAGTGTAAAAAACATATCTTGTCTTCTGTTAGGAGTATCTAAGTACATACTTTGGTAAGCCTGGGGTTCTTTATAGTTGTTTCTCTTTTGTTTCCTAGTAGCCACTGTTTTCTCATTTAGCAGGTGCTCCTTTTGCCAGTATGTTTTTATGAATGGTATCACATAGAAATAGTAGCAACAGGTGTGGTTTTGTGCAGGCAGGCAATAGTTTTTGAGAGGAACGGCTTTAAGAGCAGTACTGCCTCTGTTGATGCGTAATGTAGTACCTTAAAAATTCTGTGCTTAGGTATGTGCATATGCATGCATTTGCATAATTTTTCTAGAAACTTCTGCACTATTTTTCCAACTCCATTATAGGGACACAACACACTTCAGGCTGTGGAAGTGAATGTGTTTCAGGTAGAGCCTCTTGGCAAGAGATCAAGGTAGATCAAAACTAGCTGCCAGGTTTGTCAAAGGAAATAAAAAGAATAAAATCAGTTTAAAAATATAAATAAAGAGAAAGCAGGTCCCGTCTTTGGATATATGAAGTCATGAAGCAGGTTAAAATGAACACAATACCAAAGCTGAGATTAAGAACAACAATGTGAATGAGGAATTAAATATTTCCAAGATAAAGCTAGTATTTCTCAAACGAGAATGTCTTCTGAAATTAAAGGAAATGCTGGAAAAATGCTCATGTGACTTTCTAGGAGTAAATATGCTCCTTCTGTTCTAGAAAAAAAATCCAATTTTTGCCGAGGATATTTTTCCTAGCCTTCAGAAGTGTGCTGTTAACAGGTCTACAGTTGATCAGCAATCACATTGGTCATTACAAAATAAACTTTGACTCTCTGTTAATGTAAATGCTGTCTTTGAAATACAGGAAATGTGCTTGTTCCTTCTGATGCATTCCTCTTGTATAAGTTGACTTGCCTTTTATCCGATTTTTAGAAGATTCTGTGACACACCTAATGTTCAACATTGCCATCTTGCTTAGTGCACGTAGATATTCTTTGGCTATGTTAAAAATTTACTGCATATATCCAAAGAAACAAAAGTAATAAAAATATGATAAGTTCCAGGAAGCTTATGTATTACCTGCATCAAAGTTTTCCTTCTTCAAGACCTGTTAAATGAAAAGATCCTGATGGCTGTCTTATTTTCCAAAATTTGCTTGAATGTGGTCATGAAATTACTGTAAAAACTACTTTCAGGTATGTTTTTAATAGGCTTCACCTGTACATTAAACCAGTGCTTAACTGTCAAGTAGGTGTTGCATGTATCTTTTGCTTTTTTTTCCTGAAAGAGCTATGAAGATGTCATTTCTACGATGAATATTTTATATTAATTCCAGTCCTGCTGCAGGTTGAATGTCTGCACAGAATAGATTAACTTGGATTTAACTTGTTTTGTGCAAAAACGAGACCCAAGAAGAGCCAGCAGGACTAACTTGTGTTTTACTTTTGCAGTTTTAGATTTGGATGGTACTGAATTACCTCACATTCAGAAAGAACGAAAGGTAAAAGATAGAAACTGTAACAGAACTTTGGAAATAAAAAAGAATAATGCATAGATTTTACTGCATTTATTAAAATTCTTTGGTGCTTATAGTTTATTCCATTCACACTGTTCCCATCTGTAGCACCAGCTTGCTTTTCTTCCCTTAGGACAGCAGGGTGTTTTAATAATAGGCCTTCAAGACCCCCATAGCAACAAGAAGTCTGATAAAATAAAGAGAAAAAGGAGCTGAAGTGATCCCTAGAGAAGGAAAACATATTTTCCACTTTTCATTTCCTTTTCACAACAGAATGATGGGCTGAACTAATAAAAGCCCATTGGCATTCCAACAAACCCAAACAGAGTTTGCCTGTTGGGTAGTAATTATATGTTCCAAGTATTCACATACATAATTAAATAGTGTTCTGTTTCTTTAAATAAACATAATCACACAGAAGCCAAAATAGTCAAACGATCTCCTCATTTTTATTTGGACTAGCAAATAATAAGAGAAGTTTTCCAGTAAAATTTTCTTTCCCTGGCTGCTCTCATTTCTAAGCTCAGCTGATTTACAGAAATTAATTCATTTGACATCAGTAATCCTGTGATATTATTCACTTCTGAAGCACATCACTATTATTTGTCCATAGCTAAAAACCATGTCAACTCCTCCTAGCAGCCCAAATTCTAACCCTAGCCAACTCTTCTGAGTTCGGCTGTAAACCATTTAAGTTTTGCTTGCCATTAAGTGCATACATGCCAAATTGACAGACATGCAATGGTGGACTCCTGAGAAATGTCCTGCCTAACCCCCTGCCTCCCATCTGCCAGCTGTCCCAGAATTTCCAAATGCTCTCCCTTTCCTGAGCAAGGTCTCTTTGCCAGCCAATGTTGTGTTGCTCTTTTAGGTCACCTGCACGGTGCATTACCTTTTCCATGACATGTTGGATGCACAGAAGTGGCTGAGTGCCTCTGGCTGAACTGCTCATGACAGTAAGCTACACCTCAACAGCCACCAGACAGCAGCGTCACACCAAACAGGGGTGGGTAGGAGAGAAATAGTTCTGTAAACAGTCCTGGCACATGAGAGCAAGTTTTCTGATTCCACAAAATTAGCCAGAAATGTGGGTTTTTTTATATTTGTGCCATTAACATTGTCATTTCAGGGAAGTGATACAAGGTCATTGTTTGATCCAGTGAGGATATGTGGAGACATAATATTTTGTAGGCTTGTGGCTACAAGTACACTGAGGAGACAAGGAAAGTCTCAAGCACTATTATAGATTAGTTGTATTGGAAGAGCATCTATGACTCTTGATCTTACAGGATCAACGCTAGGTCATACGCCATTTACATATTTGAATACCCTCACTATCCCTTTCTTACAGACCTGTTACCTCAGATAGCTTTTAATGCAGGTAAAAACCAGCAAAAAACAGGATCGGGGAAATGTTCCCTCTCTGCCTCAATAATTCTGTATTCTGAGTATGTTGGCAATCTAATTATTGTCATCGTTTTTCTTGTATATTATGACAAAGGTGGGTTTACCAGAGTGTACAGGAAGCTCTTTCTGGTGCAGTGTAAGAATAATACTGTTGGGTTTGGAAAGCCTCTGCTTAGAATATGACCACTTGGAATCTGTAGCTTGGATGCTAAATGGGTGATAATGCAGTTGCCAAGACAAACAAGTTTATGGCTTTGGATACATATGTGCAGGACTAATTTTATTTGTCAAAACTCTAGAAAAGGACAATAATTGAGACATGGTATCTCCATGACTTGTAAAGAGCTCCACAGTGGTGGATAGGCAGTAAGGAGAGATCACGTATCTAAGAGTTTTATGCGGAAAAGATTTTCTGTTTCTACTCAGCATCTCTGCAGTGGTATGACTTCACACATGTTAATAAGATGGGGCTGGCTGAGAATTTGAAGAGTCCCTCAGATGTACTTGAGGCAGCATAAGATAATCCCATTAGTGATATAGAAGATAAAATAATTTGATGTCGGTGTTCCTGAGTGATTCCAGAGAGCTGTATGGTAGCTTTTGGTTTGTTAAGAAATCCAATAATTAAAAACTATTCAGAAGCAGCACTGGGCCATGTTTTCAGCTAAGGAATTGTCATCAGACAGACTTTTTAAAAGACTATAATTGTTACTCAGTGTACTTTGAGAAGCTTTTAATATGACTATATTTCAGCAAAGGTGTTTTTTGTGAGCTGTTTATTAGTGACTTTGTGATTTCAGAGTGATTTCAAAGTTCTAATTAATCATCTGGGACTGGCCACCCAGACAATATAGTACTATGTCTTTGTTTGGCTATATGCCTTAAACTCTTAAAAGGAAAGAGTAAAATAAAAAATTCAAGATAATCAGTCAGAAAGTATGCTGTGTGTCTTTATGCAGAGCTGTAATTTTCCCCAAGGGCTTTGGTTCATGTTCTGAAAATACTAACAGGACAGCAGAATTCCTATAAATAATTTGTTGTTAATAGAAACAGAATTTAAAGATACTTTTGAAAATAAAATGCATTTCAGTTTTTTTTATTTGAACAAGTGGTTAAATACACTGTTCATGCTTCTCCTGAAATCTTCTTCTAGTGGTCTCTAGATTCACAGCATTTCTGAAAATTCACAATTAACATTAACCCAAATGAGAAGAGAGGTAATAAATATCCTTCTCCCTTTGTGTTCTTCAGAGGTTATGTCTTTATCACTACCCATTTTGATCAGGAGAGTGTCATTAAGTACTCTTTGAGGAGATCAAAAGATGATTCCGTTTTGCCTTTGTTTTTTCTTTCACAGTTAAAAATATAATACAGGCAACATAGAAAAGGGGGAAAGAAGGTTGGTTGCCATCTTCAAAACATCACTCCTTTTTTCTGTGTGTGTGTAATTAGTGGTTGTAGGAAAATAACCTTGCACATTTTTTAATAAAAAAGTCTGTTGGCATTGCATTACAGTCACAATAAACATTACTTGCCTGAGAGAGTAGAAAGGACAAGAGCCCTACGAGTACCTCAGTTCCCTGTTTTCCAGCAACTCATAATGCTAGACACTTTTTGCCATGGTTTCTTGTAGCTTCAATGTTTTTGTTTCTACTTATTTTTTTAAAAGTGTCAGAAGCAATTTCAGCCAACAACTCTGGCTAGAACCCTTCTAAGTTCATGATGAAAGTACTGACATTATGACACGTACTTTACTAGTAGCATGAAGGAATATCATCTGGCACATTCAACAATGAATCCTACATGTGACTCCTTGTCTCTAAGACATTGTCTCAAGAGAATGTTCCCAAGAAAATGAACCCAGGGAGGGATGAAGAGATTTTCAGGTGACCATTTGAAAGTATCTCTGTTGCACAGGTGATCTTCAAGAATCAGTGACATTAAGTTCATTATTATAATTTACTGGGGTCACATGCTTGAAAGGGGACATAAAACCGAAGCTCTGAAACACTACTGTTGGTGCCTGTGTGAAAGGAGAGTGTTAATATTAGGCTTTGGATGCATTCCAAGTCAGGTAATTACATTTTACCTCTCAAGAAATTCTAGGAAATTTGCTATATTATTCCAAGTTTTAGAACTCAGCTGTTACATTGTGCTTCTGCAGAACATAAAGGCAGTTATTTGTACAGCTTTGAAAAACAAAGGATTTTGTTCAGGGGAAGAAGCAACATTTTTCTGACGAGGTGAAATTGATTATTATGAATACTTATGATCCACTTGCCAAAAGTTAGTGGACAAAATTGAAACCTCATGATTAAGCCTTGCCAAAATGAATGAATTTGGGGTTGATGCCATGTGAAGCCTGTAAGAATTTTCACTTCTCTTACAAGACCAGAGCCTAAAGAGCAACAAAGCATAGGCAAAACCAACAGCCATTACAGGAGAACTATTAGTGGTATTGTGATTCTTTCCTTTGTTAATAAGGGAGATATATATACTGCTATTTTAAGGTATCTTCTGTTTTTCAGTTTTTATTCCAAAGCAGAAATACTGATTTTTCATGATAATTAAAATCCTATTTTGCAGACCTAGCAGATGCCAGGGGAAATCAAATAATTATCTAACCTATTGGCTGATTACCTGGAGTGTCTCTACTACACATAAGTACTCATAGTTAGGGGCATAGGGAGCCCTATACCTTCCTAAGCATGCACAAATGGAGGAATTTAATAGGAATTCCTAGGTTTTTAATTTCCTTCTCTGTACAGCAGCTGCATGTGAACATTGAAGTGGAAAGTATACTTCAGGAATAAATGACCCATTCACTCCCTTGAACAGACCAGTGGTTAGAGCACGAAGCTGAAAGTTAAGAGGCTTGGCTGCTGTTTCCATTGTGCCATTTACTTACTCATCGACACTGCATGAAAGATGGACTTTTCTGTTTCAGTTTTCTTTTTGTCACAATGGGGCTAATGAAATTTGCTCTCCTCTCAGATGTGCTATGACACAGTATGTGCAAAAATAGTGAAATGCACTGTGTGCAAGCCTCAGTGCAAATGCAAAGCATGATTTTAAGATGATTTCGGTTTATAACAGTGTACCTATATCATTAGTTTTTTTCTATTGCCCTGAGTAGTCTTTCAGTGCTTTTGAGAATATATGAAGATGCTAACAATCTGCTGAGCTGTTGTGACAGTGCTTGTTGCTTCATTCTAAAGAGCATCCTCTTCTTACTTGGCTGTAACGCATAGTGGGGACAAACACCTCAAGCCAGCTAAGCTGGAGCATTCAAACTGATATCCAGGAGGAGTATACAAAACCAGACAGCTGTTGCTAAAATATCTGCTGTTGCAGTTGGCATTTATGCTGCTGTCGCTGCTCCCAGTCTGTGGCCCCCAAGGTCTGAGTGACACTGATCAGGGTTTGCTGAGCCAGGAAGACAAAGCCAATTTTTGTAATGAGAAAACTGAAGTGATAGCACAGAAGATTAGTATCCCCCTGCTGCTTACTGTAGGATGATGGGACCTTGGTGAAGGAAAGCTTGGTACAATACAGCATCAGTAAATGCAGCAGCTTCTGACTGCAAACAAAAACAATATTTTGGCATCTTGGCTAAGTGGCACCAGAATACTTTCTACATCTAATTAGATTACAGTTTAAATGCACACACATTAAATGTGTGATGTTATTAATCCAGCATCAGAAAATATAAGCAAGAGTGACCAGATGTTCCACTTTGACAGATTAAACATTTTTTTTCCTCCTTCCTAATAAAAAGTCCTGCTGTCTCAATGATTTTGCTGGCTGAAATGCGATGTTCCAATAGCTGTTTATGTAAGAGCAGAGACCGTGATCTACAGTTCTACTGTCCCAAGAGACTTGTATATCCATTAGGCTAAAGAGTCATATTATTTCTCGTTCTAGCTTAGTGTCCCTCTTTCCCTCCAAACAGCTAAATATTCCACAGAATGTGGACCGTTTAAACAAAAGTTAAATTACTTCTTGTCATTCTTCTTCCCAAACAGCATAGTTTATACTGCTGATTCAGGAACTTTCTTGAAAAGCAGGAAATGGGGATTTAAACCCACAGTATGCGAAACGGAAACTGACTTCTAGCACCTCATGTCTTGATGGAGTATTGTGATCACTGAACTATTAAATACAGGAGGGTAGTTGATCTTACACTATTCTGTTTCAGATGTATTTTGAAAGAAAAAAAAAAGAGTTCCTCACTTTTACAAGGGACAACCTAGTTGTCTCTTTCTTCAGGAGGTTTGAGGATGTTTCCAGTACCAGTAGAAGGAGGCACTCCTCTGCAGCCCTCAAAAGTGTGCTTGAGTTAAAGGAGGGGTAGGATTCATTTCCTTCAGTTTAAAACCCTGTCTGAAGTGTCTCCTGTCCCCTGCTTTACCAAACTCTTTTTTCAGCATTTGGGATGCTGTGAATCCCCATTCTGAAGCCACCAATTCCTTTGTGACACTCTGGCAAAACCTCTGCATTTTGCTGAAAACTCTTGAGCACAATGTGGTGCCCAAATGCCAAAAAGTTTACCGGTGTGGTGCCTGAGTCCTAAGGCATAGATACACCTTCGCCAAGACAGCTCCATTAAGAGTACAGTTGCTGAAAACTCTGTCTTTAGCTGATGGTTTGAGTTGCACCCAGGAAGCTCCTGTTTCTCTTTGTTAACACTAAGTCAGCCCTCAACTACAGAAACCCTCGGTTAGCAACCCAAAATTAAATGGGGTTGAATGTAGACCTTTGCTGCTGTACAAGCTCTCTTAGGAAGTTTGTAGCTCAACTGGGACACAGTCTCTTGTATCCCAACCATTTTCTGTTTTCTGCCAAGTGATTCCATGTACAAACTTTTCACAGCTCCTGAAGAGGAGTAAGGCTGTACATCAAAATGTGGAAATATGTTACAGGGTAGCAGCACTGCAGTCAAAGATCAGAAATGCCCTCATGCTCTTGAGTGTCAGGCTTTCCCTGTACCTGCAGCATGCATCTGTCATTTTTCTGGCACTGTACTACGTGTTTCATCGTGGGAGACACATGCTGTTGTAGCAAGGTTTATTTAAAGTGTAGATACTTAGTAGATGTATTCCCCTCTTCCCTTTCTGCTTTTTTCAAGCTCTGCTGATAGCACTTGGGCTCCTTACAATGTTATTCAATCTGTCAAAACCTTATTTTCCCCTGCATTTGGTGTTGCTATATGCAGAAATAAAGAAAATCAGCTAGACAAAGATGAGGATTTAGTATAAAAGAAGGTCAATGGCAAATACTGCCAAGTAATTGTCTAAATTCTGGTGACAGGATTGTGGTCTCTCTCACATTACCAAGGATTATATACCCTTTGTCAAGTAAAAGATTAAGAACAACTCTAGCAAGTATGCACTCTGAGAGAGGAAGGTTTACATATCTGTCACATGGGTGGAGAGTACTCCAGCATTTTAAAGAACATGAAAGTATAATTTGGTATAAAAGCTACATAATTGGAACAAACAATTGGTGAGCACTGATTCTTTATCAGTAGAAAATTATCAAAATCCAGTTTCTACAGGCATTAACTTGCAGTTTTATCTTTTAATCAGAGCCTCAGCAGTAAAGTGGTTTGTTTTGTAAATCAGCTCTGGGATGACACTTAGCCAGAGGTCTAAGACATTTACAATACTTCCAAAATGTACAAAGCAAAGAAAGCTGACTCAGCTTCCAGCATTTTGCACTCTTAGGGATAAGACCATCCAATGGATGTTTGTCTTGATGATGTAACACTTTTAACTTTGTGTTGAGTAGGAGATGAAAACATTGTCCCATGGTGAAGATTCATTCAACACAAAAAATCAGTCAAACAACTGCCCAGACTTGATATTTCTACAACTATATTTCACTCTATAAAAGNAAAAAAAAAAAAAATAAAGAAAGAAAAAAGAAAAAAAGAAAAAAAGAAAAAAAACCCTGAGGTAGTGTGTGAAGATAGCATTTTATTTGTTTCTTCTTACACCACACACCTCTAATTTTGTATTCATCTAATAGGGACAGAGGCTTTCCATCGTTCTGACTGCTTACACAATGCATGTGTTATACTGCCCCTTTAACCTTTTCCTTCAGTAAGAATGTTACTAGTCTGTCATTTTCCATTTCAGATAAGTATCACAGTAATTTGTCATTTTTTATGTGTTTATTATACCCTTTGCATTTTATTTGCTTTTTAATAGTAAAGTCCTTGGCCCCATTAAAAGCAGAGAACCAATCTTTGTCCTGCCATTTCATAACATTTTAAAAAACAGGAATAGGGTCTCTTCAATAAAGAAGTGTCCTTGCTGGCATGTGCACATTTTCATGTTTTGTTTAAGATGGATAAAAATATAAAGGGCCTAAATATTTTTATTCTAAACCAAAATGAAAGAAAGCCCACATGGTTTTCATTGTCAAACATTTACTTTTTTACTTATCTATTAAGTGAAATATAATTTTCACACAAAGGGTGCAGTGGGAAAACACAATGAACAACTCAAGAAAGCAGTCAACCTCACTTCATATTAGGGAGACGGAGCTGTAAGATTATATGCCCAAGGCTGTTTGGCCAGAGTTCAAGAGTTCAGGTCTTGGAATCTGTGCTTTGTTCCCTGAAATACCACTGCTTTACTTTTTATTAAAGCAAAATTTCCACAGAAATGAGGTTTTGGGGCAGAATATGTGCCAGAAGGTAGCAATCTACAGCTTGTCCTAAGGCTTAATTGAAGGTTTCTTCATCATTTAGAAACACACAGTTGAATGAAAGCAGAGTTCAGAAGCATGACATTACTAGTGCAGGTTTTCTTCTGATGAGCATAACCTGAGATGATAATGTCAGAAGGTAGCACTGCATCTAACAGTTTATGGAAGGCACATTTATTGTGTTCATTCTTTTGAAAGTATTACATACAACACAAACCTTGGACTGTGTGCAATTCTTTTTTTTTTTTTTTTTTTTTTTTTNNTTTTTTTTTTTTTTTTTTTTTTTTTATTCATGGGAACTTCATGTCCAGAGATTATGAATGAGCTTCAGGTTTGACTTTGTATGGAAATTTTCAGATTTGCAACAGTTTGGGTTTTTTTTTTCAGGCCAAGCGCTCCGTCTGCCCAAGTTATGTAATACCTTTTCTTTAACACCAATATTATTGCTTTTGCACTATGAACTGACCTGCTTTGCCTTCTTTAGACGTTTTGATATTTTTTTTTTCCTTACTGGCAAAAACAGGGCATTAACATCTGCAAAGCAGAGATTAGAGTCATACATCATATTGATATATATTTTTTTTTTTTTTGAGTGCTGGTATTGCTTCAAAAATCTCTCCCTTGTGACACACTGCATGAAGAAACTAACAAGTCTGCAGGCAGCAAACAACCTTGAAGCATTTCCACTGCTGTTCAGAAGTAATTAATGATAATGTCTTCTACTCTCACCCTGCACTTTCGACAGATGTACATTTTTGCATGTGTTCTGAACCATCTCAAGCAAATCTATTTTGTAGTGATTATCTAGAACTGCAATTTAGCTTGATCTTCTGCTGTCTTACTCTAAACATTGGGAATTGGTTTGCTTCTTACATTTTAAATATTTTATCAATATAATATACTGATATTTATCTGAAGAGCATTGTTTTGACTGAACATCAGACCTTATTTGATTTTCTGAAAATGAGTTATCTATCTTCTATTAGTGCTTTGTACTTTTGCCATATAATTAAAAGGTTACACAGCAACAGTTTATGGTTTAGCAGAATATACTCTTCTTTATGCTATGCTAAATGTGTGATGACAACAACTCTTCTGAGTGAAAATTTACTATGTAGATGCAAAAATATGTAGGTATCATTTCAGAAAGCTAGCACAGAAATAAACTGTACATAAATTATTTGAAACAGATTTCACCATTCAATCGTATAGAACATGAGTCAAAGTTAGCAATAATAGAAAGTATAGACAATGTTTGTGCATCCGTTAAGAAAAATATAATTAAATACTGACTACCCTAAAAAGAAAATTCTTAAGGCTAAACTCCAATATTTCTGGGTAAGTCACAGTATTTTCTACATATGAATTGAACATTAAAAAGGGAGAAAAATGTTAGCTTCACATTCCTGGGAGAGGAATTATTTGGCTTGGTTCATGATTTTGCTGCTCTCCCAGAGAAATTTGCTTTGCTTATTTATTGATTGATTTGGTAAGAAAACTGGTTGCTTGGTCATATGCCATAAAAGCTGAACTTTGAATCATATTTTGATAAATTTTTATAAAGCTGGGATGGACAAATGACAGTCTGTATTTTGCATAATTCTGGACAGCTACTGCCCTTTATTATTTCCCAGATCCCATTCCCATCCAGTGGTAATTTTGTTTTCCTTTGGGGAATGTTGTTATTGTGCAAGTATTCAGGAGGCATGACTCTAATTTAACCCAGTTACTTAGGGTGAATTTAAACCAGTTAGTCTTTATACTAACAATAGTGGAGTCACAAGAGTGTCAAATCCAGTATGTGTGCATTGCCCCATTTGGGACACCCAGAACTCATTGGATGAATGTCTTAACAGAATTGCTTCACCTCTTTGTAAACCAAGTAGCTAGATGCAAGCAAGCTTAAGGGATACCCAGAAAAAAAAATCTGTCTGTGGTTCAGACATACTCTGCATGGTGGTGGCATTGCTCACAGAGTTAGATACCTTCATCTCATTCCCTGCTGCTGACTTGCACAAGTAGCACTGGAGAACTCCTCGTCAAAAGATACTGTAGACGCTAGAGGTTTTTGTTGATCCAAAGGGAGGTTGGAGGAACTGACAAAAAAGAAATACAGTAAGAACTGCAAAATAACAAAGATGGCTTAGGAAGTTCCTGAGACAAGGTTGGAGCTTGGGAACATGCTAGGAGGATGCATTACATAAGTTCATCATGTTCTTGTCTTCTTGATTAGGCACCCATTCACAGCCACATCAGGAAAGAATATATTGGGAGAGGGTGTCCTCTCCCAGTAGTTGTCCAGAAAAACTGCTCCACAGTTACTATGTTCTTACACCAAGAACTGATGCTTCCCCAGTAAAGTACTCCAGAAGATAATGACCAAACCTGTATTCATGTATCTTTTGAGGGAGGGAGCCAGAGAGGAATGTTAGTTTTGCTCTGCTTCTTAAAACTGCAATGAACATTTTATGGTTAGTTTGCTATTGTGATTGAGTTTTATATCCCCATGGGTTCAGCCCTAAACCAGAAACATGGGTTTCTCTTGTGTTGTATTAAAATAGTCGTTATATAACTCTGACTCTTCCAGAAACTGGAAGCCTTGAAGTGTCGTTAAATTGAAGAAAAAGTGACATGTAACATGGATCTGATAAAATAATTATGATTTCTTTTCAAAGGGCACAAGAACTTTGAGGATGAGGAGTTTTTTCATACTTATTGGATGTTGACAATGGATGAGGTAATCGGCATACTCAGTGTGACGCCCCACTCAGACCTGCTCAGAAAAGGGCTGGGGACTGTGACTCAGTTTTGTAAATCCCCAGCGGTGTGGACTAAGGTGAGACAACTCTCGAGGTCCACACACAAACGTTTATTAGCTTAAATAGGTGCACAATAATTGATCCACAACTTATGGCAAGCAGTAAAATATACCTTGCATTACTTAACTTATACCACAGATTATGGTAGGCAGTACTTGACATTAGATATGCTATGAATTATGGCAAGCAGTAAAATATACCTTGCATTACTTAACTTATACCACAGATTATGGTAGGCAGTACTTGACATTAGATATGCTATGAATTATGGCAAGCAGTAAAATATACCTTGCATTACTTAACTTATACCACAGATTATGGTAGGCAGTACTTGACATTAGATATGCTATGAATTATGGCAAGCAGTACAGTAAGCCTTGCATTATTTGCTTAACTCTAAGAAAAAGAGATAGAGCAAGAGAAAGAGAGAGAGATCACTGATCCTGGTTCAGGCATTGGTCCAGCCAATAGGGGGTGGAGGGCTCTCTGTTTCGTAGGAGCGGTCTTCTGCGTATACCCTGAAGAAACTCTTCCACCACCATCTAGGGGCACATATCTTCCCCTTTTATGTTCGCCTTGTACAACCCACCCCACTATTACAGTGACAGTTTATCTCAGGTTTCTTGCCTTTCCAGGTGGTAGGGACCATGATATGGGTGGGGGTACAGATGCATTTAGCAGATAATGACGTCCCAAGTTGAGCAGACCCATTTGGCTTTCAAAAGGCATCCTACCTCCTGTGCTACAGAAGAGACAAGCAGGCACCAGCCCTATCAATTTCTTTGAGCCTGCACCATCCAGGCTCTATGCAAGCTCCAGGAAAGGCCTGTGCAAGGCCTGGATTGTGCGAACTCCATCTTGTCCACCCCGTGGCTACAGCTTCATTTCACAGTACTTGTGAGTGTTTGAGACATTCAGAAAGGTTCCAAAGCCCTCCACCTCCGCTTCCCCCAGTCTTTGTTTTGGGGAGTCTATGAGTCCTATCTTACAACTCAGCTATTGTCCAAGTCCAGAGTGAATACAACCACTCTAAAACCCCATTGATTTGCTAATGACATTTTTCAGATGAGTGAAAAGTGGAAAAATGCCAAATGAAAGGTCAAAATAGACGAGCGTGTTAATAGAGTGCGTGGTCATAAGGAGGGCTGGAAAGGGAAAGAGCCTAGGGTCACTAGCAGTACTGATTAAAACAAAAGGATCTCAGCATCGTTGGGGAAAGTAGAGATATGGCTGCATGGTCTCAGTATTTGGTTTTATCCTGCAGAGCTAGTGCACACATTGTATGCTACATGTCTAAGTAACGTGCATGAAACCAAAATTCTTTTAAAAGAACTGGATATTACCTTTTTAGCTGTCAAATATCCCGTGAGCCAAAGAAAAAATTCACTGTATCCACAAATTCAGGTAATTTCCCAAAGGGCTTGTGAAAGATAGGAGGCAATGAATAACTAATTTGAGACTCAAGGCAGGAAACCAATTACTGAGTCCTAATACTTGACAGGCTGTCCCACCTCAGATCTGGGCCTAGAAGCCCAGGAGCTCAGACTAGCAAAATACAAATTCTAATCATTGAAATCAATAGGAACCTAAGGTTTGAAGCCAAGGATAGATTTCTAGTGCATCTTCAGAAAAGGAATATCAGCTAGGGGTGGATTAGTCAGATATATCACCTTATTTGATACAACCTTTTTTTTTTTGTTTAGCTGTTCTTAGGAAAATGGGAGGTGGGTAACTTTTTCTACATAAAAAAGTTCTAGTAAGAAGTTAAGCCCCTGAACTCACAACTAATAATAATAAATTGCTAATACTGTTTATCTGCTGTGTTAGTCTTTCCAGAAAAATGTATTAAACAAACCAAATAATTATAAGAAAGGAAGGTATTTTTTCTCCTGTCTTGATTCTGTCTTAGAAATTAAGTTGGATATTACCATTTACTTGGGGATTTGTGGCTCTCCCTACCCAAAATAAGAAGGTGAGGGATCAAACCCGGTTGTTTAGCAACTGTAGGAAATGATGGTGGAGTGAAGGGGATGCATTCATTCCCTACCAGCCATCTACCTATCACCAATTGCTTTGAATGGTTTACATAGTTCATAATGCCCACACAAACTTCCTAGGTCATATACTGTAAGAACTTCTAAAAAATATCTTAAAAAAACAACTAGCTTCCACTACTAGAACCTAGCTTCCTGTCCTGTCATTTGTATGTAGAGTATGTTCCAACTGAAAATTAACTGCTTCCTCTATTTAGAGAGGAAGCACTGAATAGTACTTTGTGGATCTCTTTGAAAAGATAAAGTGCAATGTAAGTGCAAAGAATCATTATCAAGGGAAAGCAGATTAGGTACTTAATAAGATAGGTATGTGTTTTTGGTGATGATCCAGACCATGTCAATTCACAGGAGTAAATCACTTTGTATACTTTACTAATTTGGAATGAATGGCAGCTAGAAATGTCTAATGGATATCTGGAGCTGAAGGTCAAGTCATATATTATTGTACAGGCATGTTCCCCAAGATTTGCAATGAGGTTTGGTGCATGGCTTTGATTCTGTTTTAATATACCTGTTTCTTTAATGACTACCTGCATTAATTTACTTTATGAAAGGAGGAAATATACTCCAAGCACTTTTGATGTGCTAATACTTAATCCTGCCAAACTGCCTTCAGCCTTGTTCTATATTAAATGTGTGACTTTTTTGCTCAGTGATGCCAAGAAATTCTTGGATGTAAAACTGGCAACCTCCCATGCACAGAAAGGTGAAAGAGTACTTATCAATGGATGATGCTATAAAAACCATACATTTGTTGCCAGGTCTCTAATTAAATTACCTTTTATTGCCTTTTTGGGGGGATTTATTTCTCGTCTGTAAAGCTTTATCTTACCTCATAATCAGGATTTAAGATCTAAATGTAGCTGTCCTTCAACTGTTCTCCAGCTAAACACTCCCTACAATCACCACCTTTTTAAAATTTGGAAAAATAAAATGGTGCTTAAATCATAGAATCATAGAATCATAGAATGGTTTAGGTTGGAAGGGACCTTGCAGATCATCGAGTTCCAACCCCCCAGCCATAGGCAGGCACACCTCCCACTAGACCAGGTTGCCCAAGGCCACATCCAGCCTGGCCTTAAACACCTCCAGGGATGGGGCCTCAACAACCTCTCTGGGCAGCCTGTTCCAGTGCCTTACCACCCTCACAGTAAAAAATTTCTTCCTAATGTTTAATCTAAACCTGCCCTCTTCCAGTTTAAAGCCATCCCCCCTCATCCTATCACTACATGCCCTAGTAAAAAGTCCTTCCCCCTGCTCTCCTGTAGGCCGCCTTTAGGTACTGGAAGACCACAGTAAGATCTCCCCGGAGCCTTCTCTTCTCCAGGCTGAATAGCCCCAACTCTTTCAGCCTCTCCTCATAGGAGAGGTGCTCCAGCCCTCGGACCATCCTCATGGCTCTCCTCTGGACACGCTCCAGCAGGTCCATGTCCTTCTTATGTGGGGGACTCCAGAGCTGGATGCAGTACTCCAGGTGGGGTCTCACGAGAGTGGAGTAGAGGGGCAGAATCACCTCCCTTGACCTGCTGGCCACACTTCTCTTGATGCAGCCCAGGATGCAGCTGGCCTTCTGGGCTGCGATCGCACATTGCTGGCTCACGTTGAGCTTCTCGTCGATCAGCACACCCAGGTCCTTCTCCTCAGGGCTGCTCTCCAGCCATTCCTCGTGAGTCTGTATTTGTGCTTGGGATTGCCCTGACCCAGATGTAGGACCTTGCACTTAGCCTTCTTGAACTGCATGAGGTTGGCTTGGGCCCACTTCTCCAGCCTGTTCAGGCCCCTCTGGATGACATCCCTCCCCTCTAGCGTGTCTACTTCACCAAACAACTTGGTATCATCAGCAAAGTTGCTGAGGGTGCTCTCGACCCCACTGTCCATGTCACTGACAAAGATGTTGAATAGTACAGGTCCCAGCACCAACCCCTGAGGAACGCCACTCATCATTGGTCTCCACTTGGACATCAAGCCATTGACCACAACTCTTTGAATGCGACCATCCAGTCACTCTTTATCCACTGAGTGGTCCATTTGTCAAATCCATGTCTCCTCAATTTAGAGACCAGGATATCGTGTGGGACAGTGTCAAATGCTTTGCACAAGTCCAGGTAGATGACATCAGTTGCTCTTCCCTTGTCCACTGCTGCTGTAACCCCTTCGTAGAAGGCCACCAAATTTGTCAGGCATGACTTGTCTTTGGTGAAGCCATGCTGGCTGTCACCAATCACCTCCTTATATTCTATGTGCCTTAGCAGAGTTTCCAGGAGGATCTGCTCCATGATCTTGCCAGGCACAGAGGTGAGACTGACTGGCCTATAGTTCCCTGGGTCTTCCTTATTTCCCTTGTTGAAAATAGGGGTTATGTTTCCTCTTTTCCAGTCAGCAGGAACCTCGTCAGACTGCCACGATTTCTCAAATATGATGGCTAGTGGCTTAGCAACTTCATCTGCCAGTTCCCTCAGGACCTGTGGATGTATCTTATCAGGTCCCATGGACTTGTGCACCTTCAGGTTCCTCAGGTGGTCTTGCACTTGATCTTCACCTACAGTGGGGGGGGTCTTCACTTTCCCAATCCTCACCTTCGCATTCTGCATCATGGGCAGTGCGGTTTCAGTCCTTGCCAGTGAAGACTGAGGCAAAAGAGTCGTTGAGTACCTCAGCTCTGTCTCTGTCCCAGGTAACCAATTCTTGTGTTTCCTTCCGGAGAGGGCCCACATTTTCCCTAGTCTTTCTTTTCTCACTGATATAATTAAAGAAGGATTTTTTGTTTGTCTTAATGTCCCTCGATCAAATATAGAATTGCTATGAAATAAAATGAATGACACCATAGAGTAGGATTTTCAAAATAACATTGCCTAGAAACTCAAACCCCCTCAAAAATCAGATTTGGGGACAGACAGAAAGGCTACTGATGTCTAAAGTATTGCTTACACACGTTTCCAAGTAATACATAAGGATAGCTCAAAATCTGCCTCATAGCTTAGTCTTCAGAGCATCCATACACATAAATACTTTAATCTTTTTAATTCTCTAGGTATTTATAACTCCTATGGAGTGGATGTCTAGGTTGCTTGATCTGAGAAAAAAAGTGTCTGACACAGCAGCTTGTGTGTGATCCACTTGTTATGCCTCTCTCCCAGCTGCATTTTCTGTGAAGCTCAATCTGTTGTATGTTCACACCACATTTTACACAACCCAACAACACTCAGATTAACAGAGGATGTAGTTGCCATTATTGCTTTCATTTAAAAATATGGGGTGATATTAGTCATGCTTTTTATCAACAGCTGCTAAACAATTACAGCAGTTTTCCATTGAGCAAGAGACTTGCACTCAAAAGCATTGCTTATCTTATGAAGCTTCTGCTCTCTACATCCAACCTGCTGGGGCCTGCCATATGAACAAACTAGTATCCATACTGGGTGAAAATATGGAGAACCAGCAGTATTCATAGATCTGAAGAGAGGGGAAGCAGTAAGAAGGAGAACAGTTGCCAAAAATATGAGGGAGATGCTTCCTATTAAAATGTTAAGATCTTTCAAACAGAACTGATGTACAGTAGCTGAAATGTCTGATGGTGGTGTTATTTTAAAGCAAATATTACCAACATTACTATGGGACAATGGGTTTAAACAATGTATAATGTAATAAGGAAAACATTTTACATTGTGTTGAAGAACTGAGTAATATCTGAGAAGCAAAGGGAAACCCCTGCAATAAGGTTAGTATGTTTTCTACTGGCTTGACAGAGAGGTTCATTTTGATTCATTTAGTTCAGCAGCTCCCTGCACACCACAAGGGCTCTGCCATGACTGATGTTTTAATAATGTGAAGGTGGCACCTGGTGTAGGCCATCTAGTGAGGGACTTCAATATCTGTTTGAATCTGCTCTAATCACTGGCTGCCATGTGGGAGGTTGGCAGCGTGGGCAGTATTGTCAGCCTTGTGTAATGTCAAAACAAAAAGAAATTCAGAAATATACCAAAAACCTGGAAGGAAAACAGCTGAGGTCAAAAGCAATGATGGGATACATTCTGGCGGCTCAGGCTGATCAGTCAGGTTTCGATTCAAGCATCAGAAGCAGAAACACATAGCATGCAAATATGCCCATAAAATGACAAGTTTAAATTTTATCTCTGTTTTCTATAAACTAGTGGACAGATTTAGGGTTTGAAATGAACACTGAATATATCTCGTTTCTACACATTGTATTACTCTACTTTCTAGTGATGAAAGTAGCGTTCATGACTTATCGCAAGTGTGGTGCTGAGATATTTACTAAGATATGCCCATGTTGCCTTAATAGTTGAGCTGTGCCAGCATTTGGGGGTCATTAAAAAGTAAGTCATTAAAAAGAAGTAAAAATCAGTACATAAAAAATTAGTGCCTTAATTCCAAAAATATTACTTAATTTGGACCATTAGAGTAATTGGTTGCAAGTATTTTGTGCAATGCAAGTAAGAGCTAGATGTGGACTAATTAATTATTTTGCAATAGTTAGACTCATTTTAGAGGATTGAACATTGTAGTAAAGAAGTAAAATGCCTCAAAAATTAAATTCATTTCATATAAAATACACAGGCCCTCAGTGAGCATGACCCTTTACAATAAAATACCACAACACAGCAAAGAATAGCTAAACACTGTGACACCTGGCTTATTAACTTTAAAACATAAATTAATGTGTTGTAAAATTATGAACATATTATGGGACATATGAGGGATTGCAAAAACCCAGAAGTTCCAAATACAAATCTAAACCAATTCAGGCTGGTGTGTTCCTAGCCTCACTAAATCAAGGAAAATGAGTTTTGTGAACAATCCACCAGATGGGAAAATGTTCAAATACCACAAAATGTTGATCAGATTTATTTGAGAAGCAAGCTGTAACCATATGCGTATGAGAGGAAGTAAAATAGATTTTCAGATATGCAGTGACTGCTGTCAAGCTTGCAGCTGTATGAATTTAATGCTATATTGCTGTTTGTACAGTAGACTTCCTTGATTTCACTTACCTATTTGCCAGCTAGTATGATTAATAATGACTCAGTTTTACAAGCAATTAAACTGGAAAACATAAACAATCTTTCTACTGGCTTTTCACCAGACAGTAGCACATTTCTGAATTTTTCACAGGAAGTGTCTCTAAGACGTATTAATATTGCAGCACCCAGAATCTTTGTGCACAAACAGACAACACAGACATCATGGCATCTTTACAACTCTGGGACTTCTCATTTATAAATCTTCTCAGATTACAATAACTTAAATGTATTCTACTGCAGTGACTTCTTCTGCTGGAGTCAGAAGAGGGTATATAAATAGTTATAGCTTCTTGATAATGGGTGTAACTTTCTATTGTAACTTTCTAAATGTTTTATTTGTTGAATTAGAAATGAAATCTGAAATGAATCTGAGATAGAGACGACAGGGATTTGAATGTGTGGTTCATTCCTATTGAAACCAATTTTGTCTAAGTGATTTCTTACATTTTTATTTCATAGATATTTTTGTCTTTGTATTAATTCATCAGATTCAAAATAATTTTTACTTGTAATCTTTTGTAATTTTAATTGTAAATTTTCAGAAGCCACTGTTGATTTTAGGTTATGTGATTAAATAATCCTTTTCATAATATATTTTTTATTGGTAGAAGTTCAGGCTATTCAAAAAAATCAAGTGATTTAAAAATACATCCTGTTGGGACCAAAACTGCTGGCCACTGAAGAAAAGGTGGATATCAAAAAACATTTGTGCTCATGTAGGAAGTGCCATTTGAGTGCTGTCACAACTTTGTCTCTACTGTCGTTGGGAGAAGAAAGTTTGTATTAGGTTCAGTTAGAGAACAAAATCATTCTCCTGAATTATTAGTCTACTAGATTGGTGTGTTTTATTAGACTATTACCAAGTTGTTGATTTTTGGTGACAACTGTTGCCAAAGTTGTGCTTTTTTTTAATTTTCAGTTAGCAGGAAGTTTATTACATTTTTAGAAGTTTCCTACATTCCTGACTTCATCAAATCAAGGTTGTGTTGTTGTATTACACTGGACAGGGCTTTTAAACACCAGCAAGTTGTATCTGATGGCTTGTTAAAAGCACAGTTCCTTGTAGGAAGTGTCTTCTACATTGATCTTCATCAGTTATGTGCCGATTTGTGGATGAGATTTCAATGCTGACCTCATGTAGGATCTTGACTACTTCAGCGGCAATCTCAATCTTCAGGTAAGGCTATGTTGTAGCTGTTAGCATCTCCTTTGTGTCATGTGAGGCAGACAGTAACTGAACATATTTCATATTAAGTTCTCATCCATCATCCATCAGCAGGTGTTCAAGACATAGTGCAACAATTAAATTCCTCCTCCAGCTGACTAGTAGGGAATTGGGTTTGATTAGTTATTTGAAACAGATATAAAGAAAGAAGAAACATAAAAAAAGGCCAAGTAGCCACGTACGAGTTGGGGTTTTTTACTTTTTTCTCACTTCCTTCCTACTTTTCTGTTTCTTCTATATTTCTCTTTAGATTTAAGTTCATTAGAAAATGACTGTTAAATGCTATGCAGTGTCTAACAGAGGATGACATCTTTATTGGTTGAAAGATTTTGGGATTATTTAAAGTTTATAAAATTATTTAAGGTTTATTTAAATAAACTTTAAATACCACCATATTAGATGGAACAGATCCTGGTGTCTTATCCATTCTGTTTTGAAATGAAGTTTTGAAATCGTGACTGGATGTTGGCATTATTATTTTTTATGATGAGAAATGCATAGAGTTTCATCAAGCCCAGAAACAAAAGAACAAAACAAAGAAAAAAATTGTCAGCTATGCCATTGGTATCTCTATGATGTGCAAAAAAATAAAACCAGGTAATCTAGTAAAATATGGGACATGATAAGTTTTGCTTTGACTTAAAAACACACCCTTGAAATCTAAAACCAGACTATTTCTCTGTTTTTCTCAACCCATACTGGTGGCATTGCCAAAGAGCTGTACAGCAAGAATTGATCAGTCCTGCACCTATCTGTTGATTCAGAGCATTCTCTGTGCAGTCTTGGCTGAAATTACCACTCTGTTGATGAGAATAACCTGACTGGCCGCTCACCTTTAAGGAGAATTGACTCCATGGCACAACAAAAACTCTGCTGTAAAACTAGAAGAGGTTCAAGGTGATTAACTTCCTTGTAGGCTCCCAGCTGGTTTTGGATATACGCTGCTGAGTTATCACAGAGTACCTGAGGTTCTTGAGAAAGCATTGCTTTATTCGGTGTCAGTTTCTCACTGACTGCTCATAACTAAGAGGCGTTCCTGCACTGCTCTGCTCAGACTTTGCTAAGAGGGTCAACTTTTTAAAAGTACATTTCATTTCACAAGAAGCAAGCAGACTCTGGGTGCAATAACTTACACTTCAAGTTTTCAGAGCAGAGATACCTGATTTACACTGTCATGACAGATTCTTACAATTTTGTCTCAAGGATTAGCATATTTTGATATTTGTTATGAATTTTAAAACTCCTAAACAATATTTATAAGGAGGAATACTTTTTAGAATTAGCTTTAAATTAGACTATGTTGATTAGAGAGAAAAAGATGAAAGGTCTGCCTTTAACTTTCAGAACCTAAGGGGGGAAAATGCCTTTCCTTCTCCATAATTTCAGTATCTTTTCTTGAACATGTATTTTAAAGATCTTGGGAAAACCATCTCTATTCTCTTTTTTTTTTTTTTTTTTTAAAAAAGGTCTTTTTAACCTCAGTGCATAAATAAGAATGCATCTTTGTCTCCAGGGTTCACTGAATATTTCAATGAGATGTACATTAATTTATGCTACAAAACCCATCGTGCTGTTAGTGTACACCCATGGACACAATGCAAAGGGATGATAGCAAAAGCTTTAAAGGCGAATCCTCCCAAACTGGGAAGATAAGCAGGAGGAGGGAGGGTTTGTTTAGGATTAGAGTGGGCAGGAAGAATTTAAACGGATCTCTGATATGTTTTCTTTCCCCAACAGTTTTAAGCCTGATTTCACAGATTTCCATACTGACTGTCACCTACTTGGCTTCTGAAGTCCCTGCAAGATTTTGTTTTGCATTAGGGAGGTTACAAATACTAAAATCATTATAAAATATGATCCATTGACTGTGGTGTCAGTGCCTCCTATGCAGTTTCTTCAGTTTGATTCTACTTTACGTTAGGCACTTGGGGTATAGCATAGAAAGCCAATTGGTTACAACGTATGTGAAACGGAAGAAAGGATAAGTGTGAAAACCCAGCAGCCCAAGCTATGCTCTGACAGCTTTTGCTGTCACCGTTAAATAAAGAAGAGGGGCATACTGTCAGTCTCCAGGTAGAAATTTATACAGCCAGTGACATGGACGTACCAGTATTGAAGTGTATGAGAAACCTTGACCGCATTTTTTGGAAGGACACAGGCATATCATGCTCTGGTCATACTGCCAGAAGCCAGAGATATTGAGGCACTTTTTTTTTTTTTTTACTGTAAGGTCGGTCCTCCTGAAATTACTCTTCCATCTGGTTGTACGTCTGCCTCATTCCCTGGCTGTGTACTAAGTCAGCTGTTGGCAACTCTAACATGACGAAAACCCTCTTAAGTCATCAAAGCCCCAAACTTGCCTTCTGGTACACATAAAAAACTAGAGATTAGTGGCAGCACCAGCTTCTGTTTTCCAAGGAGGAAAGTAGGTTGACAACAAAGCTCATTCATGTCTGCCTTTAAAGGTTTGAATATTCTTTGCCTTATTAAGTAATCACCATTTCAAGCTTCTGAAATCCTGAGCTGAAAGACCAATTAGATATTAGCCTGACTGTGCTGTTTGCTCTAATTTAGATTTATGACTATGTCAGTTTAAGGAATGAATTTCTCATATCAAACACAGAAGTATTGGTTTCATTTTTCCTATGGAATAAAATGTTTCATTCACTGGCAAAATTCCCAGAGCTTCAATATGATCGGAATAAATTATGTACATTTACATGGCACTTTTGTGAATTCTTAATTAAGGAATGGTAACTGTGATCTGAAAAGAAGCATTTTATGCAGTGAGACAAAGTATAAATCCATTAGGCCCTATGAATTGCAAGATTTAGCAGTAATGATAGATTTATGTTTGCTTTTAATTTTCATCCATTGTGTTAAAAAGCCCTTTAACCTTTGAGTATTGATTAGGAGCAGAGAGTGAATAAATTCTGCTTGCTTTAGAGGTAAACTTTTCATTTTGACAATTTTAGTGCAGCATACGTAAGCTTGTTCAAAAAAACCAAACAAACAAAAGAACAAAACTAAAAAAGCTATATAATATAGCATTTGTTTGCAGTAGCAGAGTGGCAGAGTGGAGTATAGTAGAGAGTAGAGTAGAGTACAGTAGAGTAGAGTAGAGCAGAGTAGCAGAGTCAGTGCAAAAGTTAAATGTTTTGTGGCCTTTTACAATTCCAATTATACTACACAGAATTAATTCACCAAATTCTTCTTGCAGTTCACGAGTGTTATTTCTGATGTTTCAGAGAAAGAAAAAAATATTTCACTCTACCCTGCTAGCATGACAGAGCAACACTTAATGCTCTTAAAATGACTGTTATATTTACCACCGTCAAAAGAAAAAAGTGCTGCTTAGTTGCTGCTCAGTGGAAGCATCTGATCTTAAGCACGGAAAAAATTAAACACCTTCTAGGCCGCTGTAATTTTAATGCATCTTAGCTGGTGCATATCTTTACAGAAATTTTGGCAGCAGATGTGTGTGCATTCCTGTACATATATGCACTTATAATATAAAGGAGATATAAAAGAACATAAAGACCAAGATGAATAGAAGTTGGCCATTATCAGGATACTGCTAACAACATCAACCTACCCAGTCACTATATGCTGAAAAACAGAAAAATAAAAGCTACTACCTTTTAAAGGGCCTTGTTGCTGTCACCATGTGGCCCTTTTTCATGGTTAGTTATATGACTGAATCTGAGAGCTTGAGCACCTCAAGCAAAATCTGGGCTGAGAGCTCCTATGCAGGTGAATGAACACATGAGATGTCTGTAGTGTGTTTAGGTGCAAGTAAAACACATGCAAGTGGAAAGTTGTTACATGGTGTACCAAGCTATAACATGTACCTCATTACCAGTTACTGCCATTTTCTGTGTGGCTGCTGTCACAAGGGAATATATGAATGAGGTTATAAAATTTCTGGTGGGGATTGATCATCACTTGATCCCCAAGGCAAGACCCAAACTTGGAATTGATAACCCCCACCCAAGACATGAGCATCAAGCCTTAGATTACTTTGGAAGACTCTTCCCAGCCCCTCTCCCACTGTAGCTCCAGGCTCCATCTCAGCCTTATCCATAAAGCCACAGGCCAGCCACCCGGCTCTCTCCAAAGATTAAATATTCCTTAGAGAACCTGAATATCAGTCTTGACTGGCCTGGGAAGATGCTCCCCAAACTTCTTATGATGACAGCTGTGAAAATTTTATTTCTCTCAGCCTTAACTCAAGCACTTGGTAGACTCACAAGAAAGGCACCCGATCCCTTCACCACTAAAAGTCCTTTGTGCAGAGAGTTTTTATACCTCTTGATTTTGCTTGAAATTCTGTTTCCAGCTCTATTCTAGGTTTTTCCCTGGGCTTTCTTTGTCTTGCAAATCTAATCCTAGTCAAATCCATGGACAGACAACTATTTAGGTGTTATTTTTTGAAAAACAGATAAAATGTCCACTACCTCATGGAGTACTTTATATCTGTTGTCTTTACAACTGTCTGTTATCATCCCCTTTCCACCCTCACACTAAACTACAGCATAATCTTTTTCTGCAAGACTGAGATTATTCAGTGAAAAACCCACTGGAGGCTACTCTGCAGGGCACAAATACACCACAAACCTACAGTTTGTTTAAATGTTTGAAAAAATATACATACACGGAAAATTGCTACTTGTTGTAAAAATTTTCTCTGGGTTTAAAGCTGTTGGACTGTACCCTATTGCTAATGTAGGTCTATGTCATTATTAAGACAAAACAAAAAGAAAGATTTTTCAAAATGTAAATGGTGGAGATGAAGCCCACTCTCCTCAAGGTACAAGCAAGTTTTGCTGCTTGGTATTTCAGAGTACAAACATGTTGCTTAGTAGGTGTCCTGATTTGAGGTAAAACAGGACCCATTTTCTGTTTTGTAATTTTACTTTGGAGCTAAGTCTCTTCTAACTAACTGAACTTTCTGAAACAAACAGCATATTGTGCAGAAACCGTACATTCTCAGAGTGATAAGACCTGATTAGTTGTTATTTATGTCAAGGCATGGTATGCAGAGAGGCTCTTGCTTATACTTATTGCTATAACAACCAAAGTCATTTAACTTTGTTATTTGCCCTGTTGGGGGGTTGGAAGTCTGATAAAATTGTAGAGAAAATATTTACAGAAGTTCACATAAAAATTTTCTTTGCCTTTTAAAGTTCCCTTTATACTTTAGAATTCTGGTTATTATTCTGAAATAAATGGAGTGAAGGTGAGTGACCAGCAAAGTATATGGAGAGAAATATATGCAATTCAATACTGTTCATGCAAATTACGGGGAAATTAAAGAACACCAAAAAACAACTAAGGTACTGTAAGGATAGACAATTAATGTGCTGTAAGACCAGACGAATTAAGAAATGCTAAGACAAAATACATTTAAAGCTTTGCAAAATGATTATTTAGACTGAAATATCATAACGGTTTATGTATTAGGACAGCATAAATGTCAAATGAAAGCACAGATTTGTTTTAAGAATCACGGAAAAGAGAAAAAGAGCACAATTAAGTGCTGGAACAGAAGTGATATAAGTGAAGTGCCAAGTGATAGAACAGAAGTTAAATGAGTCTAAAAATTCAAAGAAAATCTATGAAGCATAGTGGTGTAAAGATGTAATGAAACTTGTTCCTTAAATTTGAAATTAGAGGAAAGATTGGAAGTTAGATTGTAGGCAACCATCTCCTGTCGGAGGAGGCTAGGCTTGGGTGAGATTAGTTTTTTCCTAGTTTTTGTATGAAAAACTGTTTTAGGAAATCTAAAGCAAAATGAAAACCAGGAATAAAAGAGGAATGGTAAAAAGAATTAGAAGGCCAAGGCAGTGTTCATCTGCAAGCCCGTAGGTGTTCAACAAGGTGGCAGATAGCAGAAAATGCACAGAAAATAAAATATGCTGGTGTGCAGGGTAAACACAAGCTTGACTTGCTGCTACCACTGCAGTGTGATGTTTCAGCTTGGTGCTGGCTTTGGTCAGGGGGGGAAGGTTCATATAATGTGACATCCACGGCCAGAGCTGCCCTCACCTGGAAAATAGAAAGCCCCTTCCTACCTATCCCTTGAATCCACGTTACAAAGATATGTACTTTCTCAAAGCTGGTACACTTGCATGAACACATGACCAATAGCTCACTTTTTAGGCATGCAAAAAACTTCTCATGGTTGCATCCTTTTCCTCCCCTCCCCAAATAATTTCTTTAAATAATGTTATAAAAATTCTGTTTCTTTTGTTTTGGTTTTCCGTTAAAGAGGACAATAGTGAACATTATTTAGCAACTATCTAGATGCGACTTTGCAAGGACAGACAAGCTTAGTCACATCACTGAAAATACTGCAATAGTATACCAGAACACATCAGGGTGGTATTTATGAACTTTGTGACTCGTGCAATAAGTACCAGCAAAAACTCCAACATTCATAATAAGACTCTTTTAATATTTGTCTTTCTGGTACTTAAAAGTATGTTAAATGTTTGAAAGGAGGGTAAGGAACTGGATGATTTTTTTTTCCTTTTGGAAATGTTGGCTTACATGTGCCTGTTACGGTTCGAGAAAACCCGTAACAATTGATTGTTGTTTAGACAATTATTCTCTCACCCCATGGCCCCTCCCCACTCAGGAAGGGGAATCGGGAGAAAAACTAGAAAAGCTGGGGGTTGAAAGATAAGCAGATTTAACAGGATAGAACTAGATAATTAACAGTACTAACACAAAGGAACCCATGTTGATCCTGAGACCCATATATACTATACAAAGATTATACTCAGCCAGCTCTGTCAGTAGGAAGCTGTGCACTCCCAGCAGCAGACAGTAAATGTCAGACACTGCGAGTGCTATGGCTTCAGGAGGGAGGGAAGGCCTCAGGGATCTGGCACCAGGGCAAGAAGTCCTCTGGATCGCCGCCATCAATGGAGAGCCATCAAGAGGGAGCCATCAAGGGGGAGAGCAAGCAAGGGGGAGTGTGAGCACGGGAGACCCAACAACTTTGCAGCAAACTTCCTAATTTATATTGAATGTGACATTCATGGTATGAAATTATCCTGTCGGGCAGCTTGGATCAAGTGCCTGGGTCTTGCTCCTCCTCGTCCCTGCACCTGGCGAACTCAAAAACACTAAGACTTTGAAAACCACACACCATAGCTGGCTATAAAGTAAATATCTTCACAAATTCAGACACTAGAGTCTTACACAAATATAACTTTCCCAAACATTAGGAAAGAAATTAGTCCTGTGTCACTCCAACCAGGACAGTGCCAAACTTTCAGAGGCATTAGTTTTCCTTTGCTTTAGGTCACAGAGCTCAGCTGTAGCTGCTGCTTCTGCAAACAGAAGTGGAGCAGAGCTGAGAAGTGCAAATAAATGCCACAAGCTCCCTTATGCTGGAGGCCCTGAGCACAATTTACGGTCATGGATGATGAGTTAGGTCTCACAGCTTATGAATTGCTGTTCTCTGTGCGTGCACCAAAAGTCCAGTGATTCAGACGTTTTCTGCCACAGTGTAGGTAAGAACTGTCCCAGTTTTGATGAGGTGCCTGTGTCTGTTGGGGTTCTTTCAAGCTCTGAACTAGGTCATGGATCCTGCGGGACCACTCTGTAAGATAACACTGGTCAGAAATCAAGATATGTGGTATACAGTGGAAAATAGGCTAACCCATTAAAAACCTAAAATACAAATGCACAAAGAATTTACCATAGTAATTCAGTTATTAAGCTGCATGGAAACAACTAGGCTAAGCGATCTGCTGATTCTCTTGCATCTTAAGATCTTGTGATTCGTTTCTAGAACATATTCAATTATTCTTCGCTGATGTGAACTCCAATTTTAAAAGGAATTAATCATTGAGAAACAAAGTCATACTGACTTTGAATTAAACTTAGAAAATAATATTGGTATTCTTGAAAAATTTACAAAAGTTATTTAATGATTTAACATCAGATACTCAGTATTGTTTTTCTTCATGCTTTATTGTTTTTCTTGATGCTTTAATGTTGTTACAAATGTTTGTGATCACATTTATTAAAGATGCAAACCTAAACATGTAGAATTTTAAGAAGTCTGGCTTTTGATGAAGTATGAAAAAAAAATTACTAGAAAGATGTAACTCAGTTTTTCTGAAAAAAAAGAATTATCACAAAGAATTATCTTCCTTGCTTTCCAAGAAATAATTTTTATGTAAACTCTTTTCTACTGGTCTTACTGCGTTATCTTACTATACATAACATTATACCTGTCACCCAGGCTGATACAGAAGTATCAGCACAAAATATGAGTACTAGTGTTAGGTGATCCTACTGATTGTGAAACCTGTTGTTGATGGAGTATGTAAAGATTAACTTCATCCCATGTTATTTACACTTTCACATCTAGTACTTTACCAAATGATATGAAAACATATTTTTCATTTTTCTATTTTATTCATGTTGTGTTTCATAGAAGGACCAAATTCTCTTTCCTTTGAACCCTGCAAAATTTTGTCATTGAACTCAAGGAGGCCTGGCTAACTATGTGCATGGAGAAATCTTACATAACTGAAAAGAAGTAAACATACCTGAAGCCATATAAATCAATTTTAAAATTAACAGAACCAAAAAGTTAATGAGATCTTTTCTATAAATGTTTTGAGCACGTTATCTATAAAATTTTCTAATTAATTCCTACCCAAAAGTTGTCAACATTCTTTCTACAGTTCCCTTAGTTTCTGTTTGGTTTTTTTAAATCAGAAAAGTTAAAATGCTGAAGTTTATAATCAATCTATTTGGTGTGTGATATTAGTTATGATTGAATTACTTAGCACTCATTCTTCCATATTTCTTTGCAGCAGACAATTTGCCAGTCAGAAATGTGAACTCTTAGATGGTGGCATATTACAAGTGTCTTCAAAGGTATCTGGTAAAGCTTGCCACATTTTAGTGTTTGTAATTTTCCTGGACTCAGAACTTTGCATTCTTGCAGTAGTCATTAGGAATGGAAAGGCTTATTTCATTGATTGTGCCGTGAGAAGCCTGTTCAGGTTCAGATAGAGCAGAAAGGTCAGTGAAATATCGGTTAAATGCTTCAGTGGTCTGTGACAAATCTCCAGTCATACTCTTATCACAACTAATGAATTTAATTTTTAAAACACATTAAAACTGAGTACATTCTCGTACTTTCCAAGGCTGTAGAAACAACTGAATATACACAAAATGGTAATTTAAATAATAGCAATCTAAATAATAGCAATCTCCTTGCTTATATATGGAAATTGCTATCACATAGAATCAGTCAGTGAAGAATTCTCAGATTTTCCACCAGAAAGTTTGTGGTCAATATATGTTTCTTTGGTTTTAATTGATAAAACTCTACCAATAAACATTTCTGCGTATATTCTGGGCTGTCATAGCCAAGTCAGATACTGTAAGTGGGCATCATAAAATGAGAAATTAACATATGAAAATAAGGCAGCAGGTGCAAAAATGTGGACAGCAATGCCTGGTCATTTTTATTTCAAATATTTACACAATAGTTTTAAATTATCTTCTCCTCATTCGTTAGCATCATTATTTTCACTGGATTTCAGGAAACTGCTCTTCATTTGTTACTGTCGGTTTTACTTATTTTATCTCTATGCAGTTACAATGAGAAAAACTTTTAGAATGTTCCTTTTGGTTTTGTCAGAAATTAAAACATGAAAAAGAACCTGTAAGTGGTCAAAAGCATCTAGATTAAAGAATCTGAATCTGTTTTTTGGAAAAAGGATTTCTGTAGCATTCCTTATTTTATGTGAGCAAGTATAACCAGTCATATGCCCCTATGAGTAAAAAACAAAACAAAACAAAACAAAACCAACAGAAAACCCCAGGAAGGGCCAAATTTTATTTTATTTTAACTAATATTAAAGCCACATTATAGACTACAGAGGCTGACTGCCTGAAGACATTGATTGTACTACTGCCTTCAGTCACATTTGGCACAAGTCATATCTCCAGACAGATAACTGGGCAAGAAATAGGCTTTCTGATTCGCTAGCATTTAGCATATATTAGGGAAGGGATTATTTAAAAATTGTTTCAGTTTGTAGGCAAGCAAAATGCATTAAATATTTACATTGTTTGTCTTTTAAAGTTAAAATACTTTGATGAAATATGAAATAGTTTGGTTGCTGCATTTTAATTAAAAGATACATCACTACAGTGACTCACTGAATAAACAAAAAAGATTAATTCTAGTATATTGAATTGAGACGTTTTGGTTTTGAGATTAATTTTTATTTGACTGAGGTATAACAATGAACCAATCATTGGATGTAAACAAATTTATAAAATCGGTAATTGTTTGAAAACACTATACATGGTGAGTTTGCCTGCATTTATTCAATATTTTTACCCAGATCTAGTTCTGGCTGTAAGTTTCATCCTCCAGGGGCTGGATTTTCAAAATCCCTTAAACACCCAACTAGAATATGTGTTATAGATTTGCATTTAGTGGTGAAGAAAAAGTTTAAGTAAAATGTGAATCACAAAAGTATTTTATTATCCCCATTGCACCTCTGAAAGGAAATCAACAGAACGTTGTAAGCTTTGTGAAGAGTTTTGTGTTTGTTTGAATGCCAGCGATAAGTAGGTGATTACAGCAGGATTCTATCAGTTTTAAGGTCATGTCAAAGCATTATGTACAATTAAAAATGATAGAAAAATCTATAGAGCTTCTGTATGATTAATCTAGACCAATTAAAGAGCCATTTATCTTTAACATCCTAACAACAAAGTGCAATTTTCTAGCTATGCAAAGATTTGAGCACACCTGTGAAATCAATGTGACCAAACAAAATGGGAGGTCTGTAAGCTCTATTAGTGTCAATGAAACTGTGACACAATCATAGAAACTAGTCGTCTCTTTTGCTGGTTTAAAGATATGCACATCTAAGTTCTCACCTGACCAGGAATTAAAATTGCAACTGAGGATTTGCTGTCCAATGTATTCTTGTCTTGTTTAGCCTCTTGCCACTTTCGATGACAACCAGTCTTTGTTATGTAGTAAGAGGTGTTTGTGTATCCCTGCATATTAGAAAATAATGCAAACAAAACTGTTGACTGATCTAAGAAAGGAGAAGTATCTGCCCTGATGTAATGCTTACTTGTATGTAATATTAGTCATGGCTAAAATGTTAGCCATTTCTAATAACATCAAAACACAGTATTTTTTAGCCTCAGAAGACTTTCATTTTGAAGGAACATTTTCAGTGGTGCCATAAAAAAGAGTATATGACAGGAATGTTCTTTACTACTTTCTATACAACATTGAGGTTTATAAGGTCTGATGAGTTATCATGAAGTCTTTGGACTGGATTCTGGCATTGCTTTATTGATGGCAAATCAATAAAAACTCAAAACATTCAGTTGACTAAACAATTGACATTTTACAAAAGTTCAAACATATATTTGTTACAACTGTCATTAGTTTTCCATGATATTACAAATGTTAGAAACTGAGACCAAACTAACAAAATAAAACTTCCTATCACACTTCATAAATAGACATAAGTCAAATTTTTGAAAAGCAACAAGGGAAGTGTTCTGTGATTTTGTAGCATTGAAAATATAAGATCTGGAGAGTTAATGTGAACATGGAACAAACAGGAAACAAACATCAGATGCAAATCAACTGAAAAAATATATCCTCAGTAATGCAAGAAAACATTCTGTCCAAGCATTCTAGTTATTTTCTTTTATTGAAAGTGCCAGGAAATTATTACTTTCATCAAAAAGTTTGACTTAAGTCAGATGTAGTTGTGTAGTTTTTTGGTTTTATTGTTTCTGTCAAACATTTTGCAAATAACCTTAACAATAAATCTTATTGCTTTGTAAACTCCTTCAGTTCTTTGTTTTGGTGTGCACTACTGATGACTAAAGCACAAAGCTGGCCTGGCAATTTTCAGCAATGTCTCTAAATAAGCTTTAATTTTGCACTTAAATCTGCCTTTAAAACTGTGGATTTCCTAGCTGAAGGAGTATTTTCTATGCTAAAATATGAGTTTAGAAAACTAGCAGAAAATGCCTGGGACGCATATTCAAATGAAAAATAGATGCATTCAGACAGAGATAGAGATGGAAGGATAGCACTTAGCTCTATAAACTCAGTGTGTTATGATGGTGGTTGATTGGTTATGGTGCTTTTTTCACCAGGAAAATCTCCTCTGAACAAAAAAGTAAATGAATTTATAATTATCCAGATTCAAGCAGGTTTTCAGGAAGGTGCGTTTAACCAGAAAAAATATTTACTAAAAATTTTAATATAGAGGGAAGGTGAAACATATAATTGGAACTGATTTTCAATTCACAAATATCTGATATAGAATCAGGAGGTAACATTCTGAAAAGGAAAATAAGGTAATTCTTTTAAAATTAAACAAAACCTCCCCAAACATTCTCTTACTTATTCCTAACTAACAGAGAAAATATGGGGGGATAATCTAATGTATGTCACAGAAGTAATGTAGGCTTACCAATTCACTATCATTTTATTCTTAAATTTCTGCTTAGAATTCTGCAATAACATCAAATACTGAATCATAAAGGGTTGAATTGTGAAATTTCCTTTTGTGTAGAAAATGCACAGCTTTGCAACACTTATAACCCCATTAGTAGTATTTTAAAATATATTGACATCGTCCAATGAAGCAGACTGGCATGCAAAGGGATTTCTGAAAGTTTCTGTTTTGGTTAGGTATATTGATATCCTACCTGATATCTGACTTGCTTCAGTAGTTACCTCACTATCTTTGAACGTCTGTCACAATTCCTTTACAGACCAATATTCTCAGCATGGAATTTAAATGAAAACTAATGCATTTCTCTGGTGATGGCTGTTCCAACAGAAGTTATTTTAATTTAAATGAATAAAATGGAAAATATAATAATAATAAAACAACAGTTAGAGTCTGTCAGAATTTCAAAGTTCAGACATCAGCACAGTGTATGTTTAAATTTAATTGACTCTAACTGAGTTCCTGCTCTCTTAAAGCTTTCCTGCATATATGTGAGTGGCACTTATTTTACCAGGGAATAGATTGCTATCCACTGCAGCCATTTCAACAAGTATTTTCCTGACTAAAGCTTTTGACATACATAACATGTATGCCATGCAAAGATGCTTAGGACTCTGGACTACAGGCAGGGATTGCAAAGTCATCTTAGAAAAAAAAGTAGAAAGTAATTCTCTGACTTGCTAGGGAATATCTGCACTGTTAACTTGTATTTACCACTAAATCAGCTTCTGTAATTCTTGTCCCAATGACTCGATGTATCATTTGGACAGAGCTCCCAGTAGCACCCTAAATATACCCAGCTCTTCAACAGGACTTTCTTCTGAAATTTACTGTTCATCCAGCCAATGCTGTAACAAATTGCCAGCAGTGCGAACAGCATGTGTTAACCGACGGTTAGCTAGTCTTCGCCTTCAGCCTCTTCAATACCGATGATATTGGCGAAGTGTGTTAAGGTCAAATGCCTTTCTTAAAACCATCTTTGAAAATGTTCGTGATGATACAGGTCTTTAAGGCATAGCTATACATCTGTGCACTTAGAGCTAACCAGCACGTTAGCAAGACAGGAACTGAAGTGGCAAGATAAGTGCTACAGCATAAAATAACTGTTAAAACAAGAAGGGAAAGTCTTTTCTATTCACTGTGTCTAGTATAAATCTGCTCTGACATTCATAGTCATGCTTTGAACAAGTTCAACTAAATCTCTTAAGCGTGTGGGGTTTTTTTTTAAACTTATGAAGAAATGGGGATTACTATTGTTGTTAATCACTCTGATTTTACTGGATGCAGATTAATTTGTAAATAGGACATTGTGGCATATTTTTTGTAGCTGGCACTGCAGAAAGGTAGTCTCATAAAGGTCTGGGACAATATGCAAAGGCAGAAATATTCAAGTCAGTGGTCATCACAAGTGTCTGAATGTCTTCACTTACAGAAATGGTAGGGCACTTGTGGCTAGTGACATTTTCTTTTTTTACATATAATGTCTCTCTTACCCATGAAATACTTATTGACCACCCTTTGCTTCATGTCTTTTTTCTTTTTTTTAATTTCATGTCTGTGTCTCCCAGTAAGGTAAATCAAGTTCTTTCAGTTTTGTCTTTTTCTTGAAGAAAATGTCAGGAATTGATCCATCCTTCCTGATCCAACATTAACTAAAAAGTAAAAACTCCTCATATTTTATGAAGAAACAAAACAATCCCATACTGCTCAAAAGTCATATTTCATTTATATGTAAAAAAAAGGAAAAAAAGAAAACAGTAACATAGAAATAGCATGTACTATGTCATTTGAGTGTTTTTGTTGCTGTCAAAATTCTGAATTTATTACAATTCTTTCAAAGATAATTTTAGTGTGTATTGTACATCCCACAAAAGAAATATTGAATGGTGTGTTTCCACCCACTAGATCATGAGCAAGTACTTCAAAAATAGCTTGCTTCTGTCAGAGACTGTAAGAGTCAAGTTCTCATTTGTGAAGTATTGCATGCAAGGGTACCACAGAGGAATTAAATGCTTCAGTATCTGTGGGAATGCTATAAGTTACTGGAAAATATCCTTCTAAGCACATGTGAGACAATAAAAATCAAGTTGCTCTCTTCTTCGCGTGGAATACTTGCGTAGCTCAGTTGAACACTAAACATGCGTATGTGTGCAACGGTTGATAATACAATGCAATTATTCTGCCAGAGACAAATTCAGCCCTCTCAGAGGGCCTGATTGTAGCTGATTCTTTGCAGGCATAATGTGCACAAACAAGTATTTGCTGTTTCTAGTACACTGTTGATACCAGTGATGCTAAAGGAAAAACTCCTCTCTTGGAAAGATGAATACTGGTTTGTTGGGGTTTTTTTTCTTTATAATCAGGAAAGAGTTTGGTCTGCCCATATTTCAAGCTGGCTGATAAGGCACATGGTTGTGACTAACAAAGAAGCTTCTGAGTACTACTGAGTTGTCACCAGGTGAGATCACCTTTTAGGGTGATCGGACATTCGTGGTTTGATCTGGTCTACATCAGCTGAGAAGTCATTGCAGAACTCAGCTGATATAATGAAGTTGTAAGAGAAAACTTAACTTCCAGAGGCTGAAATTCAATCTGCCATTACTGTTTTGTATATGTCATATTTCATATTTCAAAATATTTGTATAGAAGTATAATGCACTGTTAGACTGTCATACGTGCAGTAACAGCATGAATTCTTATACCTATGCACATGACAGGAGGTAGCAGAACAGTGGCCTTTGTAAAGTGTGATAAGATGCAATGAATAATTACATACTTATAGCGTGACCAGCCCAAGTAGAATTGCAGCCAGAATCTGGTACTAAGTGCGTTCTGTACTCCATTCTCCAAAATGCTGCTTTTGTCAACTGTATTACTTCTTTAGATAACGATCATTTAGTTGCTGGTCTTTGACTTTTGTTCTTATTGTGAGCATATGAAAATCATAAGGACTTCATTTATTTTGTAGCAGTACAGAATAGACAGGAGACATCACAACTTTCTGACATGTAATTGTGAATTTGTCCTTGCCCATGGCAGGGGGGTTGGAACTAGATGATCTTTAAGGTCCCTTCCAACCTAAACCATTCTACGATTCTATGATTCTGTGATTCTGTGATTCTATGATTTAGAAACCACCATTTCCTTATTTCTTTCTGTGAACCTGGCAGTATCCAAGCCATCATATATTTTTTGGTGAGCTTTTCCTGTCTTTTAAGTGCCTTGCAGGTTCAGATTCTGTAAAGCACTCTGTCATTCTCTCACCATCTTCCAGAAGTTTAGGATTTTACTTGGAAGTTGTCTTTTCAAGTAGCAATTTGTGCCTGCCTACTCTGCGTTATAAAAACTGACATTATCAGAGCCTAAGGTTGTATGACTGCAGGCAGCAGCTGTTTTATACTGAAGTCTGAAAGCAAAGATGCCTTTAGATCTTATATTGCCTCATATGTGACAAGGGATAAGGTATTTTTTAGCAGGGATTTGCATTAATAAAAATTAAAGCTTTAGGATTTCACTTCAAAGGGAAATGTCAATGAAAGCATATTCTCTCTTAGTTGCATTGGTAGCAGAATATTAACATCACTAATGTAAAGGTTTATATAGCTAGAGGCTGAGGTCTCTGTCTCTCAGTAGCGAAAAAATAATTCTTAGACCACATCAGAAGATTGTGGCACTTAAAATACAAAAATAAAGAAATGAGGGGTGTCTTTTTTCAGGAGCAGTAAGCACGCAGAGCATACTCATTTTCAAATTGGAATATCTATTATTAAAAAGGTTAATTTTTAATGTATGAATTCTAGACAGGCATTGACATAGAAATAAATATATTAGTCATTATGTGCTAGCTGTTGCAAGCTTTACTGGTGCTAAGTATTATTTTGTGCTACAAATACATTCATCGATTTCAGCAAAACAACTCTACAGTGCAAGTTGCTGCTTGAGGGACAGAAAAATCTGTTTGAAGTATAACTTACCAAATACAATTACACAGTAAAATGGATTATTTCATTGATACTCGTCCATGGGAACATCCAATTTGCAAATAGTTAGCAAAGAGATTTTTGAATACAGAAAGTCCTTTTTAGTTGAAAGGAGGAAAAATTAATTGCCATTTTTTTGGAACAAAGATGTGTGTATTTGTTTTCTTACTGTTCCAAATAATCAAGGGATTTTAATTCTTTTATTGTAAGTAATATAAGCAAATATAAATAACATTCACTTACTCAATGGGGAGTTCAGTAACATAAATTCTCAGCCAGACATTGCTCAAACATTTAAAGCATTCATTAGTCTTCCAAAATCTTGAAAATTATTATTTAAAAACCTGATGTTTTAAGAGTATCATCTGGAGATCTTGTATGAGAGCTGGAGCATTTCAGCTTTCCTCTTACCTTAACCAGGAATGCTAGTAACTTAGCCTTCACTTGTGCAAAGTTTTAGTACACAAAGGATGTGCCAAGGGCTTTTGTATGCCTGTGAGTTAGGTTAATATTGTCAGCACAATAGGAAAATACTGTTTAATTGTTTCTTTGATTTTGTTGAAGTTTAGGAAAAAATACATGGTCTAGGAATCCAAAAAGTAACATTTTCTAAAGTAGTATAAAGCTGTTGCTCACTCTCTGTAGATTCCTCACATATCTAGTTTCATCATCAGTCTGCATTAAGCAGGCAGAATAAAGATATCAATTTCTCTTAAACTCCCATAAGATTTCCTAAATCTGGGAACCATTAATAGTTGATCAGGCTTCCTAGCAAAGAAAAAGTAGCTTTTTTATAACAGACTTTCTGACAAAAGGAGTCTTGAGACACTATTGAAGCCACTTTGCATGATAAATGCAGACCTTTCTACACGATTCCGGTAGTGTACTGAAAAGAATATTTGGAGGTGTTTTTCATGAATTTTTAGTGAAAAAACAATCATTGTAAAGAAGGCAAGTGGTTATATTCAGTATATATTCAGTAGGATGTGATAGAGCTGCTGGTTACCTTTTCAGTATTAGCTGGATTCTGTACCTGAGTGGATTTGACTGCCATTAAGGACTGCATCAAAAATATACATTATTAAATGAGATGGAAACTGCAAGTTGATGGGTTAATCCACTGACCTGTAGAAAGCACCATTTTCCAAAAGACTTTATACATGAGGCTTCCTAGTCTTTTAAGTGGTTTTAAAGAATCACTCCTACGGTTATATTTAAATTAACCAGAAGATGCTTTTATCTGATCACACCACTTTCTTTCACAAGACGTAATGGTGAGGTGCCCAAAAAGAATAAAGAAGCCTAAACAGGGTTTTTAGAAGAATTCAGTTGTATGTATCCAAAATTGCAATTAAAAGGCCTTGCCCAACAAGCATTGAGAAAGATTTAAATTTTATTTCATTTTTATCACCAAAGTTTCCCACACTTCTATGGTGTTTTAGACTCCTGTTACGTTCCAGAACTATTCTTGTATTGACTAGCTGAAGTATTACCTCATGCTTAATGTATGGCAGTGCTTAAATATTCCTGCAAACAAGTGCAGAAAGATGACAATGGTACATTTTTGATCTCCCTTACCCTCTTCTATGCAGTGATTTAATCACCCTCTCAGCTATTAGGAAAATCTGACTCAGTTCTCTTTCTCCCCTGAGAGGATTTGGTCTAGTAATTACAGAACATGTGCAATATACAAACTGGCGTGAGGAGAATGACTGACACCCAAGACTCATCACTTCTAGGAAAGTCTTCTAACTATCATGGCAGAGATTCAGAGCCCCTTTTGGCACTAGATATTATTTATTTATTTATTTATTTATTTGTGTTTTTTTGTTTGCTTGCTTGTTTGCTTATTTTTAATTTGGCATAACTTCAGCAGGAGAGATACTAACTTCTGAGTAGATTGCTAGCATTTTTTACTTATTATAAAATCAATAAAATTTCTCTGACTTATAAATTACACCTGCTTTATTGTGAATAAAATCTCATTCTATTTTAATTTGAGAGAATCTGTGTGGGGGATTTGAGTCTTTTGCTTCTGCATGTACATCACTCAATGCTGAATCTAGGTGTAGTAACTAGGTACAACAGCTCTAAGTATAACTATGAGGGAGTAACAACTGCTTCTCAATAAACCCACTCTCCTTAGTGTGGTTCAGCTGTAAGCCCTGATCAATGGAGACTGAAGCTTAGGACTTCTATGTACCTCTCTTTTAATGGTATCAAGTTGAAGGAATAAATTCACAGACACTGGAGAGTTTGAATGTGCTGGTTCCACAAGTAAAATACAGGAAATGTCATGTATCCAATTGTGGATGTGGAATGAGTTTATTGATCTGACAGCCTTTACTCCACTTAATCCCAAATTTATATGGCAATGCTTTTTAGAGTTATACATAGAGAGGATTTGATGCTACATGTTTGAACTACTGTACTGTTGCTACTGATAGAGAAATTGCGAATGGGCAAAATCTGAGTTGCAATTTTCTCAATTACATATGCAGGAATTATTAACATATTTCAGGCCAATACACAAAGTCTGAAGTACAGGTCATTTAAAAAAAAAAAAAAACCAAAAAAAAGTCGGTTAAGGCTTTATTTTTGCTAACCCATAAAAGAAAAGCATGATTTATCAAAACTGAACTTTCCAATTCCACTTAAAGTTCCTTTAGACTCCCTATTCCATTGCCTTGAATGCTTTTGATGCTCTAAATTAATCTTGTTTGAAAACTACTTTTCTATCTCAAATTTTCCAAGAATTCTTTTCTGCAAACTTTTCCATGTAAATCAGAAATATAAGTTCAACATTAGCAATTCTTTTAAAATTCTTCATTTAATTCCACTTTGCTTTCAATATGTATATAATTTAAAAGTAATGCAGCAAAGAGCTAGCATATATTGACAAAATCTCACTGAACAACATTATCAGCCAGAACATTTTATGTCTGTCTTTTGACATTACTCCTGATGTCTATAAATGTATCGGTTATCTCTTAATTATCCACCACACAGTTTGAATGCCAATTTTCAGTTCACAGGTGAATTGCAAATATCTTTGACAATTCGGTGCATGTGAATGGATACATGATAATGTTTCTGTTCCTCAGCTACATGACATTATTTTTAAGTAATGAGTAATAATAGAATGCTAATATGAATTCATGACGCTTAAAAAATTACTGATATTTTGATGAATACTAGCAGCTGTTGAAATATTGCTAATTACAAATATCACTTATCAAGAGTAGCATATTGAAGTCAAGTGGTTTGTATGCAAGCACATTTGCAAAGCTGTTATGTTCTATTTTTTCTCTTCACTCTTGAGCTAGGTTTGCTTTTTCTTAATGCGCGTAATACTGGACTTGAAATAGTTTAAACTGAAATTAATACACAGTAATCTAATAAAATATATCTTTATTCCAGAGATTCAGAAGAGCAAAGAAGCTGTAGAATTAAACTTTTGCCTTTACCAAATTAGATATATTGTCTGTCACAGCAGGTATGTCATGTATTATGTGGGAGATACTGGATAAAATAAATTACTTACTACATCAAATAAATCATCTGGTAAAACACACTGCATTAATATTAAATCAAATATGTTTAAGAATTCTGCAGCCTACAGGTAGTTAGAAAGATATTATTTTCTAAATCTTTATTTAAATTCAATTCACTAAACACGCAATGTGTGCACCATCTGGTAAAAGCCAGAAATGTTCCTGTGACAGCTTTCTTTTTCTTTTCTATATTAGGCTGCTTTATCAACTCTGATAGAGAAATAGCAGAACGGCCGTATACTCAGCACTAGTAAGTTCTCTTACACTCTTTATTGTGGATGAAGAGGCTTCGTTAATGAGTGAGACAAATCCTTAAACAATGACTACAATATGTATCATTGCCACGCCTGTTTATTATAACTCTTAATGAAAGGCAGCTTCCAATTACATATGTGTGGAAGTCTGCTTTTACTGTCACTTACAATTTTGTCACTTTAAGCTGCATAATATCTTCTTAGAATCTATGCTGTTACACAGGCATAATGTCCAAATTTTAGCAGCCCTAGTCTTGCTGTGGTGTGTTTAAAAAATTGGTTTTGTTTGCTTTTTCATTTAATAAAGTGATTTTTGCATATTTTTTCCTTGTTTTGTTTAATCTTTGGACAAGCTATCATCTTTTCTGGACATTGATCTTCAATAAACTCACACATTACGTATATGGAAGGCATTTAGCTATTACATAGCTATTTAGCAATAGATCTTACTGGGAATTCTGGTCCAAATATGGCACAGTCAACAGTGCTGTGTCTAGTTACATTAAAGAGGCATTTGCACCTGGTTCACCCTCTGCTATTTAAAATGAGTTTTTAATGGCTCCCAAAGCAAGGAAGTCCGCCATTAAGATCTGAGCATACATACGGTAGTCCTGAGAAGACTGGACTGGGTTTGAAAGAAAGGCCCCTTTGGCTAGCTTCCCCACATTTTTTTAATCCATTTGCAGCCAGCTTTCTTCCCATTCCAACTTAGGTATGGATGTTAGCTTAGTCAATGGAGAGAGGCTTTGCTCTATCAAGTTTACAATCCCACAGAAGTCAGGTGTAACATATCTTGTTATTTCAGGTTTCAACTTCATACAGACTGATTTCTTGACAAAAATATGACCACATGAAGAGCAATGACAGAACTGCACAAATTAAATTTAAAATGGGGATTTTTAAAAAAACACAATGCAGTTTACATTATTTTGCTACAGAGACCACAAGGCAATATAGAGGAATATTTAGAACTGAATGAGTGGTGATAAGGGGGGGCGGGGGGGGGGGAGGGGTTTCTTGAAGAGCTGTTTTGTAAAATTATTTCCTTTCCTTTTCTGATTGTCTTTTATTTGACTTCAAGTACACTACCTTAGTGATGTACAAAATCTTCATCCCAAAAATCTACTTTGGTAAATGATAGGCATTAAGGGTGACAAGATATCTGCCATGTTTTTCAGTGCATCTAATATGATTCAATTTGGGAATCGAGAAGACAAATTGCATAACCAGATATGCACCCCGTTTCTGATTATAATTTTAAAATGTCCCAGAGTTTGGAACAAAACATTTTAGCCTCTGTTATTTACTTATTTGTGCTTTACCACCACATCCTCAGATCCTAACTGTCATGGTGCTGGCACAGAACCATTTGGTTAAAGGGAGTTGACATGCACATAGCAAAACAGAAACAGTATTCAAATATGTAATATTTTTAGATGTTTATCACATTTATAGATTTTTGTCTATAAAGTTACTAAAAACCCTAAAAAGTTACATTAAAGTATCTTAAGATAAATTCTAAATAAACCTCTGATGGTGAATATCCTCTGATGGGAATAAAAAATTTATAATTCAGATTGCAGAGAATTCTGTGCAATTTTTTTTTTTCTACAATTACAGGAATTTTTGAAGGTACAGTGGGGTAACTTATTCATGCCATTTCTCAGTGGGCTGAATCCTTTCCTTCTTGTACATGAATCAGAGCCAAAAGAGAACCTCTGTATTGATACTGGAGAGAGTGAGACCCCGCTGACACAAGAAAAGACCAGAAAAGCCTTAATAATGAGCTGCCAGAGGTAAGCATAAAAGCAACTGGCCCCACTCATACATGAGCTTTTTCTGCAGTATGTCAAGGAGGATTAATTTACTGGGAACTGTACAGCCATCTCTAGTTGGGAGGAAGGGGGAAAGCCCCTTTAAAAGGGCAGTTCAGCACAAAGTATGGTAGCAAGCATTTTAGTAGCCGCTGCTGTTGGCAGAGTAGGAGGTACCAGGTGCCAGAAGTAGGGCCTCCAACAGCACTGCCAGCGTCTACATGCGTGAGACTGCTGCTGCCCAATTAATGGATGGCTTCTGGGTGGCATCTTCAGGTTATTTAATACCAACGTATGATAGTACAGGTAACTGAACAGTTTTCAAGGTTAGTTCTGCATTAATGTCCTGGCTTGAGGTAAAACAGGACCAATTTTGTTCAGTAAATCCATTTTCTAACCAGGCCTCTTCTAAATGCTGAAATTAACAGCATTTTAGGCAGAGAACTGCTCTCTTCCAGAGTGGTAAGACCCATGTTTATAGCTGATGCCAAGGTATGGTATGCAGAGAGGCTCCTGCTTATACTTATTGCTGTAACAACCAGGGCCAACCAACTTTGTTATTTGCCCCGTTGGTGGGTCAGAAGCAGAAAAGCGTAGAGGGGTCACAGCTGTGGGGAGAAGCAGAAAGGACAGGTGACCCAAAACTGATCCACAAGGTATTCTATCCCGTCTACCTCATGCTCAGTGTAAAAGCTGAGGGATCAGAGGGTCAGCCCTCTTTCTTCAATGGCCAGCATCTGAGGAGGACTCTGTCTGTGCGTCTGCCTTTGATCCCGATGCTGAATCCAGATCTGGAACCCAGTTCCTGTCCATCACTGAGTCTGGTCTGGGAGTTTCCCAGTGCCTGCTGGTGACATGATTGTCATCCTGGGAGCTTGGTATGGTTTTGTATATATTTCATTATTTTCTTTTTATTAGTTTTTTCTTTATATTTCATTAAAGTAGTTTAGTTTCTACTAGTCTCTCTTCTTCTCCCTCTCCTGCTCTTCAGGAAAGAGGGAACATCTGTCGCTTGGCTTGCTTGGGCCAATCCATCCCAAAACATGACAATTAACCAGGGTGTTTTATTAGCTGGCACTGCTTTGTCTTTTAGGTGATAGTCTTGAGCCCTATTTCTCTTTGGAACATGAAGTACCTACCCTTGTACAGCATTAGCAACTAGGTACAACACAACAGTGTGCATTTGTTTTGTCCCTTTCTAGGCTGTCTCTCACAAAGCAGCCCAGCTACATAGTGAAAACCAAAATTCAAACCATTTTATGTCAGACAACAGAACTAACTAGCCTAAGATACAGCAGGCAGTACTTGAACAGCAAATGTAAGGCAGTGTCTGACAGATACTATGGCAAGTCAACCTCACAAAAACAGGATCAATGCTCTGTTCATGTGAACAGCAAGTTAAATCATAGAATCATAGAATCATAGAATCACTTGGGTTGGAAGAGACCTTCAAGATCGAATGCAACCATAAACCTACACTGCCAAAACCACCCCCAAACCATGTCCCTCAGCACCACGTCCACCTGTCTTTTAAATACCTCCAGGGACGGCAATTCCACCACCTCCCTGGGCAGCCTGTTCTGATGCCTGATAACCCTTTCGGTAAAGAAGTTTTTCCTAATATCCAACCTAAACCTCCCCTGGCACAACTTGAGGCCATTTCCTCTTGTCCTATCACTTGTTACTTGGGAGAAGAGACCGACCCCCAGCTCACTACAACCTCCTTTCAGGTAGTTGTAGAGAGTGATAAGGTCAATAAAGAATAATAAAAATAAAGAATAGCAAAAGCAAAATACATATTTTACAATAACCTTGAACGGTTTCTTCTCTTGTGGGCAATTTTCTTTGCTTCTTTGTTTGTGGAGTGTGGAGTTGGTTGGTTCATTTTAGACTAAAATATTTTTACAAGTTTTGAGGGACACTGTGAAAAACAAAAGATGTATCACTTTATTACCGCCTCTTTAAAATGTAAAAACATACTTCTCCATGAGGAACTGTTCAGCTGGATTCTTCTTATGGAGATATAAGAGCACATAAGGACATTTCTTCTGTGTCTTAAATAAATTAAAGAGGCAGCAAGTTGATTTTTCATTCCCTTTCTCAACCACTGACACAGAGACAAATCAGCATCACTTGAATTTATTTTCATTTGGAGAAAGGGGGGGGGAAGGGGGAGAGAAAGGCTTGATCTCTTAAGTCAAATAAATTCAAAGATAATACTGTCTTACTGAAGTAGCAGAACACCATGAAGAGCAAAGACTAATCTGAGAATAGGATTTGACAAAAACTTCACGTAAATCAAACTGTAAGTATGGTTGGTACAAACACCCTATCTGTGTTAGCTCACTGTTCAGCAGATATTGGCAGGAAACGAAGTGGAATTGATATAAACTGTGAGACAAGAGATTTGTGGTAGGTCAGGGTTTCACTAATTTCACATGTAATAAATGTCAGGCATAATTAACATATTTCTCCTACTCTTCTTCACCTCCCTAAAATTATTCTTCAGTGTTTCCATATTTTTAAATAATGGTGAATATGGCTAACATTCATGACATGATATGAAAATAAAATGTTATGCTTTTGCATAGAAAATGTGAAAGTAACATAATTAAGAAGCATCTGTTTCTAAACTTCCTTGTGCTTGACCACTGACAAAATCAGTAAGTACTTCCCGTCCAAAATTTGAAACATTTTTCTTCCATTTTTCTCCTCAAGTGCAGTTTCATAAGCAGTGGCATACCACCATATCCACACATAGTGATTCATGTAATCCTGAAAATTATTTGATTTGTTGAGTGCAATATAACCAGTCATAATTTCTTTTGTTGTACAGGCATCATGGTGGTGGTCACAAGGCAAAGCCTAGACTAAAATAGATTCAAGAAATAAGCAGTAGGTGGTAAGGAAATATTTAGCCTCACACACTTGTCAGTTTGCCACAGAGTTTGTGGTTGTGCTTTATAGGACCTGATGCACATTCTCTTTTTTGTCATTTCCTTTAAAAAAGGGGTTTCAACAGACTTTACAATATTTCAAAATTACTGACTGATGAAGAGGAAAATAAGACAAATAGACAAATAGGAAAAAAAAGTAGTGCAAAGTTACTTTTGAATTATAACTTAAAGCCCAACCTATAGAAACTCATTTTGTAGCTGGATGAAAAAAAGCTCCTTCAGGAATTTATTATCTTCTCTCTAAATTAAGCAGAAGAGAAATTTGACCCTTAGCCTTCAATATTCCAGACGGATGTACTCCCTGCAGTGCTAAAATTAGGAGGAGGTAAGTAACATTGCCGCAAGCATAGTTTATACATTTGATCCTAATCAGGAGACCTCAAATAATTAATTTTAGGTCAAAATTTTCAAGTCACCCAAAATAATCATTCTCGGTTTTATTATGCATGTGTGGGGTGGCTATTTGGTTTTTTGCTTGTTTAAATTTAACTCGCTGAGTTGCAACACCAGCTTTTGGGTAGCTAAATGTTTGTGAGGTGAATACCATCCTAACATATATTTGTCAAAGGTAAATTTGAGAATTACTTCATTAGCTTCTTAAAAGCCTAAGTACTTCAGAAGCTCCTAATTCTGAAAAGCTGTTCATATGAAGAAAGGCTTTCCATTTTAAGAATTTGACATTTGACATTTGAAACAAATTAAAACTTTTTGATATGTCAAAGATAGGCATGGATCAGGTCTTCAGTGATTATGTTGTAGCTACTTCATTTTCAGTGTCATAGAAATCTGTATCTGCTAGTTAATTAATCTATAATTTTTCCAACAAATAGTCTGTCATAGATAACAGGTGGTGTATTTGCTCTATGATATTAATAGAAAAGATGTTGAAAAGTTTCTGTATCTTTTGCATCATGAACACTCTTTTATTAATGACTTATAATAAAAATTCCTAAATATGTCAGACCACGTTAGGCACTCCAGTATATTGGATTTATTATGTGTGTAAGTTAACTTACACGCATTTTCATTTGTTTCACTGGTATCAGTTTTTATAAATATTGGTCTGAAGGATTTAGCATAACACAATGGCTTTATCTGTTATATTCATGTTATATTCAAAGAACTAAATGAAACATCTTTGATGATGAAATATACTCTAGGAATGTGGCACTCGGTATGTTTACTTTAATCAATCCCAGCACACATATCTTACTATACTAGATCAAATGAACTGCACTTTTGATTTAGTTTGAATCTAGTGAGGCTGAATAAACTACATTCTTTTCCCCTCACTATATGGCTGATAATGAGCAAATGGATAACCAGATGGCATATTTTTTGTAAAATTTCCAAGACACATACTGTAGCATGTAAAAAGACACATTCATAAAGTGTCCCGTCTTCTGACATGTATCTCAATTCATTCAAGTAAGAATTGGCACAGAAGCTACTGTTTTTCCATATAACTGTTGACTCTTAAAACATATAAATGCCAAATCTCAGAATAAGAAACTTCACCTCTTAACTATAATTGCAATTAGTTTTGTCACCTTTTTTTCTCTGTTCTTCCTAATTATTTTATAGCAGAAGGTTCTTGAGAAGACATAACGAGTTAAACACTTCAAGATGTGTAAGTTTACAAATGGACTCTGTTAACTTCAGTCAAAATAAATTAATGCTAAACCTAAAACTTATTTCAGGAGGAAATTAAGGCTTCCACAGTAAGCCAGTATAAGTAATTTATCTGAATTATTTAAATCCTTCATAAGGGAAGGCAGCAGTCAGCCTTCAGCAAAGCCTTGTCTACACAGATGAGTCTGTAGTTTTGGTTACGTGTATCTTATATCTTGTAGTATGGAAAGCTTTTCTTCTTGGTGTTGGCAAAGAGTTTTTTCATGCAGATAACCATGATATTTTCTTGTTGTTGCTAAAAAACATTAATTTATTGGGATCTTTGCTATTTGCATGGGAGATCAGATCTCCTGAGCAGAATGGTCTCTCACTGTCCAGACGATGACAGCAGTCTCCCTTGAAGAGTCCTTGGAATATCTTCAGTTGGATCTGGTAGGACACCTTGAACAGCCATTCTAGTAATTTTTCATAATTCAGCTGATCCATGGTCTTATATGAGCACTTCAGCACATATATGACTTATTTACTATTCATTATCTATGTACAAAAGACTCACTGCCATATGACAATTTCTGCACCTGTAGGTACAATTTCTTTGGACTGTTTACAAGTACTTTACCCATGCACAGTTTGGTAAATTCTGCACACAGAGCTGCGTAGGGGGGTCTCTGGGATGGGCTGATTCTTCACTTAGGCTGGTAGTTGAAGCATATGTTGAAACACACAGGTTGTGCATAACAGTTGGGTTAGACAGAGCACGAGCTGCCTGGGGGAATTTCTGGGACTGTCTGAAATTTCCACCTGAGGAGCTCCTCTCAAAATTTGTCAAGCGCTTTGCTGCAACATTCTGGCTGAAGGCAGCCAGAAGTTCAGTCAGTCACCCAAGCTATTAATGACTAAGTATGCTGTGCATGTACGCAGGTACAGCATATATTGTTGCATACAATGACCAAGCACAGCAATTCAGGGTACCCAGAAGTCCAGGACAGGACAGGTCTAGCGAGTGTGGATGTAGGTATGGGTCTGTACGTTTACTGCTCAATTTAAATGGGAGGCGAGTAACAGAGAATATCTTATAAACACCTTTCAGACATTTGCAATTTCTGCTTAGTCTATATTGGCATCGTGAAAAGAGGGAGGAGAGATGAAGAGAAAATACTCCTTTTCCTTGAATTCTCCATTCTTGAACTTTGATCTTCAGCTGATAGCCTCTTCCATATCGAGGCTCCCACATCAGCTGAGATCCTTTTATCAGACAGTGGTACAAATACCAAGACCTACAGTTAGAAGACAGAACTCTTTTTACTTTCACTGCTTCAGCATCAGCTGAGCAGCAGACTGACACCAGAACCAAGGAACACCAGGGAGAATAGGGATATTTTTATAAGCCAGAGGATTCAACGTGCAGCTGAAAGACCTGTCTCATTGTAACCATACTGCAAGATTGTATCTTCAGGAGAAGCAGTGAGGTAAGCACACTGAATCTGTAATGTGTTCTCTGGCAATACAATCTTGTACGTATGCCGAATCACTAGACAGCAAGGCTAGGGTAGTTCATTGTGAGCCTGTTTCAATGGGGTGCAGACAGACACCTGCTTTTCTGTCCACATTCAAAGGCAGCTGGATGCCAGTCAGTGTATGAGCTACTGTCTCCTGCTCCTTATCTGAGGGCTGTGCCTGCAAACACAATTATGTGTCTGCACTGGAGCTTGACGGATCCAGGCAGGAACCTGGAGGAAGTTGCATCAATCTGCACTTGTCCCTGTACACAAAGACTGAGTACACTTACCACATGGGATTTAGTTCCTCAATAACACACTTAGATGTAGGAAACTAAGCACCCATGACAGTCACTGAAGATCTAGTCAACAGCGCTAGGGGAGTTTGGGGAGATATTCAGCTCATCTCAAAGCAGTCATATACAATTGGCCAGTTGCCTTGTTTTCTAGCCTCCTTTGACTGCATTGGTTTTATCTCCACTGACATAGACATCTGCCTCAAAACAGACACCTACTTCTAGGTGGATAGAGCTGGAACAAAATAACACTCATATTCCTTCATTTTCCAGCAATTTTCTTCAACATTTTTTGAAGGTAAAATCATCAGTTTAATCAATAATCATCTCTTGTACTCTCTAATCATAATTTAGGGTTTTTCGAGCTCTATCTACAAAAAAAATTCTTCATTGATTTAGGTGGTTTTCTTCTCAAAATCACCTAGAAGAAATTTAGATATTTGACTAAATACAGAAGAGGACAATTCTGTATTGCTTTCTTTATAAGCGATTTTTTTTACAGTAGAGAAAGGCTCTGTTATAAAAATATTTTACCTTTTATTGCAATTGCTGCTGCAATGTGATGCCTTTTCTTTTTCCCAGCAGAGGGTGGGAAAAGAAAATGTTAAGAATTCCTCATGGTAATTTTTCATTTAAACTACAAGCTTTCCACTAAAGAAAAATCTTTTTCCTTATCAAAAGGTCACCACAATCCAGGAGCTATGAACTATGAAGTTCCAGGTGTATGTAAATGCTAAAAATATATTTCAAGCTTTGCTTGAACTATTGACATTTATTCTTTGTTTTTGAATCAGTACTGGACAGATCTGATACTCCAAGTCTCTGTGAAAACCACTTTATGATCCAGCATTCCATAAATTGACAGTTTCTTGAGCACATCTATAGAAACAGGAAATCCAGCAGGATGGCCAAGGTTTCTTGGAAGTAATGCTCCAAACAGAACCACAGTCTCAGTGTGTGAAAACATTAAACTTTCTCAGAATAACAAATCTGGAGAAAGAATTAAGATAATTTGAGTTAAACATGCCTAAGTCTCTACTTATGTCTATGATGTATACTTTTAAATTTTTTTTGGTAGATTTTCTCTGCATCATTCTTAATAAGCAAAAAAGGAAAAAGGGCCAGTTCCCTGTAATTACCAAATCTATTTTGTGGTATATACTGGTAAAACAGAGGATACAAGACTCGCTTTTTTTTTTTTATTTTTACAATGCCTACAGAAACCTATTGTAGGATCTGTGAAATTTCAGCATTAAGCACAATGCACATATCTATGTTTCTCTCATACTGCCCAACTTCAGGGGTGCAGGTAATACTTTTCCAGTCCAGTTAAAATTCCTCTCTCGCTCCAGACATAGTCGATTGACCTACTGAGAAATTTAATCTAATGCATAGAGGAGCATCTGTGTAGCATCCAGGAGAGAATGTAGTCTCCAGAGAGAACCTGGAGATTGGGTCGAGTTTCCTGCCATGTGAACTGACCTGTGGGACCCTCTGTATCATGCGGTTTGACCTGTGAATCCCTCTTGTCACATGATCCCATGTGCAGCATCTCTTGCACTTGATCAGAATGTAAAACAACTGACTGATTTGTTATACTGTTTTCTTCAACTTACCTTGTATTCAATTTTCTGTACTGTCTTCCAATATAAAACATACACAAATTTTCTGCACCCATGGTAACACTTTGTCATTTCACTGCACTTGGTTGATCTCTCAGATGCTGAAAACTTTGTTCCATCTGAAAGTAAAAATGCAATGTAATCTTTGAATGTGACTTTCACTTGTCTGCTCCTGGTATTGCCAGAACTCAAATTCCTTATCTGGTAAAACCAGAAGCATTTTAAAAGACTAGAAATTACAGTATTGTAAATATTTTGATTTCATATGTGAGGTTCACACTCTTTCCTCGGTAGTCTAATTTATTTTCTGGCTCAATAAATTGAGGTCATCAAAAAGCAGATGTGTTTCCTCCTAAACCAGGTATCTATAGGATGTAATCTAACATTTATCAATTTCTTGTTTGAAGAACTATGTAAACTGAAATTCTCCAAATTCTTATGGTAGCACACTCTTTCCCCTCTCTGAATCCATTTTGGCTCATCCTTGAACCTTCTCTGTTTTTAAGATAGCTTTTAGTTCTGAATATCAAATTCATGTCGACTTGTCTTTCAGCGACCTATAGATGGTAATATTTAACTTCTAGTTGATTGCCGTCATGTGTATCCAAAGATTCATATAATTCGTTATGATAAAGCTCCCACCGTGAATCTTCATTAGACTGATTGTCTTGAATCCCACAATATCAGACTTGTGGGAGGAATCTCTATATGCTTCAGGACTGGTTTTGGCCTCTGTGGCCAAAGATGTGTCCTACAAAGAGAACTTGTCTCAGTTGTCCTGTCAAGAAAAATCAGACCTTGTGGCCCAAGCAGTCTAGTGGCCTTGCCTTAGTTTTATCCTCCGCCTTGTTTCCCTTACACAAGGAAGATTGTCACTCTGGGAATATACAACAAAGAAAGCAAATAGCCATGCTATTTAGAAGTCCCTGTACACTCAAAATGTCACCATTGGCAGAGCTCAGATATATATATAGTAATAAATGCCATGTACATTTTCTTGCTTCACTGCTCTTCCTGCTCAGCAGGATCCTCTTGGCTCAAGTGGATTTGCCTAGGACTCCAGGGCCCTGGGTCCCCATACAGGGATGCTTTGCTGGGAGATCTCATGCTCATGCTTCTGCAAACAGCTTCCTCTTATTGTTCTGTACCAGTGCCCCCTTAGCCTTTAGCAAAACCCCCCCTGTTTACTGTAAAGCTTCTGTTGAGTTTTGTCTTATGCTTCATCATTTGGAAGAGTGGAACAAGTCACTAGGTGAACTGTTGCCTACCTCCCAAAAGGATCCCCAGAAGGAATTTTCTTCCTTGAGCCATACAGAAAATTTCATTTCACAAATACTTTTTATGGCACTAAAATCTGGCTCAAGATATCCCTGTCATCCTGGGCCACTCATCTTTGTTCTAATAACTTTGTTTTTTAATCACTTCTGTTGCAGTTCATGCCTTATGATAATTGAGCTAGTCATTGCACAGTAAAATTGCACTTTTTAAAATTTAAAACAATACAGTAGGGTGGGCCATTTCAAATTGATTTCAACTTGTTATAGTTAGAGAAAATCAAGTGAAAGTATATACTTATTTGATATCTTTTCTTGGCTAAAAAAGGCTAGGTAGTTATCACTGAGTTTTGATTGTCTACTGTGGGAGCACAAATATGCCAGTATAACACATGCTCTATTATCCATCGCTTGTCTATTCCACACTGAAAAGAGATCTTTTTTGAACAAAAGGAAACAACTAATTAAGCTATATTAAACAGATAAACATGGCACAAGTTTTAACAAGAGTAACATAGAAATCTCTCACTGTCCAGCCAATGTTGCCTGACTGCTTGAACCTATTTGACCATGGAATGTTATATTTTTTTGTCTCCTAAATATATTCTGTAGCATAAATGCTAAAATAATTTGGAACGTTAAAATAATTTTGAATGAGCAAAGATTTCAAAGGATTCATGCGATTCTGTTCATGTCATGAGGAGTTAACATTTAATTTCTAATAATGACTTCGCTATCAGTATGACATGGCTCAATTTATTTTCCCCATTTCTGAAGACAGCATTTCAGGTCTGTCTTCCATCTGCCATTCATTATGTGTAGCTAATTTCATGTCAAAGACAAGAATTATTCAACTGGAATAACAGTAGTTTACAATAGTGGTACTAGCAAAATTCTGGACAGTCACACATTCAGGTTTGATTTTCAGTTTGATTGTTAATTGAAAACACCGTGTATTCTTTGCACAGCTGTGCTATTGTTATCCTTTACTTTCAAATTTTAAGATATTTCTCTGCTAAGACCTGAAGTATTTTCACAAAAAGAAAAACCAACGAGGCAGTTTGAGTTCAGGAAAATTATATTATCTCACTTGTTGTTTACACAGGCCTAAACAGGCTTTGGTTAAATATTCTAATACTGAGCAATCATTTGCATTTGATCTGGTTTGCATTCAGAATATAAAGGTGTTTTAGGTGCCCTGTATTTGGATAAATTGTACTAGATTGTCTCAGTTATACTTCTTCCAACACAATAAAAGTTTTACCTACCTTATCTGCTCATGATTCCTTTGGCTATCACCACCCATGCAGGGAACAATCATATCTCAAGTGTGAAGATTTTATCCTGGCCAGGAAAGAGTTCTGCCTTCTCTATATAACAACATAGCACAGAGATCAAATCAATGAAACAACATAATGCAGATATGAAAGCAGACCTTTAAATATTCGTCAACTATTTTCACTTGATAGAACTCTGTTTTATGTCTGTTTAAGTAAATTTATAGCAACGGTACTGTTACCAGGTGCAGGGGATCAGTTCTTGATACAAGTTCAGCTATCACACACTGTCACAGTTTGGGCCGGACTGGCCACTGAGACAAGCAACAGATGGTCTCCCCCACCTCTCTCTCCAAGGAGAGGAGGGAGACAGAGAAAAAGACTTATGAGTTTAGAAGAGACTAAAATACTTTAATGAAATACTAACAATAAAATAATACAAAGAAAATAATGAAATATATACAAAACCATATCAAGCTCCCAGGATGACATTCATGTCACTAGCAGGCACTGGGAAACTTCCAGATCAGACTCAGTGATGGACAAGAACTTGATTCCAGATCTGGATTCAGGAACGCATGGATTGGGATCAAAGGCAGACACACAGACGGAGTCGTCCTCAGACGCCTGCCATTGAAGAAAGAGGGCTGACCTTTTGATCCCTCAGCTTTTATACTGAGCATGAGGCAGATGGGATAGATTACCCAGTTGGTCAGTTTTGGGTCACCTGTCCTGTCCGCTCCTCCCCACAAGTGTTCCCCTCTACGCTTTTCTGCTTCTGACCCTCCAACAGGGCAAATAACAAAGCTGTTTGGCCTTGGCAGTTACAGCAATACGTATAAGCACAAGCCTTTCTGCATACTGTTCCTGGGAATAAATTACAGCTAATTAGGTTTTACCATTCCGAGAACTAACAGTGTCTCCAAAATATGCTGTTAATTTCAGAGTTTCATAGAGTTCAGTTGGTTAGAAGAGGCTTAGCTGCAAAGTAAAATTATTGAAAAGAAAATTAGTTCTGTTTACCTCAAACCATGACATTCCACCCCTTATTCCATGCCATTTGCATCATGCTCAGATCGCTATTATTTTTTACCTATACATCTACTGTATAGATTTTATCTACATTTTATCTACATATATCTACTATCCTACTTACTTTTCTTGGTATACCGAATGGTTATTTTTCAACACATTTCTTTTCAAGAATGTATTTCTTAGAAAACCTTCATAATTCCAAGGTGCTAGGCAGATCTTAACTAATCCAGCATATACTAAAATACACAGTAGTATCTGCTGACTGAGATTTTTAAAACTGCTAGTTAAATCAAAGAAAGAAAACCAATCTGAATTTTTATCCATATAGTAGTAATATTTTCAGTGACATTGTAAAAAATAATTATCAAGTGTGTTAAACCTAAGCAACACTTACACCACAACTTGAAATGCCCAGATTTATTAACAGTGTTTACATGTTTATGCTCATGACATTTAATCTGAATATTAAATATTAATCTGACTTTGACTTTCTTGATTTCTAGAAGATAAATACGTGAGTCAGTAATCTCATTTCTTTAGGCTCCTTCTCTTCATTCCACTGTAAATCTTATATTACAAACAGTCACATTTGGGTAGGTGTTAAAAAAACCACTATGACAGTTAATTTGTAGATATTGGTAGCAAAAATGTTAGATCCTTATACAACAAACTGCTGAATACTTTACCTAAGTTGAAGATGTTATTCAATTGCAAGTGCTATATACAGGATTAAGTTAACCTCCGACCAAAAGGACAAGAATATAGCTTCTGCCATAAGCAAGTTGTGCATTCATGACAAGGTTTTTCACATCAACCCTGGAGAATCTTATTCTAGTGCAACAGAGTCCAATACTGGACTGAGTCAGTAGTAACACCTACATTCTTACTACAGAATAGAATAGATTTAAAAAAAAAAAAAAAAAAAAGGCCTTTTAAAAAAATTTAAAAACAAC
>VZSF01010390.1:74288-214453 GCA_013398295.1 Chionis minor | reverse complement strand
TAACACCCCTAATTTTTTTACAAAAAAAAAAAAATTTAAAAAAAAAAAAAAAAAAAAGGCACTTTGAAATCACTTACAGACTAGCCAAACACAGTTTCCTATACCACAAAGAGTATTTCTTGTTTTTGTGATCCTATGGCGCAATGTTAAGGCTGGTGTTTTCTTGGTTAGTGTTCCATCCCACACTGTTTCCTTTTCTCTGTCTTGTAATCTAACAATTTAATATCTGGGTGGGGATGGAAGGGGGTGGGGGAGTTAATTTTCTGACTAAATTCGATGGAATGGAATTTCTGCTTTTTAAAGATGTTTCATAAAGCCATATGCAAACCTTCAGTGTAGCTTTGCAAATCAGTACACTGTAAGCAAACGGTGCTCCTTTTAAAACACAGTATGCGCTGCTGTGGTTAAATTCCAATGCTGGTAGCTGTGGCCAGGTTTGCTGGCTATTTGACTGTTACTCAGGGATGTAAGAAGGGGGACTCCTGCCATAAAATCTATTACAAATACTGTTCAGAGTGGAGGAACCTGTCATAGTCAGTGCTGGACAAAGTGAAGTGGTACTCCTTCAAATGTCATGAGCTGAATCTCTAGTACAACGTAGTGTAGGCCTGACAGAAGAGGCTGTGGTTGCAAGACACAGAGTGGCTCAGCAGCCAGATATTATTTTTTTTTAAATGTTGCCTGCACTGCTCTGACAATCAACATCGTAATTTATATTACCAAGGTATGCTGACAACATACTCTTCTGAGAGTTGTCTAGATATTTGCAGAAGTATAATCTTCCCCAGCCAGTTTACTAGACAGCCCCATAGATGTGTAACAGCCAAAACAGAAACAGAATTGAAAGAGTCAAGGTTGGATGAGAGTTACAGCTGCTTACATCCCTTTAAGCAGTAGCAGCACCAGTTGCCCTGCTACAGCCTGACTGTATGACATGAGTACCTTCCACACACCACCTCTCTAGCAAAACTAAGCTACAACAGTAAAATCGTGGTTGTGGAAATAGAATAAGTTTTTAAATGTAAAAATCAAATAATCACCTGTTTTGCAGCCTCCTGGAGGAGCCTGTGGCATTTCTCTATTTTTAATTCTGAAGCCTGTTTTTTATCAGTCCCTACTCAGTAAAGCACATGTTCATACTCTGTTCCTTTTGAACAAGGCTAAACAAAAGTCTGCTTTTAGCTTGTCGAGGCAAAGCCGTTTCTGCTTTAATACATCTAGCCTAGCTGTCAGGAGCAGCCAGGATGTGGCTCACAGACTCCTGCATGAAATGTTTAAAACCATTGGTCTGTACTCAGAAGACAAAGGCAAAACCAACATTTTTGTTAGTACTGTTACTTGAGCAGATTGCGTCCTTGCTAGAGCTTTCATAGGGTAAACCTTTAAATTTAAATCAGAAAGACTTGAGCAGATGCTGATTGTCAAGCATATACATAACCGTTTTGCTAGTCTAGGGTGTGGAGTCAGGACACAGAGCTAAACTGTGTCAGAGTAAGCTCCATAGCTCAGAACAACTGCTGAGGAAAGCAGCTGCCGCAGGCACCATTTGTCATTATGTTCCAGCATTAGCATATTACAACAAGGCTTCAAATAAAAAATAATTAAAAGAAAAAAAAAGACAAACACCAAAACACAAAACCCTACTGACACACATTAAAAATATTAAAGGACTATTCTATAGGGTCTATGAACGCCAAATTCAATTCAACTTGAACTATCATTACATTTCTGCAGTAGTGTAGGTCTGGCAGTCTCACTCAGACAGGATTGAAAAATTGGGAATTTTTCCAATCAGGTCAGAGCACTGAAAAAGTGGAGACAAAATATACTTTATTTATAGCATTCAGACAGCTGCAGAATACTTTCTCTGGTAGCCTTTTTGTTATTGTTGTTGGTTGGGTTTAGGTTTTTTGTTGTGGTTTTGTTTTGTTTTGTTTGTTTGTTTGTTTGTTTGTTTTAATGGAGAGTACAATATACATCCTTATAGTCATGGGCAATAAGTCAGTGTTTTTGCAAATGCATTATCAAACCTATCTTTCCTGAAAGACTCCATCAAATGGAAGTCTATTGTTTTAGACTGAAGACATCTCACCCCATGATTGTGTCTTCTTCCCTAGCTACAGAAAATGTCTCTTACGTGTTTGCTCTCTGTCATTCTAAGAAATAATGCACAAGACCTTACAACAGAGGGGAAATTTGGAAGCATGAATAAGGGAAGACAAGCTGCGGGACAGGCTGAAAGAACAGATGTTGATGAATCTGTCCAATTCCATGCCATTATCATGTTTGATCTTCAACCAAGCTCAGTGACCTCCAGCAACTTTGATTAATTAGTATTCATCTTAGTAACTTATTTCATTCTAGTTTTAAACTAAACTTACCTTAAGTCAGTTAAGGGAAATCTGACAAAATTAATTCTTAGGTATTTTCTAGAGAAAAAAATGGCTAAATTTTGTGGATTATAGACACAGTTTTAACTATTTTATTAAAAAGCAACTCAAGATTTAAGAAGAAAGAAAAAGAAAAAAAAAGAAAGATGAATTCAGGCATTAGTCCTGAATAGAATTTAGGCAGGGTGTGATCAGAAATCAAGTAATCAATATAAATAATTTTTTTAATACATTATATTTTCATAGTGAAACTGTTTCCTGATAAACTGAAGCCTGATTGTGGTGGGTTGGCCTTGGCCAGCTGCCAGGCGTCCACCCAGCCACGCTCACTTCCCCTCCTCAATAGTACAGGGCAGAAAATAAGATGGAAAAGCTTGTGGGTCAACATAAAGACAGGGAGATCCCTTCCCAACTACCAACATGGGCCAAACAGACTTGACTTGGGGAAACTTACATTCAGTGTATTGCCAAATATAAAAGCCAAATATAAAAAAAACCAAAAAACCAAAAAAATAAATCAGTAGCATGTTGAGCAAAAAAGACAAAAGCTAAACCACCTTCCTCCCCACACCCCCTTTTCTTCACAGGTTCAACTTCACTCCTCCATCCCTGACTCCTCCAGCTTCTTCCCCCGGAGAGACCGGGCACAGGAGGATGGAGAATGGAGGGCTGCAGCCAGTCCATGTCAGCTCCTCTCTGCTGCTTCCGCTGCCTCCTCCTCCTCCTCCCACCTTTCCCGGGGGCGCCCGGAGCCCCCCCCGCCCCCTCCCGCTCTGCCCGGGGCCGGCAGGGCCGTTGCTCACCCGGTTTCCCTCAGCCCTGGCTGCCGGGCAGCGTTTGGCCCTTTCTGACACAGGTTTCCCCGCGGCGCCCGCCCGTGGCTGAGGGGCTCAGCCCTGCCCTGCGCTGGGGCCCTGCCAGCCGCCTGGAACCGCCTGGAACCGCCTGGAACTGGCTGGAACCGGCTGTGGCCGGCGCGGGGCAGCCCCTGCCCCTCACCACAGTGGCTGCTTGGCAGCGCCCGCCGCTGGCACTGGGGCACGCGCACCCCATACACGAACAAAATATGTGTACACACATATTTTGTAGGTTTTATTTAGATGTAACAGCACCTAAATGCTGCCCAAATTGAAGTACAAATGCAAAATACAAAACCGGTGCCGAATATATTCACGCAGCTAGCTACATCCAAACCCACATCTGTGCATTCAGAAATAATAATCGTCATCTTTAGAATATAATTTTTATGTTGTTTTCCTGCTCTCCCAACACACTGAATTTGGTTGCCAAGGCCTTATCTTCTTCTGCTTTGCTGCATCTTGTCGCGTGAGGGACCATAAACAAGACAACGGTACTGAAAACAGCATCAATGTGATAAAGTACGCCAGAACAAGTATTTCAAATTACGTATCTGCAGATAAGTGTAGGTCCCTTCCCACAAAGGTCTAATACTTACCGGCTCACTGACTTCTGGGAAGCTGATAGTTTGGCCTTCCCTCAGATATTTTGTGTTCTCTGTAGATAGGTTGCTTCTAAATCACTCCTCACACATCCGTGGTTTAAGAGCCTACAGAGATGTTATTAAGTCTTTCTATTCTGCACAGCAGTCTGGGGGGGTTTGTCTCCTCTTATTGAGTTTGCTGATTGCTGGGGTGGAAGAGTCAAAAAAGCCTTGACTGCTGATGAACAGGCTTCCTTAGCAGCCTATATAGGAAACCGGCAGAAAACACACTGGAACTTCTGCTTTCCCCGTCCCAGCAATGATCTTTGCCCCAAGAACAAAATAAAGCCTCGGCCGTGTGTAGCACTGGAACTCGATCATCATGTACGGAAGGGAGGAGGTAGCTATCCCTGTGCCAAAGCTTTTAAAAAATGAGCATACCCCTGCTTTCACTATGATGAAAAAGCATATTGACTGTTCATGAATTATACTAGTAAAACTCCACTTTTCCGGGAAGAACCCAAGCCTATGGGTCTACTTCATTTGAAGGGCAGTTAGGCTGATTTTCAATAATGCATTAAAAACGTGTGAGTTTGCAGGCTGCTACAGAACGTTTTGTCTAAAAAGATGACCTTTGATGTTGAAACTTAAAAATATTTTAAAAATATGTTAAAAGAGACTTGATTATAGTCATTTTGATAAAATATTTATTGCAAGTGATTAAAACTGGAAATTATGCGATTGCATTAATTAGACAAAAAAATGGCTATTTTATGTATTTAGTCCACTGGGGGTTTTTTAAGTCTTACCATATACTTAAAATGCTACAAATTATATGATTGTCAGACAAGAAAATAGATACTATTAGTGCACACAGTGATTAAAACTACTTTGCCTGCGTGCATCAATTATAGCCTCTCCATCATACAACCAAAGATTTACCTAGGTATATCATAATATTTACTCACAAACAATGTCTTAAAAAAATTGCTATCTGTCACTTCAGCCTGAAGTTGTTTCACCTTAGATGTTGATTTGCAGTTTTAGTGAGCTGGATAGGGAACAGAAAGGTTATATTACTTTATTAAAGTCTTTTTTTCTTCACCCATATAGCTAAATTTATTGTTCATACTGTTCCTTCTGGTTGTATCTTGCTTTTTTACAACATGCTTTCTGCAGTCCTAGCAAATAAAACTTTGTCCATGCACATTCACTCAGAATGCTGCTGCAAAGATTTTTTTCTTGAGCTGTTACTTGGGGCATGTTAAAACTTCCTCTGGAACTGTTCACTGATTTCTCTTCTATAGTCAATAAAGCTTCAGCTTTATTCGTCCTATCTCAGTATCACCTTTTTGCCCACCTCTCAGTTCCCTTTCATTCATAGGGAGGAATCTTTTTCACAGTATGCCTACCTTTTTAACCAAGCAAATTCCTGCTACCCTCCACTTTTGAATAGGCCTTCCAGTCTATATATTTTTTCAATTATTCTCTTTCAAATTCTTTCCCAAAACTCTTTTATTATAATACAAACAAACAGAAATTTTGTAATGTTTCAGACTGTTCTATGTGCTGTGATCAACATGTACTATGTCAAAGAATTATTCCCTATTGTATCTTTATATTTTCCCATCTATCTGTACTCATATTGTCTTCTCTTATTGTCTTCTTTTTCAGCTTTGAACTTTTTATATGCACTGAGTAGCACAATATCCTCAACAGGAATTCACAGACATTACGTTAATACGATGTAATAATGATAAATAATGATTTGTTGCTCATTCATGTGGGCACCAATGCCACGGAAGAATTTGATTGGATCAAAGGCTTGGGGAAGGGTGTGCTACAATGAAAAACATCGGGGTCAAGGTTGTGTTCTGCTTGATCCTGGTGGGGAAGGCTCAAGTAGGAATGGATGCATCCTGCACAAGAATATCTGTCTGGTAATACAGGATGTGCTTTGGATTTTATGACCACATGATCCTCTTCAAGGAACAAATCTACTGGATAGTTTTGGGATCCTTCTGACAGAGAGAGATGAGAACATCTTCAAAAACAAGCTTGCTTACCAGCTGAGGAAGGTATTGAACTAGGTACCTCGGGGAATGGAGACCAAGGATAGAGGCAAGTCTGAGCACAGGAGATGGGGACATTCTCACAGTTCGTCCCAGAAAGTCATGACTGGAACCCCATCTCAGATACCAGTGCACAAAACACACAGCATGTGAAGTAAAGAGAAAATAGGTGTTGGTGCACAGCCGGTACAGCTGTGGTGTCATAAAAATCAGAGAGATGTGGCAGCACAGCTCATGTGGTCTCAAATGTTTTACTGGGTCTGACCAGGAGATAGATAATTTTCTTCCTAAGAGCCTGTCTGGTGCTATGTTGTGGATTTTTGACTAAAGTAGTGTTGATAATGTGCCAATGTTTTAGCTGTTGCTGAACAGCATTTGCACAGTGACAAGTCCTTTTCTTTTTCCCATGCTGCCCCGCCAGTGAGTCGGCTGGGGTGCACAAGAATTTGGGAGGGGATACAGCCAGGACAAGTGACCTGAACTGACCAAAAGGGTATTCCATACCATATGATGTCATGCTCAGGAATAAAAGCTCAGGGAATGGAGAAGAAAGGTGGGACATTCACAGTTATGCTGTTGGTCTTCCCAGCTAGGAGGTGACTGGACATCTGCCTGACAGTGGGAAATGGTCAATTAATTCCTTATTTTGCTTTGCATGCACGTGCAGCTTTGTGTCACTTGTTACTGTGCCTTTATCTCAACCCACAAGTTTTTCTTGCTTTGGCCCTTCTGATCCTCTCCCTTATTGTAATGGGGGTGAGTGAGTGAGTGACTAGGTGGGGACTTACCTGCTGGTCAGTCAATCTAAGACAAACACGGAGAGCCCTCCTGTGGGATGGGCAATGGGTGAGTTGGGGGCTCGTGTACCATGATCAGAGGCAAGACCAAAAGGGGGTAATTGCAGTGGGCATTTGCTACAGACTGCCAGTCAAGAACAGGGGGACAATGCCTCCTTTAAACAGCCTCACAGTAACATGTCCCAGATCTCATGGAGGACTTTAGCTACCTGACATTTGCTGAAAGGACAACTTGGAGAGGCTCAGATTTCTGAAGTCTGTCAGGGTCAGTTTTTGATGCAGGTGTCGAATGGCTGAACTAGAGGATGTGCTTTGCTTCTTCTACTGTTCAAGCATAACAAAAATGGTCATGGATTTGAAGACTGGTGAGAGCCTTGGTTACTGTGACCATGTGATGGTTCAATTTTAAATTCTGAGGGAAACAGGAAAGATAAATATCAGAATAAAGACCCTTCTGGGGAGTAGATTTGGGATTGCCGAGGGAACTGTGCATCAGCTTCCACTGAAAAGCTATCTCCTCCCAGGGGATCTACCTTCATCTACAGAAAATTGTAGAAACACAGAGTGGAAGGAGCTTGGAATTATGTCAAGGCTACTCAAGTAAAGGGCACACTAAAAGTACCGTTATTTGAAATGTGTGAAGGCCCAGCCAACTAGCAGCTTGAATAATGTTATGCTGGCACACAGTAACGCTCAGGAGAAGAAAAAAGATGCAGACAGTGATAAATTTAATCACCAAGTAGGAAGACCTGAAGGAGGAGAAATATAATTTTGCTAGTTACTACGGGAAATTAATGAATTCACCTATATTAGAAGTCAGCACAGTATATTGTAAATAAAGGATTAATTGAATTTAAATAACTTTTTTAAAAAATAGTATTTTGAAAAAGTGATGATTTAAGACAACCTGAGAAAGCTACTAAGAACCTGTGAGCTAAACTGGAGAATGATATATAGCATGCAGTTTGGAGAAGTTGCAGAAGCACTTCAGAAGATTAATAATATCAGTACCTGACCCAGATGAAATGCCAAAAACACATTTAAATTGTGGGAATTAAAAAAATCAAACAGTTTGCAAGGCTACTTAGTAATACTCTGTGGTCAAATATTGGATGATTAGCATAAAGGCTTTACTGCTCTTATTTTAAATAGAAAGGAAATACTAAAATGTTTATCAGTTATTGTAGAGTTACACTAACTCAGCTTCATCCGGAATGTGAATGACAAAGTGACCATAATTGTTAAAAATAAATGAGTATACTATAGCAAATTCATGACAAATATTAAACTGCGTCTAGAACTATCCTTGAGTCCATTTATATTTGCAAGTGTTACCTTTGTGGTAAATGAGAATAGATGAAAGGAAACACCTTGAAATGCTGTGCTCTCTTGTGATTCCATTATCTGCAAAGAATAGTCATTCTTCAAGCCAGCTGTGACAGTGGCAACTTGAACAGGCTAGACTTTGATTGTTAGTAAGACCAAGGAAATGAGCAGTGAAGAAAAACAGCATACTTTGCTTCAAAACAGAAACTAAAACTTCAGCGAAGCTGAATGGCTGGAGGCTGGAGAATTGAAACAAGGAGACATATAGCTTCATTTTCAAGAGGGGAGAGGAGGGGAGGAGGGGGAAGAAGGGGAGGAAAGGGCTGCTTGGCCAAAGGTATGAGGAATTTGGTTGTGCTCTAAAGACCTGTAGTGGTATTTGTAGAACTATCCCTTGAAACGAAAGACAGAAAAATAATCTATCAGGACACCAAAGCTCAAGTGGTATGTAAATGCAATATTTAGAAATTTCACAGAATTCAGCCTACATAATGTGGGGTTTAAAGCAACAGGTTTTGGTTTAAGTTGGATATAGGAAAAAAGAAAAGAACTTGTAAATGAGGCTTTGTTTTGTTATGCTTTTACTGAACAAGCACTGGTTCATGGTTGCCGTTGCTTGTTTCATTTTGGAAATGTAATGCTTTTAGTATGGGCCCTCAGTTTTCTGACTAAATATAAGTATCAATTTACCTTTTGACAAAGAACAAGTATGAGAAAGGGAAAGAAAGACTGACAACGGCAGAAGCAGAAGCAGCTGAAGGAGTGAAAGTCTTCACAAAACAAACATGCTTTTCTTCATCTTTTACGGTTGGTGGATTTAAGCATGACTCAAGCATCATACTCATCCTGTAAGCGTATGGCATGAACAAACCAAAGGTACTTTCAGTACCATTCAATTTTTAAGCAATAAAAAAGATCTGCAATAGTCTTTGAATATGTCATTCACACTGCAGAATGATGAGGCGCTAAAAGGATACATGGAACTAAATGTCCGCTAAATGGTGTCAATCACAAGTATGTGAAGACTCACCATACACTCTTTCTTGTTGTGTCTTTCTGTCACTAACAGAAATATTCAGCTATATTTTTCCCCATATGTGAGAAAAGTGTCACAAGAAGCACTTAAGATTAGTGTAATTTAGATAATACCTTCTATTTAAATGTGTTAACAGCTGAAACAAAAATAACCCACCTGAAGCTCTCTGTAAAAGTAACATACAAATTAAAATGAATAATAACAAAATTATATAATTTCCTGCAAAATGCAAAGTGAAAGGAAAGCACTTTAATTTCCCATTCTAGTAATGAGTGCTCAAGCTGGCTAGATAATTACCTATCTTCCAAATTAAGGCAAAGACAAATATATTTTGGCCACAGTGTTCTCTAAGATAAACGGCAAATGAAAAACCTATCGTAAGACTAAGACATCTGGTATTTCCTGAACTACTCATTGCAGTCCTTCATTACCCACACATAAAGGCCGGCTCCTTCTAAAATTTACATGTATGCCTAATTTAATCCAATAAAAATTCCTATGTCCCTAAATGCATGCATATCTCCTGGCACAGAAATTATTAGTTCACAATTGTTACTGCATGTGGAAAATGTCATTCAAACATTAATTTTTCTAGCACAGTATAGCCAAGCTATAACTGATCTTACAAGTGGAAGGACAGAGCTTGCATTTTCTCACTCCCTTTGAAATTACTTTTGTTCACTCTGCAAATGCAGCGGCAATGACTGAGAAGAAGGAAATTTTTAAACATCTCAAAAAAATAACAATACCATGCTCTTATAAAGACTGCTTCAAACTGAATGATTCTGAAATGTTTTACATACTCTGTACAAGTTCAGATAATGACCCTTATTGAACACTTCATAGGAAAATTAAGGGACTTATCTGTATCACCTTGAACAAAGAGGAGGAAGCTTCTGTTGTTTTTTAAAACCATTGTTTTTGTTTAGGAGAAGGAGAAAGCAAGTTTCAGTTTATTTCTTCCATGGAGCGTGGAGGATGTGGGGGCCATACTGTCTGTATTTCTGATTCCTATATTTCCTTTGCACTCCAGGGACATTACTACTGTGTACTGTCCACTGTCCACACCAACTTGCAGACTAATAGTCTGTCTCCTGATAATATATTCAATGCACCTGTTTCTTAGGCTGAATATTACTACTGCCATTTCTTTGCATATAAAGAAAAAAAACCATAGAACTATAGTATTGTGTAAGATTATTTCATACAGAACCTATACAATATTACATCCATACAAAATTCTTCTATGGCTTTATTGGACCATCTAGATAAGCAGCATTTACAGTAAAGTAAAAAACCAAGGATTTTGGCCACAAAATTCCATGTAAATAAGTGCTCAAAAAGTCACAGGTGGCTAAGGACAAGTTTAAGGTCCACCTCAACTGAAAACTATAATTTCAACTCAATAGAATATAAAAATTTAAAATAGGCATACTTATAAAGGTTATTCTGATTCAGAAATTATGTCTATTTTAGCACAGTGCACAGATTATTTCTGTAAATAGATGAAGCTGGAATTAAATTCTAATTTCAACCATTATTGAAGACATAAGGCTTCAGAAACATACTATGTAATCTTGATTTATTTTGCAGAAAAGGAAAACTCTAGTACTTTTCTGTATTTGAACTATTATTTTATCAATGTACATGGTATGGTACCATTATAGAATTATTATTCATAGAGTTACATAAACTTTATGTGTAAAGTAGTGATAATTTTTTTTTTGTGACATCTTCCTCTAAGCAGTATCTTGCGAACACATGCAGACTATTCTAAGAATTACAGTTTGCATAAAATGAAGCTACTATCCATCATACTTGAGTGTCCTATGTACAGTGGCTGACCTACGCTGTCTTAGTTGTTAATAAGAATGTTGAGTGCCTCCATAAGGCAAGTCGAGACAGCATGTTCAGCCCTGCTTGTAGTTATTGCATATCAGTTTGAGCGGATCTCACCTGAAGCTTGTTTTTTTCATTTGTCTGCTGTGAAAAGAAAGGTTTATGAATAAGATGAAAATGGTGCATAAAGCATATCTTAAACAGTTAAGTGTTCTATATTAGAAAAAGTTGTATGAAGCATTTTGAAAGATGCCTGTTGAGATTTTGAGCATTATACTGATTTGACTGTAGAAACTAGTGATATGAAGACATTGAGAGTGCACAGTTAAACATTTCATAATGCCTTCTTACTAGGTCTCAAAGGGCTAGAATCCTCTTTGTCATAAGTTCTATAGTCAAAAGAGCTCTGCAAATGGTCACTAGTCTGTTGATTTTAGATCAGGTAGAATGCCACATCCATTAGCACTTTCTGAACATCCAATAAGGTAGCTAGAGGATGGAAAATACTTAGTGACTTAGAGTGAAACTTGGGAGCGAAGAAAATTTAGTTTTCAGTAGCATGTAGGAGAAAGAAGCAGTTACTCTTTAAAAATCTGCGACCGGAAACTTGGTGAAGTCACACGAGGCAAGATTGCCCCCTGCCCTTCCTTGTTAGTTCAGGAGGTCAGCTGAGTTGCCAGGCCAGCGGCGGCAGAGGCAGCCGGAGAAGCGTGGCAGAAATGCACCTGTCAGGAGCAAGGAGCAAAAAGATCAAGAAGCTGGACCTGGAAATGCAGGCCCTGAGCTGAGTTATGGAAACCCAGATGGAGGGTTAGATGATTGGGGTTAAAAAATTAGATGATGCAATGTTGATAACATCTGTTTTGAAAATTATGCGTGTCTGGGTTATATTTGTGGTATGAAATGATGCCAGGTGTCTGAGGAGCCAACCAAGGCCCTTAGGGACACTGATACTGTAGATATTTATTGGATTGTTAAGGTAATTATCTAAGCATCACAGAAACAAATGCATTTTATCAAGTGATTCCTGTTTTGATGCTGTTAGTTATGACTTAAAACACAATATTGGGGTAAAAAAAAAAATCCATTCCTGTCTGAATCACATCAAAGAAGCTACTGTGTCCTCAGGTAAATTCCATTAATTTCTGAACTTCTCTGTTATTTATGAAGCCCAGGCTGAAAAATAGTTGAGGGTAGATTTTAAGTAGAGTCTATGAGCAACAAACAGTTACAGCTGTAAAACTACTGCTAGACATCAATGGAGAAATAATTTTTCGATTTGTTCTTCTTAATGCATTCCATAGGGTGTGCTTGAGTGGTTCCTTTATGACCTCAGCTTTATTTATTAAATTTGTTTTACCTGTGATTATACACACCTTCACATCCCCAAACTCTAGTTTGATACAGCTACTTTACAGTTTTATAAATTTTCACCACTTCTGACCACTAAGGTTTCCCTCTGTATGTATTTTCTGTCAGTTTATGTGCTTTTTACTGCTGACTACAGTATCTAATAACATGACTGGAACACACTTATTTAAAGCTATGTGATATTCAGGAATGAATAATGAAAGCTGAGATGGTAGGATAGCATTTCTGGTTAATGAAGTGATAAATAGTAAAGAAATAAAATCAGACAGCACGGAGCAAATAGAAACTTATTTTGATTAAAGTTACTTTGGGGAAAGGTGATAGAGCAGTTTTATTTTGGTGGTCTTATGAGAGTTCTCCGCAAGCGTCAAAGGTTGAAGATAATTGTAGACTTCTGTATTTTACTAGAGAGATTAATGATACTAGAAACTGCAACATTATTGGCAATTATTTCCCCACTATACATTGGTTAAAAAAAAAAAGTGCTAGAAACAGGGGTGTCTGGATACTCTTGATCTTCATAACTAATGCAGTTCATTATGGTAACTTCAATAAAAAAATGCATTGTGGTAATGTATCAGACATGGGAAAGTTAGAAAACAAATTTACAAGCAGATCACAGAAGAATAAGTGGGTTGTAACTCAAATTCTTAATTTAAAAAAGCTATACTTTCATTAAGTAAAATTATTATTTATGGTATGCCTGTAAATAACCTATCCTACAGATAAAAATTTACCCTGATAACACTATGTGTGTGTATAGCTATTGTGAAATCAGCTTAACTGAGATACTAACAACTTCACACTAAAAGATACCTGAATTTCTCCAAATCAGAACTCGGGAGGCAGCCCTGAAAGGCAAAGGAGTCCAAGAAGGCTGGATGTTCTTCAAGAAGGAAATCTTAAAGGCACAGGAGATGGCCATCCCCATGTGCCAAAAAATGAGCCATCGGGGAAAAAGACTAGCCTGGCTGAACAGAAAGCTAGGGTCACAACTCAGGGAAAAAAGGAGAGTTTATGGTCTTTGGAAGAAAGGGCAGGCCACTCATGAGGACTACAAAGACATCGTAAGGCTATGTAGGGAAAAAATTGGAAAGGCCAAAGCCCAACTAGAACTTAATCTGGCTTCTGGTGTTAAGGACAATAAAAAATGTTTCTATAAATACATTAGAAACAAAAGGAGGGTTAAGGAGAACCTCCATCCTTTATTGGATGCAGTGGGAAACATAGTGACCAAGGATGAGGAAAAGGCTGAGGTACTTAACGTCTTCTTGGCCTCAGTCTTTAATAGTATGACCAGTTGTCCTCCAGGTACCCAGCCCTGTAAGCTGGAAGACAGGGTCAGGGAGCAGAAGGAAGCCCCCATAATCTAAGGGGAAATGGTTAGCGGCCTTCTACACCACTTAGACACACACAAGTCTATGAGGGATCCTCCCAAGGGCACTGAGGGAGCTGGGGGTTGTGCTCACCAAGCTACTTTCCATCATTTATCACTTAACCAGGGAGGTCCCAGTTGACTGGAGCTTAGCAAATATTACACCCATCTACAAGAAGTGCCAGAAGGACGATCCGGGAAACTGCAGACCTGTTAGCCTGACCTCAGTGCCATGGAAGGCTATGGAGCAAATCATCAAGTGCCATTATGTGACACGTACAGGACAACCAGGCAATCAGGCCCAGTCAGCATGGGTTTATGAAAGGCAGGTCCTGCTTGACAAACCTGATCTCCTTCTATGACAAAGTGACCCACTTAGTGGATGAGGGAAGGCTGTGGATGTTTACCTGGACTTTAGTAGAGCCTTAGAGATTTTTTTGCCACATCATTCTCCTGGAGAAACTGGCTGCTCATGGCTTGGACAGGCATACTCTTCACTGGGTTAAAAACTGGCTGGATGAGGAGCAGCTGAGAGAAGTGGGGGTTTTTTGTCTGGAAAAAAGAAGGCTGAGGGGAGACCTTGTCACTCCCTACAGCTACATGAAAGGAGATTGTAGCGACATGAGTGTCAATCTTTTTCCCAAGTAGCAAGTGATAGGACACGAAGAAATGGCTTCGAGTTGCACCAGAGGAGGTTCAGATTGAATGTTAGGAAAAACTTCTTGACCGAAAGGGTTATCAAACANGCTCATGGCTTGGACAGGCATACTCTTCACTGGGTTAAAAACTGGCTGGATGAGGAGCAGCTGAGAGAAGTGGGGGTTTTTTGTCTGGAAAAAAGAAGGCTGAGGGGAGACCTTGTCACTCCCTACAGCTACATGAAAGGAGATTGTAGCGACATGAGTGTCAATCTTTTTTCCCAAGTAGCAAGTGATAGGACACGAAGAAATGGCTTCGAGTTGCACCAGAGGAGGTTCAGATTGAATGTTAGGAAAAACTTCTTGACCGAAAGGGTTATCAAACATTGGAACAGGCTGTCCAGGGAAGTGGTTGAGTCACCATCCTTGAAGGTATTTTAGAGTCATGTAGATGTGGCACTTAGGGGCATAGTTTAGTGGTGGACTTGTCAATGCTAGGTTTACAGTCAGACTTGATGATCTTAAATGTTTTTTTTTCAACCTGAGTGATTCCATTCTATTCTATTCTATTCTATTCTATTCTATTCTATTCTATTCTATTCTATTCTATTCTATTTCTAGTCTAGTCTAGTCTAGTCTAATCTTTTAGGGAATAGTGTAGTGATAATTTGTTATTATTACTTNCTAGTCTAGTCTAGTCTAGTCTAATCTTTTAGGGAATAGTGATAATTTGTTGTTTTATTATTACTTAAATCATTATGGAAAAAATAGAGTCCTGAAGAAAAAAAAAAAGATGTATCAACATTCAGTAATACTTGAAAGGAAATAAAAAAAAAATTATTGAGGCAGCTACAGGACTTTCTGAATGACCTTGACTATGCAATTAGAATACATCTTAAAGGAAATAATTATTATAGGAAATGAAAAAGCCTTGATGTGTCTGTGATACGCGTCAGCAAAATAGTATTAGATTGACCTTTCAGCTTTCTTAGAGAAGATGTACTGTTTCACAGCCATCTTATCTGTTAGAGCTTCCATAAAGTATTCAACATGATGGTGACTAAGAAGTTATTTTTAAACAAGAAGAGGGATAGGAGAAGTTTATAAAGAAGACAGGCAAAATAGAAGATTGCAACCAGTTTTACAGAATATAACCATCAACTCAGAGGGATGTTGTTAATGGAACAATCTTGAAGAGGTAAGTAACAGAAAAGAGATTAAATTCAACTGTACAAATCCAACGTCGTGTACTCAACTAGGGAAAAATGCTTCTGTTAAAAGATAGCTGTCCTGAGTTAATATAAAGAGCAGGAACTGGATATGTTAATTGACTACAGGACGGTAATACAAAAATGCCATGAAAAAGTAGGATACGATTCAAGAAAATGTAAGTAGTAGTTCCTTTAGAACAAGACAAAATAGTTCTACTTTAGAAGTCACTAAGCTGATTTAATCTATAAGGTGTGCGATTCCTGATACATGGATGTTTCTACAGGTTATACTTGAAAAATCAGTGTGGGACACACTGATCTGCATAGGCCTAGTATCCCACAAACAGAATAGACACACCACCCAGCAGGCTTTCAAGGAGCAGGCTTTAGTCTAACACACTGTGAATAGAATGGTTCTGACTGTTCTTAATTAAAATAGCTAATTTTCTTACTTCATGGTTATCATTTCACCTTATTTACCAGTATACAATGCTGGGCAAGAGATCAAATGGGTAAAAACTGGCTGTGAATTAAATAAGAATGAGAAATAAAAGACGATTTCTAACAAAAAGAGCTGTGATGGTTTTGAGCAAAATAGCAATAGTAGCATCAAAAGACCTAAATACTTTTAAAATGGTTCTAGATAAGTTCATGACAGGGATTATATGACATGGTTGTCTGTGATGGCAGGTGCTGCATCCAGCCTGTTCATCATAGGAACAAAGGAAACAGGATTAGGAAGAAATTATTGCAATAATCTTATCTGCACTTCTCAGATATCTGTCCTGTGGTTAGGAGGTGTGGAGTAATGAAGCAGTGTGCTCAGTCTAGCGGCAAGAAGAAATCAGCTGTAGTCAGCTTTGTTCCCTTTGTTATTATCCCTAGCTCTGCTGATTTGATTTGATGATTTGTTTGGATTTTGTCTGCCTTTAAGGACAAGGTTGACAAAACAGTTATTTGGAGAGTATTTAAGAAAAATATCGATAGATTAGCAAATACAGAGAACTGAGGGATCAATATAACTGGAGCAGAAACAGTAAGGGGCTGATGATGTTTGCCTGTAGGTAGAAAAAAGGACAAAGTGTGAGAAAAATTAAAATCTAAGAAATAATAACTCTTCAGAGGTCTCACATACCCTTAGGTTCTAATGTCAATTTTTTGTGACTCGAAGGAGGAATAATCTCTGTTGTCCCATGCTGTCAAAATTTTGTTTGAGTACTGCTACTGTTGATGTACCCCCTTTGCTCTAGTGTTTAAAAGATGCTTCTGGGTTACAATACCAATCATCAGTATTCTTTAGAAATGTCAATAGCTGGCATATTAGCACTTCAAATCTATATCCCTTATACATGGGGAGCACTTGACATTCATTCTGTACCACATAGCAATACTTAGATGGTGATACTATACAAAAGGGTGAAGAGAGAAAAAATATAAACTTTGAATTTTAGAAAGTGCAGAAGGAATTCTGGAGTTCATAGTTTCCAAAACTAAAGGGAAAATAGTGTCAGAACAAAGTTCTGGACCCACTGAAATCTGGAGGAGTTTTGCTACTAAATTCAAAGGGATCCAGGCTTCATAATTAACATGTATAATTAAGAAAGTACTTGTTCTAGAGTATGTACTTCAGGAATGTGAATTTTCCTGCAGCCTTGGTCTTTAAAGTAGGAACAAGTCACAAAATATAAGGATAATATTTTTTCTTAACTATTTAAGACTGTGAATTCTTTGGATTAAAGATCTGTTATTTATGTGTGTACTCTGAAACAACACAGTCCATTTTTTATTAGTTGCTTTAGTGTTATTGTATACTAGTATATTGTGTACTGTACAGTGTTATTGTAAACTCTTGACTCAGAATGCTAATGATACCGGTAATTAAGGAATTGTTCCCTATAGTTACTCTCATATCATATGGATATTGGTCAAGGCAATGTGGGTCCAACCTAGTAATAATTACTGCTAGTAATATAATAAAGCACAATTTTTTTGCCTTAAACCAAGTACATTGCCTAAATCAATGGAACATTCCCCTGCCTCTGTCCATCACATCAATGAACCTCTTTCTGGCAAGTTAGTATCTAACATCCATTCCACATTTTCTAATTCTATTAAAGCCACTCCATGAGGCAACATTCTTAAAGAAAACCCTATCCAAATACCAGTAAGCTGTGTAATCAAAAAACCTCACAAGAAAACCACCTCACAGTTGTCGTAACAAAAAATTTCTTTGGTAGTGGGATTGTGCAAGGAACTTCACAAATACAACACGCCTGCTACTACCATCACCACAGGATAAATTAAGAGTATGTCCACAGTGCAGTGAAGTTTAATCTATATGGAAATACCTAAACTACATTTATGCTAACTAGATTATTTATTGATTAGTTTGCCCATGTCGGTACCCTGAGAGTGCTGGAAGCAGTTCTCCCAGATTTGGTAGATCTAATTCATCAAGCAGCATCTCAAGTAAGATATGCTTCCAAATAGTGCTGTTGCTCTCAGGAGCTGTGACCTCTGTGCTTAACTCCTGAAGCGACTATGCCTTCTATCATTCAGGCTCAGGTACCTGGAAAGATGGAGACACTGCTTAATGACTTCATGCTCCCATCCCAAACTCCAGTCCCTCTGGCTCTGTGCAGTATGGCTGCAGGCACTTGAAATCCCTGTAGCTTAGTTATACAATTTTTAGTCAATTGCTTCAATGACTCTGTGGTCCATCCTGAGCCAATATAGAGAGATATTTTCATTGGTATCCAAGCTACCTAAAGGCAATTTTCACAATATCTGCATAAACTGGAGGCCAGACTGCAGCATGTTAAAAAACAATTATTAGATTATCTCAGCACAGTGGTCTTACACGACCATTTAAGACCAATGGTCTTAAAACAGCCTCACTGCTTAAATTAACCTTTCATGTCAACTTTCATCTTACTCTTATTTCTTCAAAAGCTTTTATTATCAGTTTTGATTTGCCTATCTTACATGTTTTCACCTATTTGACATCCTTAGCAAGATATTTAAATGAACTGCATTTTAATGAACCATGCTGGAAAATCCATTTGTCATCAGTTCTGCCATTTGTGCTCACATCTATAATTAGCTAATATAATTAAAAAGACTAGCTCAAGAATGAAGTGCTGCCTAATGTAATGGTTACTATGATGTTCCCTAAGAGATGAAGCTGAAACTGACACAGTGATTCCACAACATGGCCATCACTAGAGTTCAGGGAACCTGCATTTCCATCTGATTCAAACAAATGGGCTTGGCTGTAGGACATGCTGGCTGAAATGGGTGGATTCTTCAGTGGTTTCATTGGTGCAATGATGCAAATAAAGCACTTACTGTTGACTTTCTGTTAAAGAATCTGGGTAAAGGCATCGCTGTTAAAACATCACAATCAATTTGGTAGACCATCATGCATGACTTTGACTACAGCTCCTGTTCTCAGATGTTACCCTTTAGTCCACAAGAACAAAGCTTTAATGTTCAGTGCCTCTAAATGTGTTTTTAAGGTTCTCTAAACTCTGCTCATCCACTTGTGGGTACAGCTCACACAAAATATGAAATGCACATTGACAGAAGGACACAAGAAGCAGCTAATATGGGGAAAGATTCAGACAGTCTAAGAAAAAACCAAAAATGTTAACGGATTGGAACTCATGGGGGTCATGAAAGTAAATCAAGAGTACTTATTTATGAAATGCTGCAAGGAATATAGCGGACTCATGATCGTAGAATTCCATGTCAGTGAGATGAAATTTTGAGGATTAACTCCTGTGACTTTTAGTGGAAGTATGTGCCAATTTTCTCACAACATACATATGAGCTACTCTTGATAATGTCAAAGCACAAGTTCAGTTAAATGTTGCTAGTACTTTGAAGAAGAGAGGGCTGTTAATTTAGAAACTGAGCATCCTTCTAATAAAGCATGCCTGATAATCAAACTTATTAAAAGACTGTATTTTGAAATATTAGTTTAGGGTTAATGACTCAGACAAATGAAATATGCATGTTTAAAAGGGCCTGATTTACTAAATTAACATTAAGTACAAATCACGTATTCATAATTTTCTTTTAATGATGTGATTTATTCTTCTGAGTTCAACTAATATAAGTATTCTAGTGGACCTGGGCATACTTTGCAGATCCTTAGGAATATTACTTCTGTCTGGCATGGTTATTTCAAACCACCTGCAACCTTAGCTTTGCTGGAGGGCTGAAACCAGCATCTCAAATTATCAAAACAGACTGCCAGCATAGTTCTTTACCATAGTTCTTGCCCAAGTGTTGTTTCTGCCATTTTCAGCACTCTTCAAGGGGAGGGAGTGACAAGTTCTTCTTGAATTTCCTGTGTAGCATAGCATTTTTCACAGATTTCAGATAAAGGAACTGGCTGCCACCAGTCCCGGGAGTGGTATCTGACTTGGTTACTTGTTAAACTAGCTGGTGGCTAGCTGGAAATACAGACAGCCAGAACCTCAAAATCAGATTAAAGTAACCTCTGTCGCGGGTGGTGGTAGTGTGTCTTGGTCTACAGCTAAATAGGGTAAGAAATCGTTTGCGTGACAAGGGTTCTGTGTCTGGTTCAGTGCTGGAAGTAAGACGGGACTTAATGAGGATTTACAGACATCACAGGCACGGATGTATGGTATCCGTATTCTGGGCTGAGATAAGCTGATGATGGTTCCTCTCGTCAAACACACCCTAATGTTCGTTTGTCAGAAGTCCTGCCAGTTAAAGACTGTTGAGGGCAACACCACCTGCCTGAAATACCCAGAAATGTTTATGAATCTTGCCAAAGGTAAGATATATTTTTCTGCTTTTAAAACCAAACAAAAGCATTTCCATTGTTGAGATTACTTCTTCCAGTATTGCTCTGAACTTTACACAAATAATTGTCCTAGCCCAACAAAATACAAACGACTCATCTCCCAGTAAAATAGCCTTCCTCTGTTAAAAAATCTTCATTACATACATCCCATTAGCTACAGTCAACAATAATCAGCATACCTCCTTTGACTTTTCCAAAGGAATATGTATTTTAATTTTTCCAGTACTGAAAACTCAGGCCTCCTGTTCTCTTTAGAAAAAGCAGAATCTACTGCCCCGGGCTGCTCCAGTGCCGGCAGTGGGTGCTGCCAGGCGCGGGCGGCCCCTGTGGTGAGGGGCGGGGGCTGCCCCGCGCCGGCCACAGCCGGTTCCAGGCGGTTCCAGGCGGCTGGCAGGGCCCCAGCGCAGGGCAGGGCTGAGCCCCTCAGCCACGGGCGGGCGCCGCGGGGAAACCTGTGTCAGAAAGGGCCAAACGCTGCCCGGCAGCCAGGGCTGAGGGAAACCGGGTGAGCAACGGCCCTGCCGGCCCCGGGCAGAGCGGGAGGGGGCGGGGGGGGCTCCGGCCGCCCCCGGGAAAGGTGGGAGGAGGAGGAAGAGGCAGCGGAAGCAGCAGAGAGGAGCTGACATGGACTGGCTGCAGCCCTCCATTCCCCATCCTCCTGTGCCCGGTCTCTCCAAGGGAAGAGGTTGAGGAGTTGGGGATGAAGGAGTGAAGCTGAGCCTGTGAAGAAGAGGGGGTGTGGGGAGGAAGGTGGTTTAGCTTTTGTCTTTTTTTCTCACCATTGGACTCCATTTTATGTGGCAATAGAGGACATGAATTCTCCCCAGACTGAGTCTGTTTTGCCCGTGACAGTAACTGGTAAGTGCCCTTGTCTCTATCGTGACCCACAAGCTTTTCCATCTTCTTTTGTTCTCCTGTCTCGTTGGCAGGGGGAGGAGGGGGGAAAGTGAGGGAGCTGCTGGGTGGGCATATGGCAGCCAGCCAAGATCAAGTCACCACGAGGTTTTTTTATTGTGCCTTGTTGCATTCTGTAAGGTACAGGCCCGTGGAAAACTTTTTGTCTGTAAAGTTTTTGTGTTCATAAACTACTTAAATTTGTTGGTACATTTTTCCCCAACAGTCCCCTTCTGCATCTTTCTCCTCATTTCAGATGAGCACTGTCTAAACTGAGGTATAACAGACACGATTGAAAGACTTCAAATTTATCTTTGGTGTTACACTAATATCATGCAGTAAGGTACATTTTCTCCATGAGAAAGCTGTAGCTGTAGGAGGGACTGCAGTTATTTTTGTGTGTGGAGTGTCAAGCTGGAACATGGTCGTCTTCGATTAGATATACAGTCTACCTGTATGAATGGGTATTTCCTACCGAGTCTGTTGCTTGAAGTTGTTGCTGTCTTCTAGCTGTGTCCTCACAACGGGGCTGCTGGGTTTGCCTTGGCCAAAGAATATATAAATTATATAAAATTCAAGGACCTGGATTATTTTACCTCTGTACAAGGATGTCAGACATCTTTCAAACCATACTTTAAGGAGATCAGAATTGGTTTTGTGAATTGGTGTCATTTTAGCTGATACAGAGGTGAATTTGTAAGCGAAGCCAAATCAAACTTAATTGACCTTAGCTTTTGTACTGCCTTTCCTAAGAGGCAAGTTCTGCGATTCAGCTCCTAATTCGCTACAGAGCTGAAAGGAGCTTTACTGTGTAGGTACTTAAGCACATAAGGACAGGGTAATAAACCTTGCTGCTGGAATTAATTCAAGGTGGGCATCTGGATACACACACATCTCTGAAGAAGGTTTCTGATTTTATCTGTCAGGAATTACCCAGCTCATCTCAGAGCAGAATAACAATTTCCTCTTGGCTGGTGAATAAATGCCCTATAAAATGACTAATGGTCTATTTAATTGTCCTATGGAAAAGAGCATGGTTGTGACTAATGTGCAAAATAAACCAACTTTGGAAACCTCATACAGTGCTTACTGTCCTTAAAGTAATGAAGCATGATGATAAGATCTATACTTGATCCAAACTACTCTGTCATTCATGTCAAAGTTTTCTTCTCAAATTAAATGCTCTTGCAAGAATGTTCAGAACATGAATGAGCTTGACTCTTTCAATACAAATCACTGATTTTGCCTTGAATCGTTAAGTTATTTGTTCAAGTCTTAAATACTGTCATTTCCCAGTGTGTCAGCAGTGAGGGAAATATGGTTGCAGAATGACATATTTAATTCCAACATTAGAAAGCCTAAGGTAAATAATAATTCTTTGTGTTTCATTGGTGCATAAAATTGCAGAGTTCAGATGTTTTTAGTTTCCTTTGCTTGTACATGTATCTGTTAAAATCAGCTTCAGCTAATGGAGAAATATATAGCATAGCTGTCAGTTCAAGTCCAGGCTATTGATTGGAGACTGTTTAATGCACAACAGTAAGCACATTGCTGGCAGTATATGTGAAAGTGCAGAATAAGGCTACAGGGCAAAAGAAACTGAAAGTTATTGCTGTTTGATGTCTGTCTGGCATCCTGCGAGTATGTGAATTAAGCAGTTTTCAGAGACTACATTACTGAAATTAACACTAATTGATGCTTTTATTAGCAGCCTTATTAGTAAGACTAAGTTCTTTTAGGTCCTAATCTAACAAAACTTTAAAAAGTGTGTTAAAATTCCATCTAAGACACTTTATAGTTGAGTAAGATGTTAGCATTTATTTGGCTACTCACTGCTTTTCTCCATACCTGCTAAATTCAGGAATGGGACCTGCAATTCAGGGAAGACATATGATGCTGAAATCCGTGCTCTGTGAGCAACAGTTTGTGTGCAGGGTTTTACAGTTCTTAGGGAGCCATTCAAATGAAACACTTGAAGGAGAAGGGACAAGAAAATCCAGTATCAAGAAATATGGTCAGTAAACATAAGTTATTCCAGTGTTCAAAAACATACAATGTCATCTACAAAAAAAATCATCTCCCCAAATTGCACGTTTGTTTAAAAAAAACCCCAACAAAACTAAAGAAAGCCCCCAAAAAACAAACAACAAAGAATATAAATCATAAATATGTTTATGGTACAGTTTTAGATATTGGAGAACACCAAGTGAAAACAATTTTTAATTAAACGTCTTTGTGAGCCATTTTTTGCACACATATTTACATTGTCTGGCCTATTTTGACTAGCTGTTATTTTCTGTTAATCAGCAAATAGAAGAATAGAGAGAAAATGCTTCTGGTCAAATTGTTGTAGTCTCTTTTATTAGGTATGGTATTAAGAATACACTTCCTAACATACTCTTCAGGTATCAAAGTATTTAAGTGATTTGGCTGCTCTCCTGTCACCCCTAAGGAATGTGGTTAAAGTTCACAAGCTATGGCAGCTGACAGTGCCATATCTGTCGTGTGCAATAATAGCAGATTGGTAGCCCTGGTGACATTAATCTATCACTTTTCATAGGTGTGAAGCTGACTGAAAATAATTTTCAAGAAAGCAGGAAACAGAAATAAGTTTTATTTTAAACAGAATTTAAACATTTGTACATTCAATGTTGCTATGCAGTGCCATCAATGTCCCTGCTAATGGCAGAATATCAGTCACCCCCCTCAGAAAGTGCCATATGCTGTAGTAGTTCAAAATATTTTGCTCATGGTTTGTGTCTGAGAAAAAGACTAAATTATAGAGGAGAAGATATCATGACTTTCATGGAAGGGCTCCAGTAATCCAATTCAGTTTAGGTAATGATATATAATTTCTTGCTTTCTGTCTCGGATTCTTTAAGCTTCTGACATTGGTTCCATCAATTTGATTTCTGTTTATCTCTTATCTCTTCTATGATACATAGAAGCCTTCATTCAAACAGGTGGTATACACTCTTCAGTCTCTCTCTCTTTCCCTCCCACCTCCACCTACCTGCAGCCATCGCCCCCATCAGATTTACAGGTTAAACCTTTAAAACTTCACATGACCATTTTTCCAGTACTGACAGCTTTCTATAAATGCTCACAGAATATTAGCATCCAGCCACAGCACAGATCCGGTGCAACTATCACACGATGGCTTTTCTTAACACTGCTAGCAAAATGTACGCTTTGGCAGCGAGGATCATAAGTCTCAGTCAGACAGCATGATTGCTGATCTTCCTTCAAACCGCAAGAAGATGGTCGCTCTTCAGAGAGCTTATAGTGAGGAGATGAGGACAAGGGGAGATCCCAAGCCCCATAAACAGAGCTGAGGAGGAGACGGGGAAGAATTTAGACAGACTTTGCTCAGTAAGATAGGGCACATTTCTCGATTAATGGTCATAGGGAAGGCTTTGCAGTAGGGATATCTCATATCTGTGCTACTTCTTTGTGCCAGATGTATTTCCTCAAGGCTTTCAAATGCATTACAGTTGCACAGAAAGCTTGACCAACGTATTCATCATCACTGATCAAACTGACTTTGAGGGTGTCCTTCAGGTGCTTCTGACAGTGATTTGAAACAAGTGCCACTTCCTGGCTGTCTTGTGGTTTTTATGGCTTCTAGTGAACATCAATAATATGAATTTCATTTTAATTCTTCTGTAAGGGATCTTATTTATAGAGCAATTTCTTGTGCAGTGTCTTGTCTCTATGAAATGATTACCAACTCAGGCAGCCGTTAAAGTTTACTGCTTAGGCCTTCCTTCAAGGTACAATATGGATATTACTTTCTGAAAGTAATTTAGGTTACAAAGCACTAAGAACATGTTAACTCCTTGCAAGCTGCCCACCCTGTACTGGAATGCTGGATGATTGATTTTATGAACTGATCTTAATTAATTCAAGAGTGCAACAAGTTTTCCATTCTCCCTCTTCAAACATGTGGCCGACAGTTAACTCTGATCATTAAAATAGTGTTGAGTACTACTTAGCATTAACATTTTTGTGACTTAAACTATGACGTTATGTTTTGCCAGTATGTTAATATTTATGTGTGCTTGGGCAATGATCAGCTATTTAGTAACTGCTTCCATTTCCAAAGTAAGACCTTAGTAAAGAAAGAAGAAAACCATCAAAGAAACTTAATTTTTGAAACTTTAGGAAAAATACAAATAAATAATAACGTAGGAAGTAGGTTACAATGCTTGATGTTTCAGTGAAGAAAATTAAGAACTCTACTAACGCACATTTTCTAGGTTAATCTATTTTAGTATTTCATGGTAGGAGGTTTTTTTTCCCAAACCTATAAGTCAGCAGTATGTTCACGCACAAAGTTACGGGCCCTATAGCTCTTCTGTGCTATTAATGGAATATTTTGCATTTACCAGCCTTTTCCTGGAACAGAGAAAATCAGAATTTGCATTAAAATAAACATTACTTATGCAGTTAAGTAAATTAAATTATGAAATCTTGTTCATGTTAACATGTAAATGTACATTTGCCTCGATTGCAGCATGCGTGCTTTGAGGGTTGGGGATGGGAGGAAAGGAAAGAAAGTAAGTCTTGGAGCTTTTCTTGGAAAATGTCATATGAAATACAGGAATGTATTTAAAGGAGGTTGCCTCATGGAGAAACAGGCTAATGTTCTCAGGAACAAACGAAGAGTATGTCACGTGCTTGGGAACAAGGTCCAGCTTTAACACGGTTGTACATAATCTGTTCGCAGACAATACTAGAGGGCTGGTGAATGCATTTCAATAGGAAAAAGTGCCTTCTGTGTAAGATCTTGAAACTTCTGCTTACTGCCTTCCTAGTGTGTCTGCTTCAAAGCTTTTTACCTAAAGAAGTGAAGTATTCCTTTTTTTCCCCTCGTTTTCCTCGCATTTCCTTATATCTTTATGTATGCGCTGCAAAATAGTCAGTGGGTAATGGATAGTTATCCTGAGTTTTCACGAATCTTGAGCAGCATCCTATAATCTGCCTTGTATCTATTATAGACCTGCAGGTAAATTAGTTTCATCTTAAGTCCCCTATGTGCTGCTGGTGTGGTATAAAGGAAGATGTGTAAACAGTTTCTTGAAAAACTAACATGCTTGAGGGAAACTTCTGACCAACTGTATAAAACAGTTTTCAAAAATGAAAGCCTCAGAAAGCCAGCAGGTTTTTTTAAGTCACCAATAGTTCTAATAAAACAATGTCAAATTCAGTCCGCAGACAAATGCACAGAAATCTGTAGTATTATGTTAATTTCTTTTCTTTTACTGTTGAATATTAAAGCCAAAAAAAAAAAAAAATCAGCATTTTTCCTCTGTTTTTTTCCTCCAGTATATTTAATAGAATCAGTTAAGTAGAGGAGAGGGGTAAAGGCTTTCAGACACATTGTATTCGGTACCTAGTCAACAAGGCCCACTTAGGAAATATCTAACAGTTTCTATAGTACATCTCTTTCTATGGAATAGGCCAGTTGCCTCTTCATTGCTTACTGAAATTGTTCTGGGTAAAAGCCAAGATTATAGATCTTTTCAGGTTTTTATTTCCTATTGTCAAATAACTTACTTTGCAGTGATGAGCTTGTAGGTCAGTTGACTACTGCTCTGCCATTTTGTGACTTCCTTCCTTCCTGCTGCCTGAAAAATGAGATTTAAGTAGTTTCTACTGAGCATATAAACAAGTGATTTACATTGATTTACATATAATTTCTGTTTGTAAACATTACATAAAAGTGCAGAAGTATATCCTTTAAGATTGATTTTACGTAATTTGCAGAAAAAACAGGCTAAAAAGGGCACTAAAAAGTACTCCAGGCGCAGTAAGGCAGAGCCAAGACAATATAATGGAGTTTTCTGGAGAACGTGAAAGTGCTACCATATTATGGTCCAAGTTCTCATTTTCACTCAAAAAAGACCAGGTTTTGCCACTTTCATCTTGGAAAGAATACTCTGCACTGAAGTTGTTGAAACTACCCATAGTGCAAAATACTGCTTTAATATGAACTCCCAAATTAGAGAAAGACATTCGTGTTGCCATAGAGATTATAATGTTTAAACAGCAGTCATAGGGATGTGCGTACAGGAAGAACGTCATGTGATTTGGGAATTTAATTTAGCAGGGTTTCAAAGTCAGCTAATGAATAGCCCCATACAAATTCTTTTTGTTGGGGATTTAATACATGAATTCTGGTTAGGGCACCTTCAGGGTACCTTGGGCAGGCTTTACAATGGTAGAACTGAAACCACAGTGTAGCATCTTTCCTCCCCCTGCCATCAAGAGACCTATAGGTCTCAGTTACAAGGTTATCCAGAAACATATATTTGCCTGAAAACATACTTAAAATACTTCTCCTGAAATTACCTGTTTAACTGGTGAATAATAGTGGTTTGTGTGATGCTCTATGATATGAGAGACTTTTGTATTAGAAAATAACGATTGATTAAAGAATACTGAATTAGGTAATGATTTAATTGATAGGCAAGATGGAAACTTGAAAAGGTATAACAAAAAAATGGTGGAATATGGAGCTCAAAAAAATTCTAGATTATTAAGTTGTGATTTATTTCCTTTTAAGGTCATCACTTCATAATATATTTGTGAGGAGAGTGCATCTCAAAACCATCCAATTTTTAATGCATTCTCTAATTTTCTAATTATTAGTAGTCTGTTCTGGGCGGGGGGGGCGGAATAAATACATAGACCTTGTCTGTAGCTCTCATTAAATATTTTGCTATCATTCTGGAGAATTTTCTGACAAACACGTTAAAGGTTGTATTGGGTTTCCGTCTCAAGGTTTTGGTAGCAGGAGGCTACAGAAGTGGATTCTGTGAGAATATGCTAGAAGCTTTGCCCATGTCAGATAAAGGTCATGCCAGCTAGTTCCAAGAGGGACCCACAACTGGCCAAAGCTGAGCCAATCAGGGATGGTGGTAGTGCCTCTGTGATAACAGAAGATAGAAAAAAATTGCTATACAAGAGTAGATGGAAGAGAAGAGTGAGAATATGTGAAAGAAACAACTCTGCAGACACCAAGGTCAGTGAAGAAGGAGGCGGAGGAGGTGTTCCAGGCAGTAGAGTAGAGATTCCGCTGCAGCCTCTGGAGGGCACAGTGGAGCAGTTATCTACCTGCTGCCTGTGGAGGACCTCATGCTGGAGCAGGTGGATGCACCCAGAGGAGACTGTGACCCCATGCACAGGAGTCCGTGCTGGAATAGGTCTTCTGGCAGGACTTGCGTCCCTGTGGGGTGCTTGTGTTGGAGCAGTCTATTCCTGAAGGACTGCACTCCGTGGAAAGGGTCCATGCTTGAACAGTTCATAAAGAACTGCAGCCCATGGGAAGAAGGACACATGTTGGAGAAGTTCATGGAAGACTGTCTCCCATGGGTGGGATCCCATGCTGGAGCATGGGAAGTCTGTGAGGAGGAAGGAGACAACGTGTAATGAACCTCCATTCCCCATCCTCCTGTGCCTCTTGGGGGAAGGAAATAGAGTATTCAGAGTGAAGCTGGGAAGAAGGGATGGGTGGGAGGAAGGTGTTTTAAGATTTGTTTTTATTTCTCATTATCGTACTCTGACTTGTGATTGGCAATAAATTAAATTAATTTCCCCAAGTCAAGTCTGTTTTGCATGTAATGGTAATTGGTGAATTATATCCCTGTCCTTTTATCTCGACCCACAAACCTTTTGTGATATTTTCTCTCCTCTGTCCTGCTGCGAAGGGGAGTGATAGGACAGCTTGGTGGGCACCTGGAGGCCATACAAGGTCAAGCCACCACAGCCATCTTTTCTATTCTTTTCTAAAGCAAAATGAATTACCATAGAGTAAGAGTCAGGTCTGAACTTTGACCTTTTTGAAATAATCAATGTGAAAATAAGACCCAGAAAAATACGACATGAAGGTTTAGAGAGAAATACACTACTAATTCTAGGAAAATTTAGATACTTAGTAATGAAATACAAATACACATCACCTTCTGAATCATGATGTTGTACTGTGTATTTTAAGACAGAGATGAACTGCAACTGAAGCCAACTGGAGATAGGATGGGGTTTTTTTAAATAAATCGACAATTTATAGGGGTATTTTAGCATTCTACATGTCAGAATAGTTGTTTGGAAATGTACAAGTCTTTGCAGCCTAGTGGTGCTTCCTTTGCTTTTTCCTTACCTGATTTCTCCCATATATTTCTCAAAAGAAGTATTCTATACGCCAAAGTATAAAACAAATATTGCTATTACCTTCTAGTGCAAACTTTATGCTTATTGTAAGAATATGACATTTTCATTAAAACAGCATCTCTTTCCGATATGATATCTGAATTACAGTGATGTGGCCATGGCACGTAACAGTGGATTAACTTCAGGATGATCCATCCTAAAGCTCTCCCTTTGAAAAGGAAATGAAAAAGGATGGTTTGTTGCACCTGTTCCTCTCCTCCTTGCAAATGTCATGTCCATTATGACCTCCACCAAAAGATGGCAATCCAAGTCCACAAAAGATTTTGTTTTGTGTATGGATAGTAGCATCTTGGATGTATACATACATTTCCTTTAATCACTTAATTGTTTTGATCTCTTTTTGGCCAGGCTTTTGTTGGTGGACGTTGATGAAAATTTTTATCAGTGGATCTGTTAGCAAAAGATGGCAGTAATGAATTTGTTCAGCTTTCACTTCAGTACCACTTGTTACTACCATAGAAATGTTCATAAATATGAAAAGGAGAGTCCTTACATTCTTGCCAAAGTCAGGTATGACTGCTCTAAATGGATTTCCTCAGTCTCTCCCTCTCTTCTAGTCACATCTGCCTTTCCTTTAATCATGTCTAATGAAGTCTCTGGAGGAGATGCTCTGGGTGGAGGAGGAAGGAGTTGTTCAGGCAGACACATAAATACTGATTTGCCTCAGCTAGAACAGAAGGTGTGCACTGAACAAGAATGTCAGTCTGATTCCCCTTAATTACCTTACTCTAGATTACCTATTTTCCTCCTCTCTTTGGAGATTTTTCCCATTAGTAACTATTTCTGATATGCATTAGTAAATACCCTGATGCTAGCTACATCCTCTTCCTCCTCCTCTCATCTAGGCTTGACTATTTTTTCTAGCTATTGACTGCTACAGTAAACATTTTCTCTGAAACATTTTTTTCATCATATCACCGTCACTGGCCAGCAAAGCATCAGTTTTGATCTCGTTTGTCATAACAATTGAACAAATATTGAACAAATATTGAGTGGTGTTTCAGTCATGTTCTATGCCTCTAGTCTTCAAACATCATTCTCATTCCTCCCTCTGTTTTTATCTTTACCTAGTTCTTATTAGATCAGGTATCTGGGAACATTCTGGCCAACTGTATTGCAGTTGACACCCTAAAGGTATAAGTTGAGTTTATCTCCACTGCAATAAATGCCTAAAAACAGACACTACCGTAAAACTTCCCAAAACTCATTGTCATGTTGGTGTTCTCAACTATTTGTGCCTTGTCTATTCCCCACTAATTCTCTGAAAAAGCCATATAACAATATGGTATAAAGTTTTTCTCTGGTATGAATTGTTGCATTGAGAAGTCAGGTTCAAATACTTTTTCCCAAAATACAGTAGTGTGTAGTTTCTTTTCTCACCAAGTGAATGTTTTATTTATGCATATAAAATCCTACATACCTGCAACTATATAATACACTGAACTTACATTCATTTTTCCGTTATGGATTCTTTCTTTGTAGACCAAAATAATACACACGTCTCACACATTGCCTGGAATATAAATAATGAACACTACTGGCTGTATTTTAATTCAAAAAAAGAAAAGGTGTAACTTTTTGATGAAAACGTCTTGTAATGTATATTCAGTGAAAATCTTCCTTTACTGATGTTTTAGTGAACATTTTAAACAAATTAACTGGGTTTTTACTAGATCGTGTTCCTATTTTAAATTTGAGGTGGTTTTTTTTTTTTTACAAAGTTCATTCTTTAACAGTTAGTCTGAAGTGTTTAACATGTGCTCCGATTTTGAGTTAGGTAAATGAAAGCCACAATGTTGACTGGCCTTATGTGTTTCAATTCACAGTAACTACAGAGACCCTTATATCTGTGAATACCATATCTTTAACTGGCTAGTCCTTAACTTACTTAGGAAATTATGATAAAAATGATTGACTGGTTTTTTTTCTGTGTAGTACATGCTTTAATACGAAGCCTAGAATATATTTCAGAGTACATAGACTAATGCATCTAAAACTGTAGAAGTGAAATTTTACATGGCTTACCAACAGCCCTGAGTTAGCCTTGGTAAGTTCCTTCTCGGCAAAAGAGAATTGTCGCCAGCTTGGTATGATTCTTGTATATACTTGTCAGTGACCACCCTTCATTTCCATTGCCTGTCTCTGCACCAGGTAAATTCAGACTCTTCATTAACTATGTTCTGAGTTTATGGTTCAGCACTATTTTCCCTTTCACATTGTAATTGCTGTTCTGCGTCTACAAACCCTTCCTCCCATGAGTGTCAGTTGTTTGATGAAATCAATGTGAGCAAAACAGTTTCATTATCACAGCTTTACCTCTTTGTGGCTCATCGTGCAACCCACTTAGACGTGCAGCTCTCCTCTGGGAACAGGGAATGCCTTGTGCTGGGGGATGTCACAAGTTCAATCCTTTCATCTCCTTGCTCTTTTACCAGTATCCTTTCTTTGCCACTTCAGTTAGATAGGTAATAGCCGCCTTTCTGTGTTCTGAGGTACCACATCCTCCTCAGTGGGTAACTCCAAGCTCTGTTTCTCTGTTTTTCTCTCTGTTGTTTGCCCTGATTCATACACGTTTACTATTCTAACCATTTTCTCTGTATTTAATTTAAATCTGAGGGAGTTTATACTATCTCAGTGGCAAGATGACTTCTTTCATTAGCTTTATACACCTATTGTAGTACCTAAACATACAAAAACATAAATTAGAAGTCCAAATTGTACTTGAGACTTGGTTTTCCTCCACAGAGAAAAATTGTAATAAGTAAGAACTGAGTGGATCTGCAGATTTCCCCTGTATACGTCGGTGATTTACTCTGGGACAGAGAAGGACCAGCCTGCATTTTAGAGAAAACGTGTAATTCCCAAACAGGACTTATGAAGCTCTTCGAGAAATGTCATTTTGGTACCACTGTCAAAGAGGTCCAGAAGAGAAATAATTTATTTTTATATATTCAGGGGGAATTTATTTTCTTTATAAGAAGGAATGAAGCCTCACATTGTTGCTAGACTAAGAGGCTCCATCCACCAGCTGAGCATCTTGGAACTTGAAATGAATAAATAAAGAAGCTGGTAATATTGAAGGAAGAAGCGAAGGAGAAGGAGGAAAGACTGCTTAACCTTCAAAGTTAGGCTTAGGGCTTTTTTTGGTTTTGTTTAAATGGATCAGTTTTGTATCTCTAAAATCTCCACTGCCATGTATTGCAGAAGATGTAGATAGGGGTAATATTTGCTCCATTCCTCAGTTCCAGTCAGTTGAATAGATGTTCAGCATTTAGTGAAAAACTGAAGCACAATGTTCAGAAGTTCATCCAGGTGAATCTTCACTTGGTCTTTTCCCTCTATCCTCCTCTAAAATAGTTTCGAATTTCTCTGAAGATTTAAATGTGATTTTAAGAAATCTGAGTTGAATTACAAATATCTGTTCAAAATAGTCCCCTCGTTGATCTTTGTTTCTAAGATGGAGTTGGGAAAAGACAAAAAAAAAAGAGGGAGGAAGACAATATACCTTTAGTTTGTGCACTTATTTGCAGGGTTGATAAACCAGTTTAGATACTTCTCCTAAGTGTAACAATCAGTGGCAATAACAATCATGATTACATATGCAGATTTTGAAATTCCACATAAAGGTTTTTGAGAAAGCTGCAAGGTAGCAATATTCTTTATAATTCCACCCTAAGAATGTGAAGAGAATAAAAATGAAAACTCTTGCCACTCTGGAGAAGAATCTTATCTTCTGATTACTGGCTGCAGCACTTCTAGTTCAAGGTTTTTCCTCTCAGGGTATTTATACAATAAATTTGGGTCATTTCAAGTTGCAGCTCTGACAATTTTCCAGTAAGAAGCATAGGTTTGGATAAAAGAACTAAACATAAAAAGTCGTATCACAAAGGTAGTGTGGCACTGAAGTTTTTCCCTGGGTATAGAGTCATAAATGCCAGAGCTGTCAGATAAATTACTTGCAAAATCCAGCAAACAAATGCCTAGATATAATAATCTGACCAAAATAAGTAGTGCTAGCAGAAATTTTATGTAAAAGTTACAGTAGGTGAACTGAAAATGATGATAAGACAGGTCAGAAGATCTCTCTGTCACAATGTCAGCATTTGAATAATCCTTCATTAGTACTGTAATTAGAAAATTTGTAGCATGACTAGATTTCAATATTTTTTCTCATGGTCCTTCTCTGTAGTTTCCCTTCACCTTTTCTTCTGAAAATATGGAATTTACAGAGCAAAATAAGCATAAATTATACACTTAGATCATAAAAAAAAAAAAATATTCTAAAATGTTATAAAATTAGATACTTTCTAAATGATAAAAATGTAAATCACCCTTTTTTAATAACCTCTGTAGTTCACTGGTATACTACAAATGGGACCATGAAGGGGTTCATTTATTATAACTTTTTTTTTTTCCTGAAGCAGTGCACTGAACATTTTTCTCTTCGCTTTGATTGTGTTCAGTATTAATTAAAATGTTTTGCATAGTTTCTCTTAGGAGTGACACTCAGAAAGTTGGACAAAAGGCACAGTGTCTCATAGTGAATAATGTCTTTGCAATCATCAAGGTAAGACAAAAGCGATATCAACTATAAATCATCATCATTAAATAAATTAACATGGAGTCATAATGTTGTATTGAAAAAACTGCTACTTCCTAACCAGGCAGCTTATTCTGAGCCTGAAGTGGGTTCAGTCTTCATAGCTATACTGGAATCCATTTTACTGTTGATAGAAACATAGAATATGAATTTAAATTTGATCTTAGAGTCATTCTTTTAGGGTCAAAGTATTGACATCCCAAAAAAAGGGTACCTTTCTCTTTAGATTATGGCTATCGAAATTACATGTGAAATACTACAATTTTTAATGTGAATTTGAGCTCCTCCCAGAAGCAGAACCAGTGCACTAGTGCTGTAACAGTAGTCAAACCAGAACAGAAATAGCAAACAACCCATTACATAGCTGTTGTATGAGCAGCTTGTTTGCCCGTCTTCTCATTCTTATGGAAACAGAGATGGCTTTGAATTCAGTTTTAAAGTTGACAGCATGTTAGGCTTTTGGATGTGAGGTTTTTAACTGGACTGGAGTAGGGCAGATACATGTTCTGCACAAACGAAATTTAATTTATTTTTTCTTTCAAAATCAAAGTTTCATATGCTGACAGAGGGAAAGAATTGGAATACAAGTGTAAGGGGGGTGTGTGTGTGTCCGTGTGCATACATATATGTATGCACAGTAAAGTAAGAAACGTAATTCTCCTTTTTTGCCATTTGTGTGTCAAGCATGCATGCCTGGTATTTGAGAATAAACAAAATTATACATTAACAAGATAGAAATTTTTTAAGTATCTCCAACTCCAAATTAGAATATGGAGTACCTAGTCAATCTTTACCTTTACTTGTTCTATAACAAAAACAAAACTGTAGGTATAATAAAATACATTTATACTTATTAACTTTAGCGGGGCATTTGTGCATAGCAAGTAACAGGAAAAATGCAGTCTTAAGGACTTGTATACATTCACATCACAAGACATTTCATTTGTGGCTGTATATTTTTACAGCGTGTGTTTCTGTTCCAGATTAAAAAGGTTGAATATTTATTAGAGTGTACAAGATTATAACAAATCGATTCTACTCCACTTTGCAACAAAACTTCCAAATGCTGTAATTCTTTGTGAGGGAGAATTAATCACACCATATCGTTTCTTCCCAGGAGCCAGGGTTTCTCGTAATCTCTGGAAACCCAGACAGCTGAGAAACTGCAAGGCAGGGAGGAAAGGAGGGAGGGAGACAAGCAAGGCTTCAGGCTTCCAGGGCCACCGTCCTCCCGATTAGCTCACAGCAGAGCCGACAACCCAGGACCTCGCACAGGCATTTTGACAGGCAGCGACACTGATGTCCACTGCAACCCGTTCTGTCGGGGTCTGCTTTCTAGCAGAGGGCTACTAAAGGCATACGTGACCCCCACAGAAGGCTTTCGTTTTCACAGATTAGAAAATCCAGCAAAGGAACTGTTTCATAAAAAATACTCCTTTCTTCTTAGTTTCTGGTCTCTGCGGTGTCTTGGCATACCTATGTGTATTCTCACACCTCTGAATAATTTCTGCTAAATCTGGCAACTGAAGTTAAACTTCAGTAAATACAAACATCATAAATTTTGTTGCTAATTTGCAACCCATAAAAACCTACTAAAAAATCAGATATTTAATAATTTGATTTTGAAGTGCGCAACAGGCTAGGATTTGGCCTAGCATTGCTTAAATATGCTGGAAATCTGTCACGTCCCACCTGTAGGGTGGGGGGAGTGACTAAGGATCGCAGATCTGCTCGGTGCAGATTAAGGTGACATAACACTCAGGGTCTGTACATAAACATCAACTTTAACGGGAATAGAGTGAACAAGTATTCTATAAATACTGGCGCTGTCAAAATTGTATCTACCTAAGCTATGTGGAAATCAAGGTAGGCCTTGCGTTATTTAACAGCTCTGAGAGAAAAGAGATAGAGGTATCACCAGTCCTGGATCCAGCGTTGGACCTTCTCATGAGTGGTATTTGGTGTAGAGTGAGTCCCCTTCAGACTTGCACATGCCCCTGTTTATTGGCCCCAGTTCCTGAAGTGGTTGAAACACCAGTCCTTTTCCATGACGTGGAAGGCACTTGTTATGGCAAATCAAGAGAAGTGACACTAGGCCCCTTCCCACAACTTCCATTTTGTCTTTTTCTCGGGGCGTTGTCTGGGCTCTCCGTACAGTCACTTGTGGCTCCTCCCTTACAAAATCTCAAGGGAAGTTAAGTCATTAAGGATTTCCTAGTATTTTGGTAATACGAATATTGCTTTGAGTCCTTAGTGTTGTTATAGGTTTTTATTAATAATCATTGAATCTAGAGATAACGATGACTCCTGTAATTTCAACTGTAGTACAAAATGCAGTCTTGCACTGAAAGCCTTCTCTCTGCTCTGCTTTCCTGCATACTGGGGAAAAGTAGCCTGTACAAAGTGCAGCAAAACTCTTCACTTGTCTTCAAGAGACAGGAGAGAGGTTGGGAGGAAGTTAGCTTTCTCATGGCAAGCATAGGGGAAAGAGTGGGAATGACCTGCACTGATGGATGCTGCCTGTGCTGTACATGGGAGGGTGCTGTGCTTGCCTCTCTGTACCAAAGTTCTTGGATGAGAATTTGAGATACGGATGTTTTGGACTTCTGGAGAGAAGGTCATTGAACAACCTATATAAGAAAAATGGGCTAACCTGACATTCTGCGGAACTACTATGCTCGGATTACTGTTCCACATTTGCAACTGATGTCATTGCTATAGTGACCCTACAGAATTGCAAATAAGAAGCAAAGTTCATGTGGCTTGAGTAAGAAAAGAGATCAGTTCATGAAGTTATTTCCTGTAGAATGTAGTCTACTGTCCCAAAATGTTGTAGATTGTTTAATGCAGAATTTTCATAAAGCAAGTTATGTTGCTAAGATGTTTTACTGAGCTCTAGTGGTAAATGATTTCTGCTTGAAATGGTCTTACTTGAGTTCTTGCTTTGCAAAGACTATTGTATGGAAAGGCCAATAAGCAGAACATCGATCTCGGAAGTATGTCAAAGACAGATCTTTAAATTAACGTACAATTCATTTTACTGCATATCTAATTTCTTACAAATCATGAAAAATTCCTTCTCTATGTAGGCATTTACACAGACTATTAGAGCTAGTTCTAAATCATTAACCCCTCCAAGTTGCAGTTATTCATAATGTATAATGCAGCTTCCTTCTACATTTCCCTTCCGTCGTGGGTTCATAAATGTTCATTTTACTTTTAAAAAATTCAGTAAAATAGAACAGAAGTCATTAGTACACCCCAAACCTGAGCTCATGCATTTACATGTGCAGGGGACCTTTTCTCTTAGTGTTACTACCTCTTACAATGGTCTTTTTCAGAGATCTTTGAGTGTAAACTGAACGAAATAAGGAAATTCTCAATTGGCTTTTGTAAGTCAATCAATGCCCTTTTGTAGAGAATAAGCCAATCTGCAGGCAACTCAGGTATTTTCCTATGTACGCAACTTACTCTATTACAGAGAAACTCAAACTTGCATTTTACGTGAAAGACTGCTTTATTTTGTGTTATTGCACCAGCTGTGAAGCATTACGCAGTACAGAGTTGAAGATGAGATACGACATACGGCATATATTTTGTGCATGTGTATTTACATGCAGTTGGTATTTGTCATACAACCAGCCATGTTAATATCATACTTTTTTTATTGTAGAGGAACCTCATTCTTTTGATTTTCTTAAAAAATGGATCACCCAAGTCCTCTGTTTTCTCTCACCCATGAAATGTAACTAGTATGCTTTGCTATTGCAAACCAATTTATTGATTCCACAGCCCTTCAATATGCATCTCCTGCACCGCCCCTCATGAGAGAGGCATGCCGTCATGTTGAGAAATTCCTAAGGGCAAAAGCTTTTTTAGTTGGCATGATTGCAGCCTTAAGCACAACCCCAAGGATAAAGCACATAGTAACACTCTAGCCGGGAAAACCCTGTCATTGATTTGCTTCAGATCTTTGTGATAAAGAGCGCATTAGAGAATGATCCTCAAGCTGAGATCCTCACTTTTTTTCTTGCTTCTTTCTGTACTGAGTTAGAAAAAAAGAAACTTACTCAGAAATCCTACTGTGATCCTGGGGAGTGTCAGACACATAATCCTGCCATTCACATCAGTGAAGTGCTAGAAGTACAGCTCCAGCTGTATACAATGACTTTTCCTAGCTGTTGCCATGCACAGGGAGACTGAGATGGCTGCACTGTATACAGGATGCCATTACAGGTCAATGCAAATATCACTACAGGTTAATACAATAGCACATTGTGTCAGCAATGTGTTCAAGAAAATGTTTCTTTCTGTTTTACCTAGATAAGTAACAATATGAAATATTCACAGAACTGGAGTGCTTTAAGAAACTTGCCAATGAAGCTAGACTTCGTGTCACTATTGACATTTTGCACCTTGTAATTTTTATGGCATGTTTCTATAAAGCAGGAGGATGAAGAGCTGTTACGTTGTGTGCTGCAGCCAGCAAGGTTTTAGTAATTCATCTCTTTCACTGAAATGGAGAGGCCTGAGAAAGTAAAACAGAAAAGAATCCTTTTGTTCAAAGGACAAAAAGATGAGAATTATCTCATTATTACATCATACCTCTAAACAGTGAGAAACCTTGTCTCAGTGTGAGCTCTGCCCTGGAGTTTTCTTTACAACTTTAAACACCTTGCATCTATGTCTCTCCTTTTTTCTCCAATGAAAGGCAAATTAGAATTTTAGCCTACTTATTTTTAATTAATTTGGATTTAAAGTTTTTAGGGCACTAGCAAATACAAATCTTCTTAGGAATTACTTGTTTTCTTTCTCAGCAACACCACTGATAAACAAGGTCTATTTTTTTCTCTCCTTTTAGTTTTCATGTGCTCTTTTCAGATCTGCTGAAGCTAGTTCTTGTTTTCATTACTTCCCTTTACACCTCTTTTGTCTGCACTGGTTGAAACTTCAGAACAAAGGCCTACAGCCTCCCGAAATCTTTTCTTTCTAAATAGATTTTTCTACGTGTGTACCAGGCGTCACCAGCCAGGGCCCATCCCACTATTTCAGCCAGGAGCAGGGCAACCAGGGGGAACCAAAGCAGCCCCAGCCATGGGCATCAGACACCTCCCTGGAGACATCGGCCCGCAGGTGGATGTCAGACACAGTCCAGTGTTGGGAGCATGTCACAGAGAGACAACCCAATGGCTCACTGAAGGGAGAAGAGAAGCTTCCCCCTTCAGCTGGGATGAGGAGCAGTAAGATGGGTAGAGGAAAGGACACTTAGCCTTGTTAACTTTATGCCAGAGGTGACTGTGGCATCACCTTTTTGGTTATCACCAAACTGCGAGTTAGGCTGTTCTAAATAACGTGAAACAGCACCCTTAGGACGCATTTCCTCACTACAGGTTAAGGGGAATTAGAGCTGTGTGCTCCCACTGCCCACCTTCACCAGCAGCCTTCAACAACTGCAGCATTAACTCACTGTTTTAGCAAGAAAGTAATTTGTGAGCAGGGAGCGACCTGCTTGCCTTCTGCAGCAGTGGCCTGTTATGTTGCTCATTTAACCACAGAACAAGGTGTCAGCCTCCTATGAAAGGGCATGGTTTTGCTTTCATTACTTGACAAACATCATATTTTGGATTGCAGGAATACTATAACCCAGCCGGAGTTAAGCATGGTTTTTAAGGAAACTGGAAAGCAACACAAAACTCCCTATACAAAGGTGCAGCATGTTCATGCCCCTTTCAGAACAGAATATCGTAGTAAGGACGCCTGTTCCCCTGTGCATTCTCTGGAGTGTTCAAAGGGTGAAAGAGCGTGGCCTCTTGCCATCTATAGTAAGCAAGGAAAGACTTTGTCTCTTTGTGTGGTTCTGGCTCTTTAGCTGGATTTCGATACTTCAACTGAGCTAAGTTTAAATGCTTTGGGGAACATACAGACATGTTTTTGTGTTTAAGGGGTTTTTTTAGGGGGAAAAGAGAGTTAATGCAATCTTTTTACAGCATACTAAATTACTCACTGAAGTAAAGCTGTAGATCTCAAATATTATTTTTATTTATTTTCTCTTTGATAATACATATGGCATCTTGGGAATTTCTCTTAAGTATGGCTGGACTGAAAGAAAAAAAGTTAGGTAGACAACAGATATTTTTTACCACAGCATAGTAAGAATGCTCATGAGAACCTTGCAAAATTTTGGATTTAAGCTTGAGTACAGGGATACACACAAATACAATGGCACTGTAGGATCTGTTATTCAAGCAAGCATTTCAACAACAGTAAAGATTGCCAAAGTCACCAAGTCCAAATACCGCCTGAGCAAACCTGAAACCTATCAGCTGAATCAAACCACACTGGGGATTGTATCTCAAGGTAAATAACATGTACAATTTAAATAAGCTGTAATTGGCTAATTAAATAATTTGAAAAACATTTCAAAGGCTAAGGCTACATTATTTAATTTTACCTACTGAATCTAAATTCTCCCTGCAGTATCAAATAATGTCATATTCTAATTAAATTCTTTTCCTGAACTAATAGAAATCCTTAAAAATTATGATGATAAAAACAGCTAGCTAATTAGAACTAGCAAATAACATCCAAAAAAATTAATAAACTAAAAATGCCCCTCGTTAATATTAATGATGGCATCTTTCCTTTGATACTTAAACTAAAATGTCCTGCTGAAAATAAATAAATAAATAAGGTTCCATTATCGGCTTTCTTGAGTAGCGTATTACAGTAATTGGCTGCATACAGATGATTGCTGCATTACAATGCTAGCTGTGAATGCATGCAGAGAGACAGATGAATGGTTATCAGTCAAATGCTCAACAGACAGTCAAAGAAGCAGACATTGACATTTTGTATGTGAAGGATATGAGGCTCCTTGTGACTCAGTAAAAATAACAAAAATAAAAGATCATCAGAAGTGGATTTGAGTCACTGATAAATTCATTGCTTTTCAATGAGGAAGCGTTTCTGTCACTTTCTGCCTTCGTCTTTTTAAAATTACACTCTTTTTCATTCTCTGTGAAGAGGGAGGGGTCCGCAGAAAACAGATGATACAAACATAAACCCATAACACTATATTTAATCTCTACCTGGACTCTTCAAAAGCAAACGGTGAACAGGCTGTTTTATATTAGGCACAAGCCACGGCAAGGCATGTGGCTCAGAGACAAATAAACACTGTAGCTAAGTACAGTTAGGGGTCAACCCAGTGCCCAGTGAAATAAATGAGAACTTTCCTAATATCCGTGGCTAGGAGTGAGAACGTTACTAATTGTCAAAGCCAAGTGTATATGATCTGTTTCTTTCTCCCAGCTGAATCAATTACTCTGGACACAAAAGAGCCACGTTCATTCTCACCTTTTGCTGCTCACCTGTTCCAAGGAAGGGGTTAAGCCAGTATGTAGCCAGATCTGGCTCAAGACATCTCTGCGCTAAAAGCAAAATTGAATTGTCACTACTGCAAATGTGAAGGGTGCAGATTGGGTTGTCCTGATATCAGAAGGCTGGAGAAACAAAAGGGGGTAAAAATGAGTCGGGGAGAATTTCGAAGAAACAGATTTGCCTTAACCAAGCAGTAGCATCTGCTTCTTCTGGCTGCTCCGAAATTGTTCTCCTCCCTCTAACAAAAGTTTTTTTCTGTTTTTTTCCCCCAGTGCTCACTGGTTTCTGTCTGTGTAGTAAAAGTAACCCAGACCTCTGATATATACAAACCAGACAGCAGGACCATAGCTATCTTGTTGCTTGGTTCAATCTATTGTTTGGGACCCTTAAGTGGAAAAGCCGATAACGCCCTTCCCTCCCTCCTGGCTGCATCATCTGATCTGCCAGAGCTGACCTGAAGGCAGTTTTGCTTATCTTCGTAGACCCTGTCCCAGGCAGTCCACCTAAAACTTGTGGCTGTGTGCTTGAGTAAGTATTTAGTCCAAACTACATGGTTCATACCATATATTGGCTGGTTAACTTCAAAGCAGGAAAGAGGTTTTATTACTATCTTGAGAGACTGAGCGGTTTTGGTGAACTTCCAGCTACAGATTTTATTTTTGGTCTGTGTATAAATTAGAGAGAATTTTATATGTATTTTCTGTTGTACCTTAATTATGTATTTTCTGTTGTACCTTAATTTAACTGGCAGTTGTCCCTCAGTTTCAATCCTGTATTATTTCAGCATACTTCAGTGTGAGATGATAAAGTAAAATTTGCTCTGAGCTGGAAGTGTCTCATGTTTTTCTGTTTCTCTGTTTATTGGGTCTGTGTATACAGCTTTCCATTCAGAAGATGGTAGTTTAAATATTTGTAGCCCTGTACTTAGAATCTCAGAATGTCAGAAGGTACCAGGTCACTGAAAAATAAAATTTTGCTAGGGATGGATCAGTTCAAATAAAACTTCTTTTTCACAGAGAGAGGAAAAATGAAATAAATTATTTAGGATGTTTTTAAGGGGTTTTGTTTTAGTTTGGTTTTTAGTTTGAAGAGGCAATATACAAGAATTATTAAAAAAAAAAAAAATTAAAGTAATTACAGGCGAATACTGGAAAGTTTTGATTCACCTAGCTCAGAAAGTTCTTGGAAGCTAAGATTGTTTTAGAACAGAAAATTATTTTTCAACTGGTGTCTTGGTTTCAGCTGAGATTTTGGATTTAGTATGAGAATAATGTTGATAACGCATATTATTTGAGTAGGTGCTAAGTAATGCTTCTGTGAAGTCAAGGACTTTTTCAGCTTCCCATGGAAGCTGAAAGACAGCATAGACAGGACAAGCTGGCCAAAGGAATATTTCATACCATAGATGTCATGATCAGTATATAAATGGGGTTGGCCGAGGCGGGGCAGAAATCCACGACTGCTGGTCGGGACAGGCTGGGCAAACAATCATCAGGTGGTGAGCAATTTCATTGCATCGGTCATTTTGTATATTCTTTTATCATTATTGTTATTATTCTCTTCTCTTGCATTACCATTCTATTAAACTGTCTTTATCTTAACCCACTAGGTTTCTTTTTTTTCTGATTCTCCGCCCCTATCTCACTGGGAGTACAGGGAGTGAGTGAACAGCTCTGTGGTCCTGGTTGCCAGTTAGGGTTAAGCCACGAGAACTCGTTACAGGGTTTTTTTCATTTTATATACCATCATATTAGAGTGTTAGTTGTGAATCCAACTTTGCTCTTAACCACGGTGCTTTTAACTATCTTCCACCCACTAGTTCCTGAGTCTGTGTCCTGAGTCCTGATAGGACTGACGAATCTAGCAAACAATTTCTGTGATCTACTGAATAAAATATAACCTTAGGTTGAAAGTGAATTGTGTTCAGTGTGCAGTCAGGAGCAATAAAATACATTTACTTAAAAAAAAATGCACGGAACTCTACATGCACAAAAGCAATACATGTGTTTTGAGCAAGAAGTAATTTGCCACAGAGACTTACCTTTTACAGCGTAATAAATAATCATAGGTGATTATATAAAGCAATATTTTACAAACCATAAAATTCCAAGGCAAAGTATCACTGAAGAACTGATGATGATAATTTTTTTCAGAGTTGGCAAGACAAATTTTTTGTACAATGATGTAAACATGACTGTTTCAGAGCAATGTCTGGACTTAGTATTTTATCACTTTAAAGTTGATTTTCTTAAAAAGATTTTTTCACATTTAGTAAAATTATTTAACAGTTTACCCACACCTGTTTGAAGTAACTTCAACAAAATATTCCTACATTGAAAGACAAATTCTGAAATATATGTTCATCCTTTTTCAGAGCTTATTTGTTGCATTATATGTTAGTTGAACATGAATGCTAGTTGGGCAAAAACTTAATAAATGCTTTTGGTGTTGGTTCCATAATAAAAACAAGACTGGTAGAACATTCTTTTTCCATTTTTAACAGACTGAAAGAAGACTGAAAAAAAAAAAAAGGAGTAAATACAATTATTTGTTTAATAAACATCATAAAAACCTATTAGCAGGAAAAAACATGAAAAATTAACAGGAGTTAGGAGGTTTTAAGACTCCAAGGCCAGAGGCAGCCAAAAAAGTTCATGCATTTGTGCCAATTTGTTAAGTCTGGTGTTCCACCAAAAGAGTTTTTTAATTCAGTTGACCCTACAAATCATCCCTGATAGCTTTGCAAAGCACTAAAATTCAAAACTGTTCATTTGCCACGCTCACTGCCATAGTTTGGCTTTTCAATTTAACACAAAAAAACACTTCAAAAATGTTGATACGAAAATTATGAGTTCTGCAAATATTTTTTCTCAGCTCTTTCCCTCCTGTTTCCTTCAACAAAACCAGCTTCTGGAATGTGAATATAATATAAATAACTGAAATAATAAGTATGACAATACTGGGGGTTTTTTTAAGGCCAGAAAGCACCATCTTAACTAATTTAATTGTATGAGAGGCTGGTGTGTGAACTTTCCTGCTTAGCTAACAGCACTAATTTGGATGTGATGGGTAATACTTAAAATGCCACTATTAATATTCACCAATTATTGAAGTATGAAGGAATGAAGTATCCTGTACAAGCTTTGGGTGGAATGATGGTGGTGTTGAGGGAGGATGAATGCAGAAGAGATAAGTGCAGAGGGACAGGTCTTTACAGAGTTAGAATGATGACATGATTGATGTAAGTGCCCTCCAGAGGTTGGGCTCGGCCTTTGTAAGTTTGAGACACTTGTCTAGACTGTAAAATACATCACCAGTAAAGTTCATCAGGGCCATGACTGAATTCTGCCATCAAACAGTACTGATATTTGTTGTTAGGTCTAAGGGCATTTTACAGTTCCCTGCTTTAACATTTACCCAGTGAACCTCCAGCTGAACATCTATATTACTAAACTTTACTGTGTGTCCAGATGAAACAAAGAATCACACGCTCATTTCTTTGGACAGGTGAAATCCCACTGAAGCATATTTTGTCTCTAAGACAACACTCTCTTCTGCTCAGGAGAATTTTGAAGACACATCAGTCAAGAAACTTGCCAAAACATTATTACTTTGAAAGGCTTTCTGAACCAGCCAAGTAACTCTGCCTGTGTGCATGTATATTTAAAAAAAACACCCATCTCCAAAACTAAACGTTAGGGTTGAGCCCCATTACCACAGGTGTTTGTCTAGCCTTCAAAGTGAGAAAGGTCTGCTTATAAACCTGTTTCTTGTGTGATGAATCATTCTTGTCAACAAAAAGTATTTGTTGACAGTATTTTATGTGTAGCTACCAAAGTTGACAGTTTTGCTCTAAAAAGTTATAGTGGCTACTCCCATGGTATTTAACATGGCAGAACATTGCACACGGAGTCATTTCATTGCTATAGCTTTTATTTCTGTAGGGTTAGGAAATACTTTTTTTTTTTTTTTCCAGGAGCTGCAGTCTAAGGAGGACTGCTTAGAAAGGTAATGTTCCAGTGTGTGTTGGATGTCTCTAGGAAATTATTATGGACAAAATCCATGGCTGTACGTTCCCCTTCTCAGTGCTTACTCATTGCTATTTTGATTGCTCAGTATTTAACAGATTTATTTAGTTTGTACACCTTAAACTGGAGACTAAAGATGAAAGGTTTTAAAGACAGTAGCTGTGGTTTTTTATGTTTCCATCCCCTCTGCTTGCCCCATTTGTCTTTTCTTTTTTTCCTTGTTTTTATATTTCTTTTTGTTTTCTATCCCAAAGAATTCAAATAATGGTACATGGTTATAGTTAATAATAATATTCCTAATAGAAATCAAATTTTAAAGCGAAGTTAATTTTAAATTGCTACAATAATGAAGAGTATATCATAATCTATAAATTAGCTACATTTAATTAGGGTGCATTTAGCTTTTTACACCATTAAAGATGCTAATGGAAAAAATACCGTATGAGAAACCAAAGGAACAAAAGCTATCTAAGCCATAGTTTATAGGAGAGGTTCTTGTAATCTGAAAAGGCTTTTATCAGTTCTTCCCCACGGGAGTAGGGAGAACATACGTGGAAACACATTATTGTTGTGTGATAACAGCCACATTCAAATTTTTGTCATGAAACAACACAAGTCTGAACAAAAGGAAAGGAGGATTTTGCTTAGCTTAGTGAGCACTCAAGGTAGATCAAGACACTGATGTATTTGGGCAGTAGAGGCTGCACAAATCTCTTATGACACCAGTATCTAGAGGTAGCTATATATTTTACAGTGTTAATAATTATCCCAAGCAGTAAATCAAGAAGGCCCAATCTGAGCAGTGATACTTTAATCATTGTGCTGGCTGGCTTATGATGACGCCAGTACTGTCCCTCGATGGACTTAAAAGTCAGGTTTGTATGGAAAATGAGAGAAAAATATTGGAAAATCAAAGGTCTTTGGGAAGTGGACTATATGGGAAAAGAGAAAGAGATAAACAGAAAGCTTTCTCTAGGCTTAAGTTTGATGGAACCAGTATGAAATATGCTGGCAGTTCTTGCTCAAAAATCTTCACAGAGCAATTAGCATTTAATTTACCTGGGAAATAGTTGGGTGGCTTCTGTTGACAAACTGAGAATGGTAGTTCATAAAAAGCAGAGAGGATGTTTGCAAAAGGGCAGAAGATCAAGGATAGAAGCCATCAGTCATAGAATCATAGAATCATAGAATGGTTAGAGTTGGAAGGGACCTTAAAGATCATCAAGTTCCAACCCCGCAGCCATGGGCAGGGACACCTCTCACTAGAGCAGGTTGCTCAAAGCCCCATCCAGCCTGGCCTTAAACACTTCCAGGGATGGGGCCTCCACAACTTCCCTGGGTAACCTGTTCCAGTGCCTCACCACCCTCACAGTAAAGAACTTCTTCCTAATATCTAATCTAAATCTCCCCTCTTCCAATTTAAAACCATTAGCCCTTGTCCTATCACTAGACTTCCTGACAAAGAGTCCCTCTCCAGCTCTCCTGTAGGCTCCCTTCAGCTACTGAAAGGCTGCTATCAGGTCTCCCCGGAGCCTTCTCTTCTCCAGGCTGAACAGCCCCAGCTCTCTCAGCCTGTCCTCATAGGAGAGGTGCTCCATCCCTCTAATCATCTTAGTGGCCATTCACTGGACCTGTTCCAACAGTTCGATGTCCTTTCTATGTTGAGGACTCCAGAGCTGGACACAGTACTCCAGGTGGGGTCTCACAAGCGCAGAGTAGAGGGGGAGAATCACCTCCCGTGCCCTGCTGGCCACGCTTCTTTTGATGCAACCCAGGATACGGTTGGCTTTCTGGGCTGCCAGCGCGCACTGCCGGCTCATGTTGAGCTTCTCATCCATGAGCACTCCCAAGTCCTTCTCCTCAGGGCTGCTCTCCAGCCATTCTCTGCCCAGCCTGTATTTATGCCTGGGATTGCCACGTCCCAGGTGTAGGACTCTGCACTTGGCTTGGTTGAACTTCATGCCATTTGCATTAGCCCACCTCTCAAGCCTGTCCAGGTCCCTCTGGATGGCATCCCTTCCCTCCAGTGTGTCAACCGCGCCACCGAGCTTGGTGTCATCGGCAAACTTGCTGAGGGTGCACTCTATCCCACTGTCCCTGTCTCCAACAAAGATGTTATATAGGACTGGTCCCAGTACTGACGCTTGCGGGACACCACTCGTCACTGGCCATGTGGACATTGACCCATTAACCACAACCCTTTGAGTGCGGCCATCCAGCCAGTTCCTTATCCACCGAGTGGTCCATTCATCGAACCCGTGACTCTCCAATTTGGAGACCAGGATGTCATGCGGGACAGTGTCAAATGCTTTGCTTAAGTCCAGGTAGATGACGTCCGTTGCTCTGCCTTTGTCCACCAAGTTCGTGGCAGTATCGTAGAAGGCCATCAGGTTTGTGAGGCAGGATTTGCCCTTCGTGAAGCCATGTTGGCTGTCTCCAATCACCTCCTTATTTTCCATGTGCCTTAGCAGAGATTCCAGGAGGATCTGCTCCAACCAGTCCTGTCACTGCAACCATGGAAATACTCAAACCTGCAGAAAAAGTCTGATTTGAACACATCTGTGTTTTAGGAATGTTTTCTTTATGTGAGTCATAGTTCAGAAAACAAGAGAATTGTTTCCTCTGCATACCTTTAGAGACAATGGTTCAGAATGAATTTAGAAAGCCACAAGTTAGGATATGTGTTTTAATGGCACTGTAGGGAAAACTAGGCACAATTTAAAAGCTTTTGCTTGATTTCTTAATAATTTATAAACTGGATTTATTTGTGCAAATCTCATGCTTTAGTGCGCTTTCTCCTAAACCTACAGAAAAGTATGTTTGTGTAGATAATTGGTAATTATTACTGTCATTCTCCTGTACACGGCAAGTTAATTTACAGGGAAACACTACATATTTTGTAGTACATATTTTGTACATATTTTGGTTTTTTACTTATCCTTCCAAATGTTGCACCACACTCACTTAACCCAACGTTATCTCTGCATCCATAATCCAGATTGCTCTTTAGAAACCCATCTGAGGAGATAAAAACATTGAAAAAATGTTACAGAAGGGTAGACTGCTTTCCTTACCATGGGTGTTGAAATGCTTTAACACACCTGAAAAAACAGTAGCCTCCTGATATAGAATTTTATTTATTTATTTATTTTGTTACTTTATGTAAATCCTTAAACAGCTTTGCACAAAGGACATAGCTGGCAATGACAGTGTGCTCTGTTCAAAGGGAAGATTCTCCTTCCAGTTGTATACAAATGTGACATTTTCCTCAACTGATTGTTTGTAGGAGAAAAATGTTATAAACTTCATTACAGTTCAGTTCCCTTGCAAAATCTTGTGGGTTTTTTGCCATTATTTGAATCACAGAATCACAGGGGTTAGAAGGGACCTCTGGAGATCATCTAGTCCAACCCCCCTGCCAGAGCAGGTCCACCTAGAGCAGGTTGCACAGGATGGCGTCCAGGCAGGTTTTGAATGTCTCCAGAGTCAGAGACTCCACCACCTCTCTGGGCAGCCTGTTCCAGTGCTCTGCCACCCTCAGAGTAATGAAGTTCCTCTTCATACCTGTTTTCAACTATGATTGTTTCAGTAGTGATGGTTTTGTTGACAGACTGCTAACATTCCAGAGACCCCAGTTCTGTGACTGACATCCTATGTGACTTTGGAAAAATAATTTTGGTCAACGTTTTCAAAAGTATCTACAACCTTTTCCTGAAGTCAGTGGAAACCGAGACTTCTAAAGGACTTAGATACTTTTGTAGCTAATTACTGTGATTCTTTTGTCCACAATATTTTCTTTATTCTGAAAATAAAATAATATGAAAAGACTAAAAATACAAACTTTCAGAAATTTCAGAATGTTTAAGTTGGCTGAAATACATGCTACAGTAGCCCTGATATATGAAGGTAATATTAACAATATTTAGATTCTTTAGTGAATAACCAGAAGTGGGACAATTATTGTCCTTATTTTCTAACTTTGGAAAAGTTACTGTTTTATTGTAGTACCCCATTCAGTTTTTTGAGTTATCAGGTAGTTTATATCATTGGTAGTAATGTGCATCAATAAATATGGTTGTACTAATAGTAGTAAACTTTACAAGACAGGAATAGATAAAAGTAACTGTTTGATGTGGATCCTAGGAAGTAAACTCAGATACAAACACGGAGCGTTCTATATGAAAAGGATCAAAGGAAGGTGAAAAGCTCTCTGACATGCCTGCCCAAGGGAGCTGCAAGTTTGCTAGATCTTGCTTTTTTCACTACCCCCTTGTACCTATTCTCAGCAGATGGATGCCTGCCACTGAATTAAGTGCATGCCTCCTGTGGCATGAGGAGATGTGCCGCACTAACCTCTTTCCCACAGGGATTTTACTCTGAAGACAAGTTGGCAGGTAGAAGAGCTACTCTTCCTTGCCCTCACAGAACAGTGAAGTCACATAGTGCCTTGCTTCTCCAAACCATAATCTTTTAACCTGCAGTAATTCAGGTGGTGTGGAAAACAGCCACCTGGTTGACACCATGAAACAGGCATGGTCATAATACAAGTGTTTACAAATATGAACTGTAACTTCTTGATTCTATACCATTGTTTAGTTCTGGTCTTAAAAATGTGGAAAAAGGAATGAAATTTGGAGTTTCTTATACTGGAACAAGAAGTAATAACATATGCTGCATGGCAATGCCTCAAAAGGAGCATGCATTGTGAATTTCTGGGTTAAAAGGAAGATTTTAATTCTTGGACAAGCACAGATCAGTGTTGCAGGTGATAATATATTAAGTGTAATGTGGTGTTAGAGGTAGCACAGGTCCATATACATTAGGTTCTAGTGGCTGCTGTGACAGAAGAGGAAAATTGCCACAAAAGGGATGTGTGTAATCCCAGGATGAGACAGCACAAATCTGTCTATGCTTCTGTAATTGTTTGAATCAGTGATGTAATTCAGGAGCACAGGTAGTCAGAGTTTGCCTGTTTGTCATACACAGGCAGGTGAGTTCACTCATTATTCATCAGGGGATCTCTGATTTTATGTTTTTACTTTATGAATGAGTTAAAGTATTTAAAATATTTTAAAATGCTTTTCTCTCAGGGCGCTACAGCATAAATTTTGATCACCTAGTACAGTCATTGGTTTTAATAAACAAAAAAAAAGTTTATTAGGGAAGTAGAGAAATAAAGGAAATACTTCTGTTTCTTCTTCATAGTACCTAATGTAGTAGGGCCTCAATCCTTTACTCATTCTGTAGGGTTAATCACAGCAAAAATAACCAATATCCAAACTCACTGTAGATCTAAGAAATATTTTAGGTCACAGTCCAGTGTAGATGGTTTACAATTCTAACAACCTGGTGGAAGTAAAATGCACAGTTTGAAGTGTATGTATGATTTTTAAACTAGGAACAGCTGTAACTTAGATCCTACTCCTAGAAGTCTGCCCTGATCATGTGGCCATCTTGTGCGTCAAGGAGCAGAGCTGCCAGGCCAATGTCACGGGGTGTATTTAGCCTCTTACTAATGGTAGGAGGACATGAGGAAAGACAGGGTCGCAGCTGAACTCTGCCTCCAAGCTCGGCAGCCCAGTGAACGTGTCCTGCATACATTCACAGGCTACCAGGCTGATGTATGGGGTTTTATATTCAGCAGAGGCACTCCTTCTTAAAAAGTGAGAATCTTTCTAGCTCTGATTGCAATATGACGCTCCCCAGTTCTTTGTGCTACACTGAAATTCTGCAGCTTTGACAGGTTGAACAGGCTGCTCCATTCTGTTCTGTTCTTTTGACATAGCAGCTAAAATTACTAATTATCAGAGTTCGCATATTTAGGACTAAAAGTCGTGGATACAGAATTTGTATTTTACTTGGTGTAGTCTATTGATTTCAATGCCTGAATTTTCTTTTTGTGCAAAGCAAAACATTGTGATTTGAAATTTCTGCTCACTGTCCCCCCGTTACGACTTTTTTTTTCTATAAATGGTAGAAGGGAGCGGGAGACAGACTAGTCTCTGGCATCTGTGGTTAATCGCTTATGTTCATAGGTTAGTCATAAAAATCAGGTAACCCCGTGCAATGGTACCAAAGCAGCTGCAGTAAAAATTCAGGGAAAATGTCTGGCTTCATTCAGCTCCTTTTTCACCTCAGGAGCATGGAAGTTGAATATCTGTTGAACAGCTGTGACCTAATGGACACAAGAACATTAATTTACATACAAACACTTTAATTGGCCTGTGACAGCTGGCAATGAAGATGCTCTTCAAAACACACCTGTTTCTCCCATTATCCCCTGAAGTATTTCTTCAGTATTTTTATGTATTTATGTTAAATATTATGCTCTGCTTTAGCCAAAAAAACAGGCATAATATAGAATCTGTTAGAAAAAGTTATGAAAATTACACTAGATGGTCAAATTCGTTTCCCATATATGTTCTCTAAAAGTATCTGTTGAGCAGGTGACTAGATAAATCTCCGAAAAAGAAAATACTTCCAGCATTGTTGTATGAACTGTTTCTTATATTTATAGCTATGTTATACATATAAACTTTGTGCCTGTTAATTATATTTAAATTTATAAACACTAAGTTGGCAATCTAATGTAACTTAAACATTTAAGCTCTGCTATAATTAATAATCTAATACCGTTATTAAGAAAACGGCAATGAACTTTCTTATTCCTCAGTCAAAAGTTTTAGCTTTCATTTAATGGAACCCTTTGGAATGAGAAACATATAGCTGTTTTTCTTTTCTTTGAAAGCAGAAGCTTATATTCCTCTCTTTCTTAAACTCTCTTCCAATGAAAGTTTAACATGGGATTTTTAATAAAGAAATCCCTCTTGCAGTTTTGTTGCTTTGCAATGTTTTACTTTGATTGAGGGAACTACTTAGGTATGAGTGTGGGAATTGTAAGGTTACAGTGGCATGGTATTGTTACAGGCTTCACGCGCTGTACTTTCTGCTTGAAAGAATTTCAAGGTAACATTTGCACAACAGTAAAACTGCAAACACATCACAAACCAGTGTGGAATGAATTCAAAACTGAATGAGGCCCTAATATCCCAGAGAGCAACAGACTGTCTTAGAATAAGGGAAAATGAGATTGTACTGTCAAAGACATCAGGAAAGGAATATCAGACATGTTTCCTTGGCTTGGCAAGTGCTCATCACATGATTAAATTGAGTGAAGTGAGTTTACAGAAATGTGCAGGTAACCTTCAGTTTTAGGCAGGTTTTCTTCAGTTCCCATGGAAAACATAATATTCTAAGACCTCCTTTTTTTCTACTCTGTAATTTCTGCCCTGGACATTTTAGGTTGAATGGTCTCTTGTCACTGCCAGGCAGATAAAAAATAATTCTGTTTGTCTCCTATGTAACACCAGCTGAAGCCTGAGCAAAAAGCTTTGTGAAAACAGAAGGTGAAGTGAGTATTGCTGATATGATGTGATGTTTTAGATCTAAAGCTAAAACTGACATAAAGGAAATATGTGCTCAGAAGCAAATACAGAGTCTGTTATTTTTCTTTTCCTCCTTTAGTAACTGTATTATTTGAGTCAGTTCAAAAGAATACTAAGCTTCCAGTATCTTCAGCTCTCACAATTTTTCTAGAAGATTCCTGATGTTATATGTTGTAGTTAAATTCACAAGTACAGTGATGTGGAATAATCTTAACCTTTTTGTAACTTTGTTTTTTCTTTAATTCTTAATGAAAGCTTTTAGGCCTAATATCTACAGAGCAAAGTTTGACCTCTATGTGCACCGAATGCTGAGAATGAGAAATCATCAGGGAAAAGAAGGGAGGGGGGACGAAGCAGAAGAAACCCCAAAACTATATTACTATGTTAGAATCACATGGCTTATAAGATGATAAAATGACTTTTGAGGCGACTGCCACTGATGGTGTTTGGGTATCAGTCTGACTTCTTGCAATTTCAGTTTGAATTTATCCATGTAAGGTTCAGGATTTGAGAGACAAACGTGGCTCCTGCAGGTTCCCTGCTGTAGTTGCATACTGCCCCTGTAATGGCAGTGGCCAGCTTTGTGCGTGCCGGGCCTAATCCTGTGGGTTCATAATATTCTGCTTAACATGTTATTTCTGATTGGGCCCAGAAATTGCATTGTACACATTGATTGCTGGCAGTAGTACTGTTCTTCCTAATATATCTATTGTTTTTGTTGATGGTTCTATCATTTCTTTTTCAAGCAGAGGTATTTTCCCCACAACGTTGTTTTACTTACAGATTTTACGATGAGTCTGTTTTATCGATCTCCTCTTTCATGCGGTCTCTTCATTGCCTTTGTTATTTTACAGTGAAAATACTGTAATATAATGAAAGAATAGTAATAAATAATAAAAACTATTACCTGTAAAAGAAAGAGGGAACAACTAGAGCTTTGTAATTCTGAATGCAGCAAGTTTGTGCAGAGATTTTATCAACAGGTCATAGATGTTGCTTCTTCCGAGGATCTGGACACCAGTGTCTTCCTCTACCGATCTCCCACCATGGCTGCCTCCTGCAAAGCCGAATAATAAATGTATCCTTACTTCTGGATTTTGTATGCGTACCGCCCGGGGCTGCCCTGGTGCCAGCGGCGGGCGCCGCCGGGCGGCCCCTGTGGTCAGGGGCAGGGGCTGCCCCACGCCAGCCACAGCCGGTTCCAGGCGGTTCCAGGCGGCTGGCAGGGCCCCAGCGCAGGGCAGGGCTGAGCCCCTCAGCCACGGGCGGGCGCCGCGGGGAAACCTGTGTCAGAAAGGGCCAAACGCTGCCCGGCAGCCAGGGCTGAGGGAAACCGGGTGAGCAACGGCCCTGCCGGCCCCGGGCAGAGCGGGAGGGGGCGGGGGGGGCTCCGGGCGCCCCCGGGAAAGGTGGGAGGAGGAGGAGGAGGCAGGGAGGAGCTGACATGGACTGACCACAGCCCTCCATTCTCCATCCTCCTGTGCCCGGTCTCTCCGGGGGAAGAAGCTGGAGGAGTCAGGGATGGAGGAGTGAAGTTGAACCTGTGAAGAAGAGGGGGTGTGGGGAGGAAGGCACTTTAGTTTTTGTCTTTTTTTCTCACCATTGGACTCCATTTTATGTGGCAATAGAGGACATGAATTCTCCCCAGAGTGAGTCTGTTTTGCCCATGAGAGTAACTGGTAAGTGCCCTTGTCTTTATCGTGACCCACAAGCTTTTCCGTCTTCTTTTGTCCTCCTGTCTTGTTGGTGGGGGGGAGGGCGAGTGATAGAGCGGCTGGGTGGGCATATGGCAGCCAGCCAAGGTCAACCTACCAGTTAGATTTCTCAGGATGATGGTGAGGATTACCCTTGTGAGAACACATGTGAGACAGGAATAGGGTTTGAATTGACATAATGACTTAAGGATTACAGCGCTTTAATAATTTTTTTTTTTTTTTTCATTTGCAGTGATAATGCATTTTCTTCCATGACTGTTGAGTTTTGATAATTTGCTGTTCCTAAGTTAGCGGTTAATACTTTAAGAACCAAACGAAGACTAGAGTATATAAATACTCCTGAACAGCAACAGGCACAGAAATATCTGGAAATGTAGACGCCATCTTGTGAAGGTGACTGTCCCTTCAGACTACAGGGCTCCTATATATTAATTTTTCTCTGTGGCAATGTTGCTTACCACTTCTTCCCCTCAGATATACGGACTTAAGAGAAAACAGAGAGGTTTTGACAGTTACTGTTGGCAAACCAGTACCGTTGGTCTGTGCTTCCCTACCCATCCCATACCATGGTCTTCAGACCAGAACCTTCAGAGCAGACCTGCAGGTTCCCCTGGGGAACTCAGAGCTGCTTCCCTCTTGTGAATAAGCACCACCCTCCTACTGTCAGAAATGGTCTTCAGGTGTCATTTCACAGCTCTTTTTAATCCTTTTATGGATTACTCTTCCCCAGCTTCCAGCTCACATTAATTAAATGCTGCTTATATATTTGGATCACAATCTTCCTTTAACCTTGAATTCTTTGCCATGTATCCGTTCAGTACATTTTGTTTATGTTCTTCTGAGTACTTTCTTGTATTTTCTGCAGACAGTGCACATATAATCCTTGCACATATAAGTGCAAGGTATATTCTCATAGGTGCTATCCCTCTGCATACACAGTATTGTGCAATACTCTAATCATATGGTTGAGCACGTCCTTCAAAACCTGTCCGCTTTCTTGCAGAAAGACCTTGCACTCCAGGGCAATCTCTTCTCCCTATGACGTTGGCTGGAGAACTATGTCTTTTCAGGGCATGGGGAGGAAAATCTGTGAGGACAGGATGACAATTTTTCTCTTGCTGTGTATTCACATAACCACTATGTACTTCCTTAATTTGTTAACTGGCAGGGGGCGAACTGGCTCTGTTTTGAGGATTCCTTTCAGCAGAACAGCTGGTGTTCTTTGATTTTAAAAAGAAAACCAAAACAAGACACCTTTCTATAGGACTTAAGGGAAATCGTTACAATAAAAAAGTCTCTTAGGGTATCTAAAACACTGAAATCCAAGCTTCTAAGAGAAAAGGAAGATGATTTTTTTTATTATAGAATAAAAATTATTCTAGGTTTTCAGGTAAGTTACTTCTGTAAAACCACTTCAGACTACCTTTTTTTCTTGTTAACATAACAAAAAGTATTAAAAGCTTGCTTAGTCCTGGCTGAAATGACCGCTGTGAGTCAGATGTGGTCAGAAGTTTAATTCAGGTTGCTGTTTAAGCCATTACTGCGGTTTTTCCACAGATAAAATGGAAATTCTGTTGAACGTGATGACTAGCAATGTCCATTGCTAAAGTCTTAACAGTGAGAGGTTTACTGCGTTGATTTTCTCTACAAGTTGTTTCTCTGCTCTCTTTTGTGGTTTCTTTCTAAAGACAAACAAGCTGCATCATGTCTTCCTTGTTGATATTTTTATACAAAATAAGTTATCAAATCATGGGGAACTTTATCTTACCTTACTTTATAATGCCAACATGCTCTCAAACAGTGCACTAAAGCAGATGGCCTGTACACAAGGTACTTGCTACGCCACTGTGATCGTTATTGAAAAGCAGTAAACATTTCATAAAAGATTAGTTGCTCTTTTAGGGGAATTGTAACAAGGGTTTTCAGGACCAATACCAGTAGCATTCAAAAGGACTTTAATGACATATTGCTCCTAGTTATCTTTTTTATGGGTCTCCAAATCAACCTGTTGAGAGGGAAGAGCAACATTTTTGTTTCATGTTTGTTAGAGGAAACAAGTAGGATTCCATCTGGAAAAAGATTAAGGGAGGAAACAAGTAAAAGGCTGGAAATGGTGGCACTTGCTGTGACATTTTCGAGACACCTGTGCTTTGAGCAGAGCAGCCTAGACTTCCTTGGCAAGTCCTTTCCAAAATCGAGCAAGAGGCTTTCAAATAATACAAAACAAGGAAAAAAAAAAAATAAACTGGACTAAATACATTCTAAATAGCAAAAGCTCAAAGTGGCCAGGTCAGAAAAGAGTTTCTGTTAATTCTTTCCTTTCCCACTATGTTCATTCTCTATAACTTGGGGTCAGCCAGGCAAGTGGCTTCTTGAGTTGCAGCCAGCTGTGCTCGATGCACTCTGGCCTCAGGAAATTTTCTGACCCCCCTGAAGCCAGACTGTCTGTTTCTGCACCTTTCTGTGGTCTTTCAATCTCTCCTTAAGCTGCAGGTTCCCAGCATTGGGTCATGCCTCTCTTCCCCTCCCCCACAACCTCCACAGTATGGATGTCCTGCAGGCAAGGAGAAGGTAGAAAGGCAGACCTCCGTCAAAGGGGCCTACCTCACCTTCCCTAAATCATGCCTTTCTTCTTTAGGGACATCATATCTTTAGTTATAATCATGTAAAAATACAAATGTTGTGTCTCAGTGTGGAGAGATGAGAAGGAATCAAAGAAACATGCTGTTTGGTGAAAGAGGAAAATACTCTTATGATAGAAGAAAGTAGGATTTACTTAAGAGACAAGAAAAGGGGCACAGAAAATCCTGTGATTTAAAGCCTTGAATATCCTCACCTGAAAGCCTTTACCTCCTCACCCCCCCCACCCACTTTCCCTTCAACGTGCAATGTTACACTCTGGCGTAACAAAGCAGGACAACTTGTGAGGAGGGTATTGTTTCGGTTTGGGATTTGTCTGTTTATTTCTTCTTCCCTCTGAAGCAATGGTGACTGCTATGGATACAGATAGGGTGTTGTAGTTAGATGGCCACTTCCAGATTTCTTTTTATAATCTTTGCTTTCCATGCATATCATTACAACTTCTGGCATGCCATGATAAATATGGTTGCTTCACCGCCAACGGTCCTTTCTAATCAGAACTGAGACTGTTCTTAGAATGAGGAAGAATTTCTGTTTCTACTATGTTTGGCACTATTTGTATAAAACTGCATCCTTTTGTGATATACAAGGTATTATTCAAAGTGCAGTTATAGGCACTTTTTTTCAATAGGAGTAAAATTCTGCCATGTGGTGTAATCCTGAATAGAAATGAAGTGGAGAAAACTCAGTCCTCTAGCTATATGGGAGCTTTTCCTCTTTCACTAATTTTTAAAAATTAAATATGAAGAATGATTTTTTTTTTTCCCCCTGTTTCAGTCTTGGAAATTATAGACACTGCAGTAGTAATCTGTGGAGGCTGAAAACAGCTCATCATCAGCTTTCAGCACTCATTTTCTTTGATGTAGATTATCACGCACATTATATTGAAAGACTTGGTTCAATGTGAAGGGCAAAGGTATTTTTTTCCCCGTATTGCTCTGAGAATCTTGGGTTCACCTAAGTCTGCAAACTGACAGATTTTTTCCTTGATTCTTAATATTTTCTACCCGAATAATATTATATCATAGATTAAAAATCTGCTATAAGGTTGAATTTGAATGATGAAGTTAGGGAATAAAATCAGAGAGACATTTAGGAATAAGCAGGAATTCTAAAAATAAGAGTGAAAGAATTTCAAATGAAAGTGTATGGTCTATCCCATAAGACATACATAAACTCTTTTTAACATTGAATCCACAGGATTTATGCAGGAATGCTAAAGAGAGTTCCTTTAAAATCTGGGCAAGATGTGTCATGTTAACTACATTTCAGTGTCACATATTATTGATATCAATTGAGGGCAAAAGTGCATATGCTAGGTAGAATAAATGAATGCTTAATTGCTAGAGACGTAATGCTTCTGCTTCTTCTCCCTCTTCTTCCTCTTTGTTGTTGTTATTGTTGTTATTCCAAGCATTGCCCAGGCGTCTTAGTTTACTCATGACTTACGGTGCTCTGTCTTGTCCTTTTCTTCAGTGGTAAGGAGGACATATATAATATAAGAAGCTATTACTAGAATTCTATACTGACAGCATATCATGAATGGTAGATGTAACATTGGCAGAGAAGTACCATTGCTACAATGTTGATTTCCATATTTTGTTATTACGGGTGTGAACGCTCAAGTTACTGTACAGTATGCTCTTAATCTTTTAGCAAATCTCCTACACCTACTTTTTAAAATAAAAAATATGTTGTGGCTGATCAAGTTGGTTTGATTCTCTGCAGCCAAACATTCTTGCTGTCTTATAGCTAGATTGTATAGAAGACACAGTCTTTTATTTGACATGCAGTCTTAAGCTACACTCACCAGAAAGCACTGTTGTTAGATTTCTTTCTCATAAAAAAGTTACTTCCTGTTAGTGATATCCATTGAGTATGCTAGCTTTGGAGAAGCATCCAGAAGGGACTGCAGGGATTGTCTTCTCTACTGTTTACCATTGTGGAATAGCTTCAAAATCCAAGTTTGAATTGCATCCATCTTCATTCGCCTTTTATGTTAACATAGTATCACAAATCTCTGTGGAGCTACTCCTGGTCTTCCCCAATACACTTGATGAAAAGTGGGTCAATTACTTCATACATGTTTTTATTTACTCAGAGGTATCTGATAAACCTAGGATCCTCTTGCTTATTTCTTATTTCTTATTTCTGACTGCAAGGTCATCTTAGTCTGTGATGTACATACACAAATGAACAAAGAAAATCCTTAACTTGTACAACACTATAAAAATGGCAGGTGCTAGGAAAGTGCACTAAAAGTTGACAAAAGATGCCAGTTGCTTTTAAAATGTGTTTGTAGGAAGAATCCAACATGAACAAAATATATCAAGTTAAGAAGGGATGTCAAAGGCATTCACACAAAAAGATGTCAAGGAGCCTAATGAAAAGAAGCTTTTTATTAAAAATAGGGCAGCAGAAAGAAGTGGTCCTAAAGTCACAGAAAACAGGGCTTTATTGAGACTCAGAAATGCCCTGAAAGCCACTGTACAGCATCTGATGAATAAAATAAGATCTGATTGAAAGAGCTGTTTATGTGGCTTGTTCTCAGCAGTTGTCAGTCCTAAATAATGCCAGTAAATTTTCTGGAAAGTGATAATGCCACAAGTTTTCCACAAGGCAGTGTGATACAGTTAAGATGCCTGTTTATTCTCTTAATGGTTGTTATTCCATGGTTGTAGCCAACAGTATATCAGACGTACTGGCTATAGCCACGTCAATGTAAGTGATGGTAGTGGAAATGGAAATTTAAAATCTCAAGGGAGTATCTTCTTGTTTTGACGATTTCTTATGCTTTTTCAGCACCTGCTGGTGTATTTGGGAGAAGTAAGCCAGCGCTCTTTGTAAGCAAAAAAGGGATATGAAGGTAGAGAATAGTGCCATAACTTGGGCAGTTCTGGTCTCTTCCTGTCTGCAGTGATGTCACACTCTGTATCCCTTTCACGTGTTTTTAAAATGAGTATCTTGCTGTTAGATTAATTTTCCTGGATAGAAAGTCATCCAAACTCTGAACTTCTGAGCCTGTCATTAAACTCCTGCTCAGGTTTAACTAACTCCATGTTGTCAACAAGCCTGCCCCAATAATGTTCTCCTTTTAGTTTTAGAATATCATACAGCATAAACATATGTCGGCTAAAATGGATTTAGCTGCTAAACTCCTGTTAGATGCACACCCTAATGAAGTATTGTTGACCTGTTGTCGCTTCAGTGCTGTGCGGCTTGGGTTACCTACTTAGAAAATAGGAAAAACTGTAGTGGTATTATGAAACGTATGTAAGAACTGTTTTTTTCCATAAGGCCCTGGATCACATACTGTGATAATGTGATCATATAATTCTAACACTGTCCTCCTTGCTGTTCTCTTTATTTTTTGCTCATTGTATTACATTCAACATACACTTTGGAAGCCCAGGATCACCCAGCATGGCATAGTATTTAATGGCAAGTAGGCAGTGACCAATGTTACTTTACTGCTTCGGTTGCTCAATATCTGCCATCATAGTCTTTATATGAGTTAACAAAGCAAGTACATTTAATTTATGGTATATTGAACACATACAACAGTCTTGTTCATTTCTTACATACACTGAATACAAGCTGTGTGCCATCAATAACATTTTTTGCAAACACTCTGAATTTCCTCTTTATTTGCACTGCCCAAGCTGCTTAGTGTAGTTTTAACCAGCCAGCAGATGGAGAGATAACAAACCAAGTCATATGATGTCTCTACATATAAAGAGTTTGCTGATTCACAGGCTCAGTTGATTTCATCTCAGTCAGGTGCAAGAACAGCTGAAATGTTTTTATTGCAGAAAGTTTCAGTCTTGCAATGTACTATCTGGAAGTAATAATATTTTTTTTCTGCATATGGGATTTGTTTGTTTTAAGAATAAAGTTGCTGACGACTTATGATGTCCAAAGAAGAGTGTACAGACAAAAAAAAGAAACCCAAAGCTCTCCACCCATCTTAAGCCATGGTAATCTGATTATCTAAAACCATTGGGAAACAATTAAAAGATAAACAGGCAAATAAAACACACTTCCCCACCTTTTTTCTATATGTAATGTCCTGGTTTGAGAGCATCTGTCATTCATCTCAGTGACCAGTCCGGCCCAAACCACAACATGGTTTTAAGAAGTAAATGCTTACTCTTATGCTTTTAAGAATGAAATCAAGGATCTACTGACAGAGTTGACGGAGTCTGCTGTTTATTCAAGTCATTTTCCTGACAGGACTTATTGCCCACATCCCCCATCGGCTAGAAATAGAAGTGTATGATTTGTCTATTATACCAGACTTCAGTCTATCAAGAATACAATTTAATTTCTGACAGGAATTAGTGCTGGATAATCCTGAAAGCTTCTTTCTTCTTGGTCAATACCCCTTTTCGTAAATCAATAGTACATGAATTAATAACCTAACATAATTCTTAAAGTAGAGCTTGGAGTGAATTTTAACCTAACTCTTGAATGTGTAAGATTGGGTTACATTTGGAAACAGGTAAATGACTTCTTCTGTTTCCAGAATAGCAATTATAAACCAGTAAGAAAACCTTCATTGTAGTTGTAACCAAAATGAGTATGTTGTCTATTTCAGTATAAATTCTGGCATAGAATTGAAGTCAAGTTAAAAGCTAGCTGTCAAAAGTATATCTGGTCATCCCTGTTCTCTAAAACACAGGCAAAAAAATTGTTTTCTATTGGTGTAACAGAAAGGAAGAGTACTCAGTGTCCCCTAATGGCTGTCTGGTCTAAGGGCCTAGGCAGACACTAGCCGCACTGGCAGCATGTCTCGTATAAATGAGCACATTGCACGCTCGCAGCCACAGGCTGTCGTGCTGGGGCTTACAAACACGAGAAACTGGAAAGGTCCTTAGTCCTGCAGCATTCTGAAAATGGCAGGTACTCGTAGCCCAGTAATGAAGAGAGGAGACAGGACCATTTAGCTCTTAAAAATGTTTTATTTATAGGGAAACTGGAAAGCACAAGTTAACTGCCTCTCAACTTGGCTGTAAAGAGCACATCAGAGCTTACTATCTGAGATGTCTACTGAGCAGCCAGCAGCAATGGTGGCTTTTAATGAAACTGTAAAGCAATTTAAGTTAGTGGCATCCAAAAATAAGTGACATTTCCACATAAAAGTGCTCCCTAGGACAACATACAGGAATGAATAATGGTGATAATAAATCTGCTTCAGAGGAGGAGAGGCAGAGGTAGTTATTTCTGGCAAAGTAAGCAGCACTTAATTTTCTTTCCGATACAAACCGTCTTCCATTCATATGTATGACCAACCGTCTGTTCTAAGTGATACATTATTGAAAATTGTTAATTCAGGGAAGTATTTTTTAAAGAGGAGAAGCCTGTCTATGAGACAGAAATTTCTGTGAAGCATTTGGAAGTTACTAGTATCAAAACAATTGATTTTCTGCTTAGAATGAATTTTGTATCAACTTATCATAAATATATTCTGCTGGGAAGCTTATGCTAAACTCCATTTTGTTTTAGTATTTATTCAGTCACGATCTATGTAGAAGTTGTCTAAGGAAAGTGTAAGATTAAAGCACAAAAGTTTTTCTTCTTTCTCTTTTCAGAGCACCAAAACAGGTTGCTCTTAACTTCTAACTCTCCCACCAAACTGTCTTTGCTAGCATTTTCTCCACCGTGTGAATTTACTGAGTTCTGTAAAAAGGGAGCAGGTAGTTATTTTCCAATCTGTATTAGCTGACTAAGTCTTTAAAACTATCTACAAGTCAAAAGACAATATTTCACATAGAGAAAGGTGTCTAATTTATGGTTTGTAATCTTTTTATTTATTAGGGAGAAGGTAATAAATACTTTGAGACATGTATGAAGGCTGGACAACATCCATCAGAAACATGTAACGAGGTAATCCTGCTTTGGGGACGCAGGGAAGCTACGTGATTTTTTAGTTCCACCTTATTTCTCTGTCATTTTAAAGACCTGGAATCAAGCTTCAGCAGCTGTGGCATTGTGGTACTTTCTCCATCCTTGCCCTTCTACGTTTTCTGGAACTAAGTAGGTGATGCCTATGTGTCCTAGTCCTTGTGTCTTTATAAAGACAGAGAAGAGATAGGAAAAGTTATAGCCGGTCATAAAAATAGTGCCATAATCTGTTTTAATCATCCAAAACACTGAAGCTTGCAGGGAAATAAATGCAGCATTTTAAACTACTCTGGTAGCATAGTGTGTGCTTTCTAAATAAAGTGATGTAAAGCACAACCAATATCTTTCCCTAGAGTAGATTTTCCAGCGCTTTGCCCAGTCTTGTTTTAATGACTAACGTTAATGACAATACCAAAGGGAAATGGTAAATTTGACAGGAAAGATTCATTACACAGAATAGAGAAAGCAAGATGAGAGCTTAGAGGAAACAACAACATTCTTAGTTTATCACTATTAAACAAGCAATTCAAACACTTTGGGTGAGTTTTCACCACAACAGGAGATTGAAGTACTTCCAAATTTCCTTTCCTGAGAATAATGTTTAGAGGTAAATAGTTTGGAGTTTCTATGGCAGTATTTTTTGGGGAAAATTGACACGAAACCTCATCTTGTATACAAACGACGATTCAGAAGCCGACATTTATAACCTTTTTTTTACCAAAACCCCCTCAAGGTATAGCATCTATAAAAAGATCAAAAGAGATGCACAGAAGTGTGAGGAAGTTCAAATGATATAAATTTGATAAAACTTTTATTAAAGGAATGGTTTTAAACTGTACCCGTAACATGGCAATAAAAGAAATAAAAATGGAATCGTCTGAGAGAATTGCATCTTGTAAGTCTAGTTCTGTGTGTATTTTTGCTTGACTGAAAAGATGAAGCCACATTTCTAGGAGGAACGTAATCATTTCATGCTAATAAGTCACAATTCTAAGTCCTTATGTTCATAATTTGAGCCAATAGATTAATGGCCATATGTTGGCTTACACATCAAAGCTAGTTGTTGCATGGTGTAGTGGTGGTGCTGGGATACAGCAGAAAGCTGAAGCAAAAATTGATGCTAAGTAACCAACATTTCCCTAGGTAGAAGACCAAATGGCAGGGTGATGCAGATGTAATTATAATAAATGAGCCCTACTCAGACACAGTTTCTTTGACCGGGGTGTGCAAGTCATAGCCCTCCTTCTACTTTTGCAGTTACAAAAGAAATAATTAGAATGGGATGAAAATATAATGTAATGTCTACACGCAGAATTCTGACATCGTTCTCCAGCTTCTCAAATCCCCATTCACTTACTCGGCATCATCCTATAGATGTGTGCAAACAATGAATAACTCTTGGGTTTTTTACATCAAATAACCTCCAACATCAGCATTTCTGCTCTTACACGTCCTGGGTTGCCTCAGCCTTGACAGTATTATATAGCTTCCTCCTGATTTTATTTCTAGACAATAACAAGACCTGGAAACAACATATTCTTGCAGCTATCTCCCTTGAAGCATTTGATTTGGTACTTTCAGGTACCTGATATGCACCTCTGTGTACTTGTCCTAAGCACCTGTGCAGGACAAAGTTTCAGATTCCTGGTCAGCTCTTTCTTCTTTTCATTTTGATGTGGGTTTTTCAGGCAACATTAATTTTACAGGGAGCTGAGGAGTATCACTGTGCTTCAATGAATATTCATGGTACAACCACATGCCCACTCTTCAGCTTTTGTAGTGCCTACGTTTTAAGAGTCTGAAGAGATACTGTAGTTCTGACCTTTTTTGAGATCTGCTATAATCTTGTTTGTTATGTTTTGCCTACTCAGTGTAACTGTAAACAGTCATTTGAGGGAAGGCATAAGCAAATGTAGAGAATGGGACTATTTTCTGTGGCCTTTCTTACCATTCCTGTGTACACTGAATGCTCAATAATATATCTTATTATTATTCTATAAACAGCACAAAGAAGAATTTGAGTAAAATGGCTTGACGAAAAAATTACAGCGAATTTGAAACTATCATATGACCTTGTATTTTTGTATAGATACCTATGGCTGTAATTCTGTAAAAAAAATAACTGGACTGAGACATCTCCCTTAGGACTGCCCCTAGTAGTTTTCCAGTATATGAAATTGTGTACTGCAGGCTCCACTTGTCCGTGCATTCAGTTTGTGCTCTGTTCACCTTGTCCGTGTAAAATGTTTTGGTTTTGAAGCAGACACTTCACACAGGCAAGGCTTCGATTCAGGGCAATAGCCTTTATCACAGTTTTACTGTTACCCTCTTCCCTTCCTGTGCCCACCCCATCTTCGTCTCTTGATGCATCTAGCAGAGAACAAGGAAATGCAGAGATACATGAAACTGTTTTGCTTTCAAGGACAAAATTAGATTTTTTCAAAAAATAATTCAGTCTGCACATGGTTCAGTTTTGAGCCTAAGCACTCAAGATCTCATTTTTATCCAAATGAGTTCTTCTGTATAGTTTATATTCTTGCTGCATTTGCTGCTGCTCAAGTGCGTGAGTAATAAATTACAGGAAATACTGACACAAATGTTTGCCATGAGTACTTGGTCTTGTAATTGATATAGAGGTTACTGTTATATTTAATATTACCTCTTCTATCTTTATTAATAGCAGGTGTAACCCAATGATAGAGTTGTCTAAGAATTGTTTGACAGTATAGTCAAAACTTTTTTCTTTTCCTTTTTAACAGGGTGTTTCAGCATAGAGTCATCAAGTCTGAATTATTTCTTCTCTGATGGACTAAAACTTTACCTACTTTCTTAAAACCCTTCCTCACCACCTGCTGTGATGGATGGGTGAAAGGAGAAATTTGGTAACTTTCTGGGCAAAGAATAATGCTTTACTCAAGTCTTTAGAGACTCATTTATATGAATCTAATTGTTTTGTTATAGCCTTGTCCTTATGCTCTGCTGTATGAACGCTTCAAAATGTAATCTCATTGTCTGGAAACCCAAAATCAATACAAAAGGAAGCGAAGCAGCTAAGACGTGAAAGGAAGAATTTTTCAAGTTAGAAATTAGCATGTCATTTTTCCATATGCCATATTAGAACTAAATGATTTTTATGTAAAATATATTTACCGTCTCTTTAGTCCATTAATATCCATTAATAAAGAAAAGTCATACTCATTCGAGTAGTTCAGTAGGACTTTTTAATCTCTCCTACGCGTAGGTTTTTAAGTAATGGAGCATTTAGAATGATTCGCAGATTATACATACAGATGTCTCTGAGTTATTTGTATTTTAAAATTAGACTTATCTTCACAAACAGACAAAAGACCTTAGTCTGCTATCTTCTTGACCAAAATACTTCTAGTATTAGATGATTCAATACCAGAAATCTCACAGTGGGACCATTAGCAGGTAATCTGTCCCTAAAGGGCATGATGACAGTTGTTATTTTTACTTCTAAGGAAGATTTAACTTTCATGAGTTGGGATGCTGGAGTGCCAGCCTTAGGTTTAGGAAGCCCACACTTACATTCCTGCTATGACAGAGATTTATAGACTTTGCACCAAAAAAAACAGGTAAAAAGGATCTGATCATATAGCATAATTTCCTCTCTTAAGTGGATGCAACTACAGAAGACATTGCAGGAAGGTGATGTGCTGTGTACGGTGTGGTACATAGGCAGCTGGGAATGCCACACTGGTGTGTTTTTACTCATTGTACCTTTTGTAGACTCTGGGGACCTCATCCCACACAGAATGCCTGTCCCTGAACTGTTTGAGATGCAGGCACCCACACAGTGCTTTTCTCACAAAATATGCCTCGTCCATCTGCATTATTATACATCTGTTCAATAGCTGAGCTTTTAATGGCATTTGAGGTGGATAAGGGAGCTGTTTTTCCTCTGCTTGGTCGTGCAGATGCATGATATAATTAATCCATCTGATGAATGAATTCCTGCACTACCCACAATGTTCCCCACCCCTTTAGCAAGAAGTGGATTCGCTGTCACTATGTCTGTGTCATCTGCTGGCTGTAGGATGACTGCAGCTGAGATGAGACACTTTTGCCCTTTTCTAAGAACAGCCACGTTCAGCCAGCACTGGCGCTGAACAATTACAGTGTTTGGCTTCTCTATCCTGGTGGCTGAATTGCTTGCTCGGTTATTGGATGTGTAACACTATTGACATCTTGACAGGTGCTTACAGGTGTCCCTTGGCAAAGGCCACAGTCAGGTGCCGAAATCCTTGGGGTATCTAGTTTTGTGGCTCTTTGCACATGAGTCCTCGCCAGCAGAATAGGAGATAACAGCTCTACCCTACCCCATGAGGTGGTGTATAGATAAACATGATGCTGCAGCTCCACAGTAACAGCGACATGTTTAGCCTATGTAAATTTAGGAACATAGAACTTTAAAAAATTTAGTCCCTCCCTTCTAAAAATCTGAATACACAAAATAGGCATAATATCTAATGCTTTTAAATGCTGTGGTCTGTTTGATATCTATGAGTGGTGAATGAGTTCTTTGTCTTTTTAATTTTTAATAACTCTAAGAAATGAAATTATCTGTGGTTTTGCTCTTCACTGTATATCCTTTTATTTTCATACTGAGAGAGAAGGTAAGTAATATAACTCATATTGGCTTGTCTGTATCCTTGATTATTTTTTAAAACTGTATCACGTCTTGCTTCCAGCAGTGAAAATCCTAAATTGAAATCTAGTTTTCACTTGTATTGAAATTTATATGTAAAGGCTCCTATATTGTCCAAGGTAATTGTCCTCAAAGACAATGTGAGTTTAAGCACAAGGGAGCGGGGCAGTGGCTTTCCTTCTATTGATTTACAGCTATATCAGCCTGAACTTGTAATTAGCAAAACGTAGCAACCATCAAGTTTAAGTCTACGCTTCTTCAGACTTCATGGTGGGAGACTGGTTAAAGTGCAATCTTTCAACCCCAGTTGCTAAAACTACTAATTTCTAATTAGGAATGCCTGATTTGCATTACATTTAAAGGTTTTTTTACATCACCCTGGCAGCATTGAGAGAAATTGAATATGATTACATTTTTGCATATTTTAAGGTATCTTTACAACTTTAAGGTATCTTTACTGTGTTAGGGAGGCTGTAAAGTGGTGTAATGCAAACTCGGTGAAATCTTCATTCCAGTCAATGACAAAATTCACATTGATTTTAATGGAACTAAATTTCACCCAATTTTTAAGACTGGAAGGGGCCATAATAAGCATCTAGTCAGAACTACAGCATAATACAAGACAGTATTCTTTCAAGTGTTTCCTACATAAAGTCTATAATTTCTGCTTGAGCTATTACATGTCTTTCAGGAACACACAATTTTCATTTAAAGTTCTTAGTGATGAAGAACCAAGTATTTCCCTCAGTAAATAGTCCAAATAGTTGATTAGATTCACTGATAAAAATATGCACCTAGTCTAATATCAATCATCTAGCTTCCACCTTCAAATATTGGATCTCGTTATGCTTCATTTGTTAAATTAAAGGGCTATTTGCAATCAGAAATCTTTACATTGTAAGTAATTGTAGGCTGCAATCAAGTCACCTCTTACCCTTTCCCTCGATATACTAGAAGCTCTGCAAACCACCTTTTTCAAACCTCAGGTTATTCAAATAGTGGTTTTTATGAAGCATTGTGTTTGTCTGTAGCTTTTTTAAGGCCTGGACACCAAAAAGAGATGTACCATTCTAAAAGATGATCTTTAATGCCCGGATATGGGGGGAAGAAAAATGAGAGTGATTATAACAATTTTTCTATAAATACAGTAGTCTCCAAATGTATCTATTTTGTATTAATCTGACTGCCAGGAGTTAAACCAAAGGTGGTTGTTCAGAGATAAGGAGCAAACAATAGTACAGACATAATGTATGGAGTAAGCATCTGCAAACTACTTGAGATAAGAGTGGCTATGTCCATAGCGTGGAAAACAGTTTTATACAGCTTGGCATATTTTACATTTGGCTATTTATTTCCAAAGCTCAGAGTCTAAAATCGGAGAGGACTTAAATGTTAAAAATGTTGACTGGAAAAGATGGCGTGTTGTCAGCACCCTGTGAGTAAAGCACAGATTGAGCAGGAAGCCCAGGGTCCGCAGCCATTAGTCTCATTCCCTACATGGAGAGAGGGAAACTTAGCCATAGCTGAGTCATATAAGCTAAAGGTATGAAAAACAGTATGCAGTTTCTGCATCACTTAAATCAGCTGCTTTCAGCTGCTTATGGTACAAAGCATACGTGCCAAACACAGTGGATTCTGCTGGCTTGGCACAGCTGGTCAAAAAGGGAATTGTCTGAGATAATATTACTTGGAGTAGTAAGGGCAGGAAAGGAGCTCTTTTACACGCATGCAGCCAGAGCACTCTCAGGAGTCATAAAATGTGTCCTGTATGTTTGTCCTCTATGACCTTTGTGAGTAGTCTAGTCCTCATTTTCATTGAGTATTTCCTCCTTTATACATCTCTGTGTTTTCACACCACACTCTGTTACCTGAGCATTATACTGCACCAGGAGTTCATCTTGGGTCAATTATAAATCATTTTCCCAAAAGCCTTTTCAGACTTCCTGCTTTCCAAAAGACAGGCTAACCTAACTGTTGAGTGTAATTTTCATTCTTAGTTTTCAAATGTGATTTTATATATACCCACATACATAAGATCAATTGAGGCTCTGTTACCAAGTAAGGCATATTCTCTACAAATTTTGCAAGACTGCTTTATTCTTAGCATTATTTACTATAAATCTGTACAATTTAATGGCATTGCTGTTCTATGTCATTTATCCAGATATCAGTAGGTATTGGGACAAAATTTTTCCTCTTTTAAGAAAGGCTCCCTATTCAGATCTTCAACCTCATAACTGTTCATCCCTGTAACCTTTTTTTTTTTTAAAAAAAAAAAAAGAGGTTACCAAACATGTACAGAGTACTTTAAACATCTTGCTAGTTCCTTACTCACTGGTAGGACTATATCTATAGTGTCAGTTAAAACATAAGACAGCCTTTCGATTCTCATGACTGCATTACACTGTTAGCTTATTCTGTTATCAGCCACATTAATTTCCATTTTGGTGGTCTTCATAAGTGAGTACCAAGTTTATCAATCTTAATCACCCTTTTAAAGAAATACAGCTCATATACTTCTCACTCTCATTCGTCTGCAGAATCATGGTCAGTTGATTCCACAAGAACCTTCTGTGAGAGCCTGCTGTAAGAGAAAGCATATGGATGTGACTGTGGTTTACACTGCAAAACGGAGAAAAGTAAATAAAGAAAATGTGGAATATCAACTGTTTATGGAATAGATAGTCTTCCTGTCTTAGGTTCTTCAGACTGGAATTAAACTCATATATTGAAAATGTCTGCCAGCTTTCTGAATAGGTAGTAATAAAACTATATTTGAGCTGAAATGCAATTTTAGATGGAACTCCTACATGTCCAGTAGGTACTCTCACCCCTGGGCTCCCGAAGCCCTCTGAAGTTCTATGTAATGACATATAAAAGGTCAAGTCTCATGTTGGATCCCTCTCCTGATACAGTTAACTATCTCCAAAATACTAAGCTCAAGTCAAACTAGTAAGGTCTTTCGCAGTTGTTGTTTTGTCCTGGTTTGAGCAACACAGGACTAATTTCTAAAGCTTGGGAAAACTGTACTTTTAGAAGACTCTAGTGTCTGAATTTGTGAAAATATTGACATTATAGCCAGCTATAGTATGTGGGTTCCAAGGTCTCAGTGTTTTTGAGTTAGCCAGGTGCAGGGATGAGGAGGGGCAAGGCCTGGATGCTGGACCCGCTGGCCAACAGGATTGTTTCATAACATGAATGGCACATCCAATACAAATTAGAAAGTTTGCTCAGAAGTTGTCTCTCTTCTGTGGTCACTGCGATCCTGAGAACTTCTTGCCCCCGTGCTGGACCCCGGAGCCTTTCCCTTCTTCCCAAAGCTGTAGCGCTCACAGTGTCCAATATTTGCTGTCCAGTGCTGGGAATGCACAGCTTCCTACTGATAGAATTGGCTGGGTATAATCCTTGTATATTTTATGTTGGTATTGGGATCAATATTGGTTCTTTAGTGTTATTAATGTTAATTATTTAGTCTTATTCTAATAAATCTGTTTATATTTCCACCCTTGGGTGTCCTTTTTTTTCCTGATTCCCCTTCCTGGGTGGGGAGGGGTCATCAGGTGATAGAATAATTGTCTAAACGACAATAAATTGTTGTGGGTTTCTCAAACCATTATGTTGTGCAAACATAATGTTTATTATGATCTACTTTATTATTCTGCTCTATATTAGCTGCATGATCTCAATCTCCTCTTGCATCAGTCCCTTTATACTTTTCAGAACATGAGTGACTATGTTTCTTCCAGCACTGTGCAGGAAGAATAATAAACATCAAGCCTAAGTTTGTGTTCATGTGTGTTGATCTTGCTGAGCTAGGACATGGACAGAATGCTGGAAGGCTGTCATCACTGTAAGATCAGAGCTAGTGTTAAGAGTTACAGTGCTTTTTCTAAAGTGTTTTACTCTAACTGCAAAGATCTACTCAGGGTATAGAAAATGAAATGTTATCAGGCATCTACTTATTATAGTGCATTTTTGAAGGTATTATTAGGTGTTCATTGATTTTTACAATCATTCATAATAGTTTCTATATACGCAACAAGGTAACATATATTTACTAAGTACTATAAGATAATATATGGAGTTAATAGCTTTAAATTTATGTCTTATGAACATTTCAGGCAAAATTGCTTTAGAAGGAGAAAAAATGGTAGGATTTTATCTGGATTTGTCTGGATCATTGACTGTTTGATGTTAGAAGATAACATCCCATAACACAGAGTGAATATTTAAATTGCAAGCTGTATTCCTAAGTGAAAGAAAAGCAAGCTTGTGTATACTGTTGGGAGTTTTGTGTGTCTGGCTTAGGTTTTCGTTTTCTGTGTCAGATAACCATAGATTTATTCAGGTTTAGAAGGGATTTTGTGAAGCTGCCACTTTGTCTCCCACTCAATGCTGGGTCATCACTGAATTCAGCCCAGGTTGCTCGGGGGTTTATCCAGTTGGGTCTTAGAAATCTCCAAGGAAGGAGACTGCACAGTCTCTCTGAGCCACCTGTTCCACTGGTGGATAGTGGATTTTTTGTCCCTTTCACACATCAGAACCTGTACATGTTTCCGAACACATATTTCATCTTAATGGATTTTTCTGTGAACATGGCAGCCCTGGACTCTCACTGGACACTTGAAACACTCCATGTGCTTCTCTGTAGCTGGATAAGAGAAAGTGTATTTAATTTCATTTTAAGGAAACCAAACATTCCAGGTGTAACAAAATGTTGTGTGATTTTGGTTTCTTGGGTTGTTTTTGGGGGGTTCTGTTTTTTGGGGTTTTTTTCAGTGTGTGTGGTTTTTTTCTTACTAAAAAGCTTATTCCATGGGAAAATGTACATTCTAGAATGTTTTCTCTGAAAAAGAAGAAATATCAGTGTGGGAAGTCTGATTTTTTGCCAATACTGATTTTCAGTCTAATCCTTTCTAGAAAATTAGAGTTTTGCCATGACTAATTTTTCTCCAGATCTTTCAAGTGTAAACACGGCTTCGTATAAGATGGTGAAGATACGCCATAGTTAAGGATGCAGAGTAGATTTCTTTCAATAGGTGCTTGAAGAAGGAGAAAAAATATTTAAATGAATGTAATGTGACAAAAACCATTGCCAGAAAACAACATTGAATAAAAAAGGCACAATAGTGTCAGGAAAGAAAGATCTTATATCTTGAACATGTCTGTTGGGATTATCAAGTGTCATCCAAGGTGATAGTAATATCAGCATCATCTCATATAGCTGTACCTTTCCCTTGACGTCATACTGTATTTCTGCCCCAAGTAGCACAGGCATTTATGTGTGAAAAGGAAAGGAAAAGAAAGGCAAAGCTGCAGTACAACTAGCCAGCTCAAGATGAAGGTGCAGTAAGACTCATTAAAGCCTTGGGGATTATTCCCATACTCACAATACAGCATGTGTAAAGAATTGGTAAAAGAAAGACTGACTTTTATGTAGATCACTATCAGTAGTTTTGAGTGAAAATATAAAACAGCTTAGCTCCACGTAATTATAATGGTACCAGCAATACAGGAGTAAGGAGGTGCTTTGAGATGAAAGTCAATCTTGTAGTCAGACATATATCCACTAACATGGATTGTTGCCAACATATTCGCTTTTATATTTGTTCTGTCATATTTGTTTATACTCAAATTCCCATAAATCCTTTATCTGAATTACAAATTATGTCTTTATTTGGAAACAAATATGCCCACAAAGGCATTGTGTACTTTCTTGTGTGCAGTGTATAGTGTTACTACAAATATAGAGTAAAATACTTTGAATGTTTCTCTGGTCAGTCAAATAATTGCATGTGATAGTTTCAATACAGTTGCCATTGGAAAACAGTGAAATTCACTGAATGTACTTTAGATTGTCATAAATGAATACAAGACAGATTCTTTCTGGGACAAGAGGAGAGTGTATGTACACATATGTTCTATGTATGCTACATGGACTATTCAAACATTTCAAATTTATAGTAACGAAAGATACATTTCTACAAACTGATAAATAATCCACAGCACATGATTTGTTACAATATTTCTTCTACTCCTTAATACTTTGGAACCCAGGCAAGGGTTGCAAATAATGGACTTCTTTTCAAATTTTCTTTTGTAAAATTTGCACTGGAAACTAAAGGTCATTATTACTCTTTCTTTTATTTTGAGTATGTTTTTTTATTTGAACTTACTTAAAAATAATAGTCAGCTGATGTACATGAGCAATTTTCTTGTGACAGTGGGATACCTGCTGATTTACATGGCACTGGATGGTTGCTCAAAAGCACTGTGAGATGAGAAAAAGATGCTCAATCTCATGGATCTTTGTGTAATAGGAACCTAGGTCATAAGCAGTAAGCAACTGCTATAACTGAGAGGTTTGTATAGTGAGCTGGAAAAAACCCTGTGAAATGATGCCATATTGGTTCTCTGAGTATCTCACATGCACATCACTGACATCACTGGGACATTGTCATTAAAAAGCCAAGTGACTGATTTGTATTGATTTGTACTGTTTTGACCTTTGCTATTCATTTCCTAACTAGCCGTTTTCTGACTTTTTTAATGACATTTCATAAAAATGCTAGGTGAGAATTCACTGTTTCAACACGCATTCCTATCTGAATGTATTCACTAAAAAACTGTAATGAAATAAAAAATCATTTCCATTAGATGATAATCTTATTTGGTCAACATTTTTGTCGAGCTCTACATGTTTCCTTGATAAACTTCTTCAACCTCCCCCACCCTTCTCACTAGAAAACAAAAGGGAAAATTTTTTCCTTAGTGTAATAACTTCATTTTTTTTCTTACTTTAAAAAAAGTTACGATTCAAGACTTGGCGTTACCATGTATCACTGCCAAGACTGCATTTGAGAGCATGAATAGTGAGTATCTGTTTTGAAACTAAGAAGCATACTCGATACATTTTGAAGGAGGCAGATACGGCAAAAATAGCAGAAATGCTTGTCCCTTTGGCAGCTGAGATTTCCTTCAAATCCTCATCAGCTAACTATTTTTTCTAAACAGGGAGTAATTATTCCAGTCCATTCTGCCTTTAAATCATGCTCCTGTGACTTCATCTCACACCAGGCGCAATATGCCAGTTTGCACTGCTCTCAGCCCTCTGAAACACTTTTAACTGATTATTCTTCCCCTTGCTAAATGAAAATAATCTGCCATTTAATCACTTGCTTGCAAGCAATCACTTGCTAACCCAATATGCTTGGCAAATTTCCTTTTCAGAGCTGTCAGGTGTACGTACAGCAGGAATTTGCCATGTTCCACTGCTAGATCATGTAGGGGGTCACTAGCCAGGACGTGGTTAAGCTGCTGCTGATGTATGTGTTCACTGAAATTATTTCAGAGTCAATATCAGGTCTTTCTTTCTGAATGTCCGTAAGATAATTACAGAAAATGGTTACGAACAAGCTAGATCAGAGAGGAAAATGCTCTATCCAGTCCTAGTCTCTCTAACAGCTACTGTTATCGGTGATTATTAAACCTATTTCCTAGTGCTACCAGATTCAAATTTAAATTGCGCATGCTGCAGCTGAGATAAAGTAACTGCTCTGATGTCTGTAGCTTTGACCCTTTGTCTGATGATTTCTTGACAGTTGGATCTAAATTCAGCAAATTAGATATGCATCTTCTTTTAATAACAGTAGCAGTATTCTAGAAGTGTTCAAAGAGTTCAACCGAGATCAGCTTCAGCTTGTGTGCATATGCACCTTCCACACAAAGAGAGCAACAAAAAACGTTTTATGAATCCAGTATCCTTTTGATATCCCCTTCCTGTGTTATACTTGTTGATCTTTAAAAAAGTACTTGCACTGTTATAGACCATTATTTCTAAAAATAAAAAAAATCCTCTCCAACCCGTAAGAGGAAGGATGTACATGTGGTTTATTAAAAAGTATATTTAACACCAAAATGACATTAGGGGCTGCTGTGGGTTAACCCCAGCAGGGAGCTAAGCACTCACCTGCTCGCTCACTGCCCCTGCAGCGGGATGGGGGAGAAAATCGGAAGTGCAAAAGTGAGAAAACTCACGAGTCAAGATAAAGACAGTTAAGAAGTAAAAGAGAAAAAAAGAGGAAAAAAACCCACAAACCCCAAGTGATGTAAAAGCAATCACTCACAAGCAGCTGATGGATGATCAGCCAGCCACTGAGCAATGGCAACCCCTGATAAACTTCCCCCCTGGCTTTATTGCTGAGGATGGACTACCCCTTTGTCAATGTGGGTCAGCTGTCCCGCTGTGTTCACTCAGCCTCTCACCTGCCCCCAGCCTACTCATGCAGAGTGACAAATGGAGAAAGCCTCGATGCAGTGTAAGCTCTGCTCAGCAACAGCTGAAACATCAGTGTGTTATCAACACTCTTTTGGTTACAATCCCCAAACTTGGTACCCTAGGGGCTGCTGCTATGATAAAAAAATAACTTTATCCCAGCCAAAATGAATACAGGGGCTGAGCATGCATGGTATCAAACACTACCTTAATGTATGCACACTTACTTTTTCATTCTGTTGCTTCACAGGGCAAACAGCTCAATTCTTTATTTCTTCCTCACTGCTAGAAGACTTCTTATGTAATAAAGGGATGTGCTTTTTTTAATCAAGATCTTGGAGCTGCTCTCTGCTGCTGTGCTGTTTGAAGGTTTATGCACCAGAATGTGTTATAACAATGTTAGAGTAGACATACTCTATAGACATATGTCTATAGACATATCCTAAGGGAAAAGAATATGCAAAAAAAACTGTGATATAAAATTAATTACTGTGAGGTGACTGCAATACTACATCGCTACTGCAATGTAACTGTATGTGGTTGCGCGACCATACGTGAGCACCTCTTAAAGCTGTCTGCCAGGACTTACACCAGATCTTAGTGTTGACAGTACTCTGATACAAAGCAGTATGTACTTAGAGAGACAACTCTTTTGATTCAGATTTAAATCGGAGATTTCTTTTGAAACTATATAATTGGAAAGACCACTTAGAGGGCAACAAATTTTTCCCTTTTTAAAACTACATATGTTTTAAACCATCACTTATACACAGAATATATATGCTAGCATATATACTTACACATATATACTTAGACACAGAATACTGCCATTCATGTAGGTTGAGTACAGATTTCAAAAGGAGGACTGCTGGCCTGTATTGCTATGGCCTGGCCACTTACTGGTTCTCTCCTGAGAGACCTAGTTGTTAGAGGGAAACATAATCTGTGGGTTCTACATTTTTAACACTGTGTTTTCCAAGGTGTTGCCACAGAATGATTACAGCTGTTACCTTAGGTCTGAGTATTGCAGCATAGCCCTGTCATTAGTGTCTTTGCAGAGACGGATATGTGAAAGCAGTACGTAAATTCTCATTTCATAGCTTTGGAAGCTTTTNCCCCAAGGAAAACAGCCTAATCTTTATATATCTAATATTTTAGAGAATCATTGCAGGATTTTTTAAGAAAGCTAGAACAGTCTCCTCTTAAAACAGACCTAAGTCCTTATTCACATAAATAGCTCATCTGAATTCAGGGGGCTTGGTGTGAGTTTGAGGTGAGCAAAGGATTGGCTCAAGTCACTTTACTTTGGCTGTTGCAGTATTTTTTTTTCTTCCTTGGGCCTGAACACAGACTCCTACTGATACCATTTCAGTTGAAGAATACTTTTGGCTAGTTCTGTGACGTCAGTCCAATAAAAAAAGAATCACTGGTTTGGTATAAAAGCTTATAATTTCTTGGTAGGCTTCTCATGAATTAGGCCCATTTTCACTGTGTGAAAAGTAAATGAAATCCCTACTTAAGTATTTTCTAATGATTTCTGTAGTATATATTAATTTTCAAAATCAAATGTCTAATTTTAGACTGACTTTATTTTCTACTTGTTTCCCTAAGAAATGCAAACAAAAAAGTCAGGAAAAAAAGAAATAGTAAGATGCACCCATAAGAGACCCTTCTTCCACATAAAACTGATAGTGTTATCCAGAAACGAAAGAGGTAGAGCTCATACCAGTATACAAAGTGTTCATTTTGATGCTAGAGTTTTAATCAAAACCAAATAATATTACATTTACTAATTAAGATTTTATTACATGCCTTTGTTTCTTCCTAATTAGATAAGAGGAACTCTTTGTTTACAGTTATATAAATTTGCTTGGAAAGTAAATGGCAGCTAGTGTATAAACCTCTGCATTGTCTTTCAAGTCCTACTCTCCTGAAAGGATCACATTTTCCTCCTCTTTCTCTATCTCATACATACAAGCACACTATACAACCATTAAATCACCACACTGGAAAGGAAATAGACAGAGTCCTGTTTCGCTTAAAATGGGTTCATTTGTTAACTTCTAAACTTTCCCTTAGTAATTTTCAGACATAATATATAGTGCCAGTCCCTCAGTACTTTCAGCACTCAAAGTTTCTCTCACTCTGAGACTGTTGTTAACGTGTTCACTCCCTCGTTGTTCAAGGTACTATAGACTTTGTTTAAATTATTTTTTCTTTCTTTTGTGTTGCTTACACTTGCTATGCCTGATCTTGCATAGGAATTTTGACTATCTAGTCTTAAACCAGGAGGGTGAGAGAACAATTATAAGACACATTTTTATACCTATTTAGTCTTGTATATTCTGTGTGCAAACATATGCCTGAGTTTATTTTAGCAAGGCGAGATTTTAGAGAAATGCAGAAACAGGAGTCCAAATCTTGAAAGTTGTGATAAACATAGGTGTCACTTAATATTGAAGTCTCTCTTGGATCTGGCCAAGCAAGGCAACAGAGATATTTCTTTCTGAAAATTGCTGATATGGATAAAGGGGTTTTTTTTTTTCATCTGCAAATTTGTATTTAAATATTTATCTGGCTTCAGTTTGCATAATATTTAATCAACAGGATCTTCATTACTTTTACTTTTTTAAGCCTGCAATATAGAGAAGTAGGATTATATTCTGCAAATAGTGCATAAAGGTCAGGATTTATCTTGCCTACATTGTGTTATGTGAAAGCCACATGTTAAATTTAAAACGGGTCTATGGGATGTCTACAAATCTAATGCAGATAGCCTGTCATTCCTAGAGTGACTTGCCCCATCTATAATCTACAAGAGAATTTTAAAACAGGCTATTTAAATCATCTTTATATACTTCACTTGTTACTTGTTGAGGGAGTTTCAGTGGCTAGCTACAACAATACAACTAAATTTACATATACAAATTTAGAGGATATTAATGATTCCCTAAGAAACTGATAGCCAAACATGTCTGTGTTATCAACACTGTGTTTGTCACAAATCCAAAACATAACACCATACGAGCTGCTTTAAAAAAAAATAATTTCATCTCGGCTAAAACCAGTACGATAAGAAAAAGTATAAGACGTATTTTTGCAATCTGTTCCCACTGTCTCACTTGGATGCTCGTCCAGCTGATGACCAAGAAAACCCTCTGTAGAACAACACAGCCCCCCCAGAGATCAGTGGTAATTTTCTTGCTTCTGTTGCAGAAAAAAAGACTGAATCCTTAGGTGTTGCCTATTCGTCTGCATTTTCCCATCCCTTCTTCGTCTGTCCTACAGACCTTGAACACTTGTGTTGTCCTGGCTTTTAATTTCACTTCTGTTGAATTTGGAATACATTGTGTCATATTAAACCATTATGCTTACTGTTTATCTGAGTGCTTAGCTTTAATAGAGTCTGAATGTATGTTTAAGCATGCTGTAGAATAAAATCTGCACCAGTGTTAATAGAACTGCAAATAGAATACCATATCATCAATACTGAAGTAAATATCTGCCATTCAGAAACTAGCCTATATTTGGTTAAGTACATCTGTTGGCTGAGTAATATCTTATACTAGAATATAACATATGAGGGATGCTGTGTGGATGCTTTACAGGATCTCCATTTGCCCTGGACTAAACTACATTGCAGCAAGTAAGTACAATGCCTAAAACCAGTTAGAGGCCATGACTTCTGGTGAAAACCCAAAATTATATTTTTACTGTACTTAGAAAAAGATTTTGTAGCACAGCTGACAGAAGGAAGAACATCAGATTAAAGAGAGAAAGATATAAACCCATAGTTATCATTCTGGGTATAAACCTTGCAGCTGTTTCCTTATCAACCTTCCAAGTAATAAAACTAGAAAAAGTGCCACAAGTTTTGGTGCTCATGAAAATGGAAACTGTAGCACAGACTAACAGTAAGATATCATAAGGCTTTTTGTTTATGCCATTCTCAAGGATCTCTTTTAATTCGAGAGCCTGTTTCCCACTAGCCCTTGGGTTTTATTCCAACTCCAAAGGATATCATAGTTCAAAAATGAGCAGATCGCAAGCACAACACATCAGCCAGTTTTGTGCTGGTGACCAGCACATTCATATAATAAATGGTGTATTTCAAAATTCTTCAGATTTCTATTTTCATGTTATTTCACAAAAAATCCTTGAAGCAGGGCTCATAGGAACCGTTAATGTAGACAAACAAAAAAGTAGCCACTGCGTTTTATGTTTAATATCCTTTATGGGTTATACCATTAATTGTAAGCTCTTCTGGGACCTAGAAAAATGAGACTGCCTCTGTTCAGATCCTTTGGCAATAGCATAATATAAACAGAAAAAACTGTAGAGAAGATAAACGATGAAAATAGGACTAGGTTTTTTCTAATGTTATATATCTAATGTTAAATATTTTATCTGAACTTTAACAAACATTGCTCTACTTATTCAGGATATATATTTTACTTTTTTCCGTATTATATTCCAGTGAAAAATACTGATTTCATTTAAATATTTTTCTGCTATGAAAACAGGAAAAGACATGGCAAACAAATGGAAAAGAGCTGCTAAAATGGTAACATTTGTGACTTTAAAGAGTTTTATTTCCATATGCTACAATTTCTTTTTCATGTACGCCATGTATCTGGAAATGTATAAATTTTAAAGACAAAATGGGCCATATGAAGCTCAGCTTCTGAGTTATAAAAAGACATTTGATCTTGATCCAGTTGCTTCAAATCGTGAAAAATCTAATAATTTGTGTAAGCAATTTTTTACCAGTTAATTATTTGTACTGTTAAAAATACGTACTTTTTTGCCAGTCTGACTCTATTCAGCCTCCAGCTATTGTACCTCGTTACTTTTTTTCCTGCATCCAAATTAAAGAGTCATCTACTTTCAGAAATGCGTTCCCTGAGTTGGTACTTCAAGGCTAAGATAAAAACACTTCTTAATCTTCTCATGGGTAAACTAATCAAATAGAATTCTCCACGTTTTTCACTAGAAGGCAAATTTTCTCTCTCTCAAGTTACTCTGCTGCCATTTTTTCTAAATTCCAGTTATTCAGACCCCCTTTTTTATGATTGATGTCAAACCTGAAATAATTTAATCAGTGCTGGTTTTGTCACAGACTTTTCCATAGAAAATAGCTCCTCTTTCTTATTTGACGCTACTCTACTTCTGCATTTATGCATTACATTCACCCTTTAATCTGCAGTGTAATACCATCAGCTAGCCATTGTTTTTGAAAGTCTGTTCATTATGCTGTCTGATGCTGTCTTCCATTTTTACCTACAGGAGCTGGATTTTCTTCCTAGGTATTTCAGCTCAGTTTTGGCAGTATTAAAAATTTAGTATTATTCTACAAATTTTTACTTCAACTAGATAAAAATAACATGAGGCCAAGAATAGATTCCTGTGGAACTCTATTAACATTATACTTATTTCTCATTAAAATTACCATTGAGATCTAACATTAAACTGCTTTTAAAATGATTAATAAGGTTTCCACTGGTACTCTATGATGCTAATTTCATTCAGGCTGTTATGCGGGATTAAGTCAAATGCCCCGTAGAAGCCTATTATACCAAATAGTTACCTTTATAAATCAACCTTGCAAAAACAAAGTCCATATGAGTTTTATTTGCCAAATCTTTCCAGAAACCATGCTGAATGGTACATTATCATCCTCTAAATCTTCAGCAGTTGCATCTACTATCAGTTGATCCGTGAATCGGTCTAAGAAACATCTACAGGTATCTGATTCTACCTGGTTTTTTTTAAATATTGGTAAATAAGGACCAGCAAATATTCACCTAGCAGACCTAAAGAAACTTAAATGTTGACAGGCAAGTTACTGATTGTGGGTTCCAACCTCTTGAAGATAGCAAATATGACACCAATTTTTGAAAGCATAGCAGGGCCAACCCAGACAGCTTCTACCTGCAGTTATGCAGACCAGTGATGTTCACCTTTATTTCTTCTGGGAAGACTGGTAAGAATTAATGTAAAGAATAGAACTAGTGGCTTCTTTAGAGTCAGAACTTCAAATCAATGGGAGTCTTTGAAGGAACCAATGAGTCTGTGTGCAAAGGTTGGTATGACATCCTTTGATTTCCAAAAGCAATCAACACGATCCCTCGGCAAATGCTGAGGGAAAAAGAAGCTAAGCTGACATGAGATAAGAGACCAAGTCTCCACATGGATAAATAACTTATTAAAAGATAAGAAACAAAGCACTGAAATAAATGATCTTTTCTTTTTTTTTCCTTTTTTTTTCCTTTTTTTTTTAAAGCGGAGAGTACAAGAGTATGCCTTGGAGGCTGTTTGCCCAATATCAAAGAAATAGTCAGATGACAAAGCTTGTTGGTACTAACGGTTACTACAGGGTGGTAAAGGTGAAGGCCAGTTGCACAGTCTGGGTGATTGAACTGCAGATGAAGTTTAGTATGGACAAATGTAATCCATGCATATGGAAATATGCAGTCTTAAGTTCAGTATGCTTTGATGGGTACTATACTGTCTGTTAGCACTCAAGGCTGATATTTTGGGTTTATGATAGATTGTTCTGCTAAAATGCCAGTTCATTACTCATGAATGGTAGGAAAACAAAAGTGAGGTTTTGGAATTAAGAAAGGAAAACAATTCTTTTTTGTTCTCTGGAAGGTGGTGTGTGAACAGGCTAAATTAGTAGATCTGGATCCAGCATACAGAAGTCTTTTAATAGGTAAACATGATCTTGAGGTGCGATAAGCATGTTTCTGCATCACATTGCTTGCGTATAAAATTTGGTTTTGATCTTTCAGTGGGATAATGAAGCCAAAGAAGCAGCTATCAGAAGGAAAGCATACAGATATGCATTTAAAAAAAAAATCAGCTCTAGGTGGTGCACAATATGAAGGAACACCTTTAGCTAAAATAAATAATGACTAAACAAACAACCTAATAAAAAATGTATCTCTTGTGATTTGGTATTTGTGGGAAGAGTGGAACAAGAAATACAATGGGGAAAGAAGCACAGAGACAAAATTGCAAAACAAGCAAAATGAAACATTTAGGTTTTTTATCTGGTCTATCTGTACCACTCCCTGGAACAGAGGAATTGGAAATTACTTGCAAATAACAAACCATTCAATGCACCAGAGAATAAACTGTTAGAATTGCAATATTCCATCTGTAGAAGACATATGAAACATCCTGAGTAAAAAGATCTACATTTTCTTATTGTATAATATTTTCAACTGTATTTGTTAAGACCAGATAATGTCTTTCTAGTGACATTATCAGTCCTGAATAAATAAAATAATATCAGCTTTCTAAATTTATCTCTGACATGGACACACTCCACAACACTACATAAAAGTTATTTCCCTATGTATTTTCCTAGTTGTCAAAAATGATGGGGATAAGCAAAAACAGTGGCATATCATTGGATGTTTTTCAGTTTGGTTAATTAAGACTTGTAATTATTTTAAAGATGAAAAACACCATCTAAGTGCTATGTAGTAATTTTGTTGCATCTCATTAGCTTCTACTGGGATTCCTACACTTCCTATGCAAGCTCTGAGAAAATCTTTGCATATCTTAATGCCATAAGCAAATGTAAAAAAAAAAAAAAAAAAAGAAATCACAAAAGACTTCCAAATGATGATTTATTCCTTATAGAGCTCAATTCATTTTTTAGAACCTGTAAATGCTAAATTAATGAAGAAAATAGTAGAAATGATAGTTCACCATGTGGGCATTTTACTAAGGAAACCCTTATGAGTCAGTATGACCTGCTTGTGAGTGGGGAACCATCCTGCGGATACACGAACTGGGGAACCCTTTCACAGTGTCTTAAATATTTTGGCAATCACTTTAAAAACAAGCAAACAAAACAAACAACAAAAAAAACCCAAAACAAACAAAAAAACAACCCTGGTCTATTCAGTTTTGTTGCTTCAGTAGACTGCGGGCTCAAAAAAGGACCAAACTGAAAACCTGAGCTGGAAGTGTGAGAAACAACTCTGAGCTTTTTGTCATATGGACAAGAAGACTGTGCTACACCAAGGCTCTTGTGAGGCACCTGTCAAACTTTCATAAGTTACTACTGTTGTAACATTGATGTTCTTTCTCTCCTTTATGTCATTACTACGTCCTCTAGGTATGGAATTAAGTTTGGCAACCTGCAATATCCTAATACTGTCCTTAATTCTTAGACAGTAGAAGCTAATGAAATAATTACTAATCAGAAAATATATATTAGTAGAAGTGCAAGGTTTAACCTATATATAAAATTAAGTACAGGCAGTCACAATAAGAAAGCTCAAGAATAAAATAATTTTGGGATTGCATTTTTATAGGAAAATTATACTTTGCTTACTCTTTGTATTGCCAAGCTTTCATCTTTATTTAAAGTCTATTCAGTCATGTAAAACCCTGTGATGGCAGAAACCTCCCATTTGCCATTAGTAAGGACAACTGCTTTTTCAATTATGCTTTAATCTCCATAAAAACTATTCTATTCATTTGCAAAGACCATTATACTTTTCTGGTTTAATGTGTAAGATAGGGAAGAACATTTAAACTGTCATCTTGTGTTGTGATGTACAAAGTTAACTTCATAGCTATCTGTCAAGCCCGGCACTATCAATTTACACACTACAAGATGACAAAAGTATTTTTTTTAACTAATGGCATTTCCCACAAGCATTCACCTTCAGGTTTGTTGTATTTTTCTACTTGTGCTCTTGGAAGAAGAATTTTGTCCGAGCTGTTTAAGTTCAGTTCCACACTAGCATGTACTCAACACTTGGAATATTTTTTTTTCCCCCCCTTTCAGGGGTGGATGGCGGTAAATAAGACTTTTGCTTAGAGAGAGAACGAATCATCTTGATTATTGCAGCAAAATCTTTTTCTCTCTGAAGTGAAAGTCAAAAACTGCCTTGATTAACATACATCCCACATTTTTCAAACTTTCTATTTACTCTTCCACTGTATGTTTAGGTACAGGGAATCAGTTCATGCCCACTATAGTCAAGCCAGGTTACATTACTTACATACACATTTCTTCCTTGGAGTAATGAATCAGTGTTAAAGTCCCTAACAAGAGAACTTTCCTAGCTATGCAGCGCCAATGTGTTGTTTCTGCATTCATTCAGTGTGCTGCATGTTACCAACTGTGGTCTTGCTCCTTGTGTGTGAGACACCACTGAGGTTAATCACTATTGTGTTCCCTGACAAGGCAACCCTGGGAGTGTGCTCGTGATCCAGCACGTCTGTTGGTTCTGTGTCTCCTCTGCAGGCTGCCAGCATTCGGCTTGATTCAGGATGCCTACAGATCCCTTCTGCTCTGCTAGCAGATGATCTATCATGGTCTATCACGGTCCTGGTGGGAAAGATACAGACCTGTCCTAGTTGCCCCTCTTCGCAAGGCCAGGTAGCGTAGCTTAGATCTGACAGCAGAGACCAGAGCCCCTTTACATATCATCTGCTCGTACGTGCTCCGACGTGCAGATTACACAAAAAGGCATTCACAGAATGGAGTAAATAAATTAAATGGACAGGCAGTAAATATAAATGCAAGCTGGTCTCGGAGGCTGTTCCTGTGTGCTCTGTAGGCACACACAGTAAGACTGTGTGAATACATCTGTAGCTGAGTATAAGACTGCTTTGCTTACAGAGGGTCTTAGACACTATTGGAATAGAAGGCTGTGATTTACAGGGGCAACTGGTTTTGTTGTGACATACTGGTGGTCAGTAGTTGAGAAAACTGTGTCAGCTTCTCAGTGCTGACAAGACTCAGAAGTGCTCTCAGTTACTTACCTTTAGGCACATTAAACAAAATTATGATCTATTTCGTAAGATTAATTAAAACAAGGGGGTGGAAGGTAAAATGTACTCTGCCACCTAGAAGCCAGGGATCACAACCTAATAAGTAATGGCTGCATTTAATGAGCAGTCTGTAAGTAGGTTAGTTATGAATAAACATAAGGGTTTTGGCTATGGTTACAGATTTGTTTTCACCTTTGCATACAGTGTAGGTCAGGAAATAGTTAAGCATTGGGTTCTTTTTGCAAGACAAGTACTGGCATTTAAGCTACTAAGAATACAAAAGGCTTTTTACTGTTCTCTTACTGGATTAATGTTCTAAATACAGCTCACTGTTTGGACCACCTTGTACCATTGTAGATCCCAGTAAGAACTCCTTGCAACTGATAAGCTGTTGACTTACAGCATATATAAAGCAGAACACCCTTTTGTCATAAGAAATATTACTTGTGTTTATATGAGATGTAGATAATTCATATGAGAAATCTGTACTTACATCTACAGAATATCAGAATGAACATTTACTTCTGAGAAACTAAAGAAACAAAGGCCAAACAATGAAGGATCATGCCTTATATTACAAGGGAAACTTACACGTCACCGTTCTCTCCCATGCAAAAGCAGATCTCACCATTGATATTATTGTGCCAGGTTTTCAGGCAGTATGGCATATGGCTCAAGAGACCAAGAGTCAGAAGAGTACGAGTGGGTACTTTTTATCCTTCCTTAATTGCTCTTTGTGTTTCATTCAGAGTAAAATGACTTCTCTATTTTTCTTCCAGTCAAAGTTTGGAAGTGAAAGGTAACTGTCCCAAAATTGAAAATTACTGTCCTTACACTTTGGGTAAAAGTAAAAAAAAATCGTGTTTGGGAAATTATTTTGTAGTACTTCATTGTAATTCTGGGTAGGTACTTAGTTTTCCCCTTTTATTCCTCCTTTCTTTGTTTTTCCTATTGTGCTTTCCATTTTGCAGTGTAAGAATAATTTTTACATATCTTTTCTCTGTGTCATGATAAACTACAGGAGATAAATATTGGACAAAAGCCCCTCAGTTTACATAGAAGAATGAAAGAAATATTCCCAAAAGGATTACTGGATTCTTTCTTCTTTTTTTTTTTTTTAAGTTTAATGTACTCAATTAAAAAAAATTAATACTTTCTATTAAAAATCCATTTGTCTTCCAAAGAAGCTCATTTGCAGATAGAGTGGATGTTTGACCACACTAATTTTGTCTGGGATTTGTTTGTAGTAGTAGTAGTAGTAGTAGTAATGGGGTTGGGGGCAGGGGAGGGACAGGAGACACCAAACTAAAAATTCTATCATTCTGTCAATAAATGGTTTGTAATTACACTATGTGAGGGAAAATATTTATATGCATAATATATCCAAATTTACATTATCTATACCATTACTTAGTGCAACAGTTTATGAGAAGTTTTACATTATGAATGCAAGCATGGAGAGAAAGTAAGGGGACGGGTTACGCTTTTAGGGCTTGGCAAACTGTTAATATTGAAAATTGATAGGTGTTTTCTTGGTGTATTCCCTACTGACCTGAGAATTAAATGGAGACATGATAAGTAAAAATATCAGGCCTCCAAAGACAGATAAAATGTCTAGAAATCTGAAGTCATGTTTCTCCATCAAAAGAAGATCCGCTGGCCATGGGGCAGCCTGGGGTGATCTGCAGCTTTACACCACAGTGGGTCTTCTGCCTGATTCCGTAACTTCCTTTATTTCCTGAATCTAGGATCTCAATGAACTACATGGAGACCAAAATACCTTGTAAGAAGCTTCTGGAAAGCAAATCTTATTCTTGCACTGTCTGACAAAGCACAGAAAGTCCTCTTTCCCTCCACTCCTTCAACAGGAATTTCAAATGCATTCCCAATATTTAAAACTAAATTCAAAGATGGATCATGAAATATAGATTTTTATCTTACCTTTTGTCTTCTTTTTTTTTTTTAATGAAGACGAATCTTTTATATTTTCACAAGGTCATCTGTCAGCCTGAGAAGTTTTTAATACACTTGGATAATTTTCCCTGGTTTGGATTATAGACAAAGTGGCTTACCTGAACCATATACCTCCTTCATCTCTTTCATGTGTTCCTTTCCTCCAGTTTCAAGGGCCTCTTGAAGACAGTTTAACCTCATCAGCACAGCTAACCACAATATTTATGAATGACATCTACTCCAGTAATGCAGGCTGAATATTTGACACATGCAGAGAAGTACAGTTGGTAACTTCAGAGGAAAGAACGTTGAGGACCAGAACTGAAGAACTGTGTTAAGACCAAGCTGCAAAAGGGGAGCAATCAAGCTTCTGAGTGAGAACTTGTTATGGATGAATTAATAAATTGAATTCTAAATTGTTGAACTAATTGTTGACAACCTCTCCAAACATTTTCTATCAGCTTTTACAAGAGTTATTCTAAACCATACAGATATGTTTATATAAGCACGAATATAAGCACACATACACATTTTTTATGAAATATGAGAAATTCTTACTGCATTTCATTCACATAATGAATAAGAAATTAGTTCCATGGTGAATCTGTGGGACCCTGGAGGATCTTTGAGTTGTCACAGTTTAACTCGTATCCTTGACATCACAGAATTAACTCCCTACAGCTTTCAGAAATCAAAGGTCTCTTAAATAACTAGAAATAAATTTAGGGGCCATTGCACTTGTGGTACTGAATGGTATATAAAACAAGAAAGCTTCTCTTCAATTGCTTTTCTTTACAGCTTTTAAGGGTCATTTTTTTGTTGTTTGTGGGTTGGGTTTTTTCATCACAGATAAATACTGCAAGAAGGAGAGCTGCATATGTATTTTTACATATTATTTGATATTTCAAAATATTTTTTTCTGGTTTTTAGCTCATCTTCATTCTGGTGTTTCTCTTAGATTGTTGCCAAGCTGAGTTTTTTAATAGGACAAAATTCAAGAGGATATGCTAATACAACTTCTGAGTTTTTTCATCACCTGCTAAAAGACAGTGTGTCCTCTACTATTTTACAGGCACTAGACAAATGCTGGCACAGTTGTACAGCTAAGAAATAAAACAGCTAGAGTTGTAGGCCACTGATTTTTATAGGATTCAAGAGGCAATTAAAACCCATAATTAAAACACATGATGAGGGTCAGTCATATTGTGCTCTTTCTCTCGCAGGTAATTATTTATCGGTCAGCTGTGGCAAATTTTGCGAACATCATCTTCACTCTCATTTATGACACATACTTCCCAATCAAACCAATTTTATGGTCTGAAATAGACAGGTCCTTCCCTATAATTATTATGAGGAAAACTCCTTATAGGGAAACTTAGATGACCAACATTTAGATGCTGTTGATTTTGAACCAGACCTGACCATTTAACACATCAAAAAAAAACCCAAAAACCAAAGAAACGCCCAAAAAAACCCCAACAAAACCCACACTCAAATATTACACTTTTTCTAACTGCTTAGTGTGTAAGCTCAGTTTTATGGTCTGGCAGTTCAACTAGGATTTATTCTTTCTGTCAAACATATCACTGTTCATCTGAGCATCACACAGTGAGTAAAGAATTATAGCTTCACAGTACTTGTGCAAAAGACAAAGACATGTCTGCCTTACTCTGATACTGTATTTGCAAGGCTGAAGTAAAGTATAGATTAAAATAATATGCCCAAAATTGAAGAGAAAATTAATGAATGATCAATGTTTATGAGGTCCAGACCACTACTCTTTTATCAACTTATCCTTTACCTGTTCTTTGTACAGCCCAACGGTAAAAAGTCCACAAAGGCATCCTCACAAACAGCTGTGCAGTCTTCCACTACTATCAGTTTTTATTCTGATGCATTCACAAGTGAATTATCTCAATGATATACACTGAGGCAAGCAGTCTCTGATGCCACAGAGCCAGAGATGGCATTTTCAAAATACAGCAGGTCTTCTGCTATCTTTTGATAAAGAAGAAAAAAAAAAAGCTACCAATGGCTTTCCCTGTGAGTCCATTGCAAACTTCTCACTTTGCAAACTACCTTCTGGTTTGTGCAGGATATCAGACTGCATTGACATTTAGAGCATGCTGAAAGACATATTTACTCAGACTTATTCTGAAAAGGGCAGAGGTGGTAGAATTGGCTCTGCAGTTGTTCACACGCTGTTTTTCAGAAACGAAGTTACCGTTGTCCCCCGCTATCTACAAAGATCTTGTATTTTCACTATATGAGTAAAGTGTCTCTACACCATGACTTTGTTGTACCTTGAATGAAGCAGATGATCAACATAATGAAATCTAGATTTTATCAGATTGAGTCTCAGACCAGGCTATTTTTCCTCTGCTTTTTTAGCAGTATTTTTATTCAAACTACCCTTTTTCTTTGTGTGATACAGAGCTCAATGCAACCTGTTGGGAAAGGTCAAAGTTGTCTACTGTTGGAAGCTCTCCTCCCAGCTCCTAGTCAAACAGTTGAAACAGCAGCTGCTGCCACATTAATCGAAGTTGGTTTAGGTGCAGAGAATGAATTTACAAAGGAGAGACAGTGGCCTATACCAAATAAGCCTTAATCTGAAGAATAACACCAAACATTGGCTCTAACACAGACTATTGTACCCCCACATGATCACAAAAGATTCCGTTTATAATATCTGATGTTTATATTATAATTTAAATTACCATATCAAGAAACAGAAACCATCGATTGTACATCTGAGTTTTTAAGGTAATTAACCAAATGGGAGACAAAGTATGGAAAAACAATTCAGCAGTAGACAGCTTGACCATCTCCTCTGTTGGGTGGGTCACAGAATGAATATATCGTGCTTTACTTAAACGTAGTCATTAATGAAGAAAAATTATAAATTGCTTTGGCTTAGCCACTTTTTTAAAAAGTCTCTTATAGATACAAGGTTTTCTTAGAGTTCCAGCAGGAGGGTTTGCAAAAAAAACATCTTTGAAAGAAGCTTCATGATCACGATATGGACCACTTTAACACCCTCCTAATGTTTCCTAGAAGGGCAACATTAAAAGGTCCAAACAGGTCTGGAAATTTTAGGAGGCATTTCATTGCAGATGCCACATGGGCATACTAAAGGAGGATCTGCTACTCATGAATAAGGAATAAGTTGGGTTTGTGGAAGTCAAGAGCAGGTTTGACTGTAGTGACCATGGGATAGTAGCGTTTAAATGTTAAAAGAAAAGAGAATGGCATGTAGTACAACAAAGATCCTGAACTTCAGGAAACTTCACAATGTTCGGGGAATGGGTAGGCAGGATCACCCGAGTGGCTGCCCGGAGCACAGAGGAGCCTAGGAGGGCAGGTCCGTTTTCAAGGACAACCTTCTGAAAGCACGGGAGTTATCCATCCTCTTGTGCAAGATAATAGGCAGGCGTAGCTTGGCACTGCAGTAGCTGACTAGGAAATTCCTGACTGAGCTCAAACAGAAAAATATAAGGAACTGGAGGTCAGAAAAGGAATAGACTGCTGAAAAGGAATATACCAGTATCACACATAGAGGGATTGAATTAGGAGGGCCAAAGCAATTGCATATCAATGCACTGGTAAATGTGTAGTTGACAGGTAAAGGGGAGTGATTATTCATCTCTGTTTTGCATCAGTAAGGCCACATCTGTAATACTATGCCTAGTTTTCGGTCCCCATGCTCCTCCCCACACAAGAGACACTGACAAACTAGAAAGCGGGCAGCAAACGAGTACCAAAATGGTTTACTGTCTAAAGCATGTGACATACAAAGAGACTAAAGGAACTGGGGGTTTTCAAGCCAGTGAAGAGAATGCTAATAGTAAAATGGACATTAATTACTTTCTTCAACATTTGAAGGGGAGGGAGGGGGCATCGATATAAAGAAAATGAGGCTTGACTATTCTCAGATATGCTTATTGAAATGAAAAATACTAGTCAGTCAAAAGTTGCGACAGGGATAATTCTGCCTGGACATAAGAAAAAAGAAAATCACAGTGAAAGAGGTTAAACACTAGAGCAAATTTATTGAGGGCTTGGTATCTCCATTCTCAAAGATTTTTGAAACTTGACTGGACAAGGGTCTAAGCTGCCTGATTCAACTTCTGAGTTCAGGACTACTTTGGGCAGAAGGGTTGGACTAAATGACTTCCAGAGGTTCTTTCCAACCTAAATATTTCTACGATATATCCAATTTTTCTATGAGTCTCCCAATGTAATTTCTTAGTAGAAAATAATGGAGAAAATATCAAGATTAGGCTTACAGCAGACATGCTGCAAAGTCCTTTGAAATTTCTGAAAACTGGAAAGTACTGGATACCTTCTAATTAAGGACTAAGTAAAACATGCTAGAAAAACAGAACAATGCATGTAACTTACAACTGAACAAATGCACTACTAAAGTTTGGACTGTAGATAAGCAGTTAATAGATCAAATGCTATCTTAGTGTCATGGTTTAACCCCAGCTAGCAACTAGGACCATGCAGCCATTTGCTCACTCCCCCCTCAGTGAGATGGGGGAGAGAATCAAGAGAGTAAAAGTGAGAAGAAGCTTGTGGGCTGAGATAAAGACAGTTTGATAAGTAAAGAAAAAGTCACACGTGCAAGCAAAGCAAAACAAGGAATTCATTCACTGCTTCCCATCAGCAGAGCAGGTATTCAGCCATTTCCAGGAAATCGGGGCTCCATCACACATAATGGTTGCTTGGGAAGACAAACACCATCACTCCAAGCATCTCTCCTTCCTTCTTCTTCCCTCAGCTTTATATACTGACATGATGTCACACGGCATGGAATATTCCTTTGGTCAGTTGGGGTCAGTTGTCCTGGCTGTGTCCCCTTCCAACTTCTTGTGCAATCCCAGTTTACTCTCTGACAGGTCTGTATGAGGATCAGGAACGGCCTTGAGTGCTTAGCAACAACCAAAAACACCAGTGCGCTCTCAACACCATTTCCCAATCCCAAATCCAAAACATAGCACTACACCAGCTGCTAGCAAGAAAGTTAACTCTATTCCAACTGAAACCATGGCACTTGCTTATGTGACTAGAGACAACATTAATGAGAGATCACTTGTAGCTGGGCACTTTTGATCAAAGGCATGGTGCTGGAAGTGCAGAAGTTACTTTACTTATCTCACCTGTTTTGCTCTCAGTGTTGCTCGTACCTGATCTTGAACTAGAGACCTATGTACTCTGACTTCTCTTCCACCTGTTATGGTACCCACTTATATAGTGGCAGCCTGAAAAAAAATATTGCCATTGTCACAAGGTTGATCTTGACATCTGTTAGCTATATATATTTTTTCTTGGTTTTATACATTCATGCACACACACACACGTGCATGTGCACACACATGCAAATGCACACAGGCACGCATGTACATACAAATATATGATTTGAATGTTGGTCTCACTACATATTAAGGGTGTCTGGGTATTGTTTAAATGTTATCCCATAAAAGGCAGAGAGAGTAAGAAAATAGGGAATAGTGAATGTCTTGTTTATGGGGAGCAGTATCTTCTGAAAAGGTTTAAAATTTCCAAGATCTGATATTTTGTCATTTGCAGTACAGTTTGTTCATTGAAATGAGAGCATATTTCTGTTACTCTGGGTAGGTCGTTACTCACTAATGCCATAATTGTGAAAAAATTCTGCACTTTACTCTGAGAGGTGAAGCTATTAATACTGAAGATGTTGAGGCATCCAAGAAAACATATTTATCCTGAAATAAATATATTGTTATTCTTCTTTTACATCCCCCTCGCCCCCTCAACTTTCTCAATAATTCGCTGCTTTATGTAGAGGAGTAAACTGCCTTCAGCAGCAGTCAGTACATCCCATTTAAGAGAAACAGGGACTTAACTACCAGACTGAGCCAATAAATACGGAGTCACCATTGTAGGTGATCAGCTACAGACTTCAGCTAACAACTCAGGACTATCAGGCTTTCTCTGAACTTGTTGTGGCCTGCCTGGAAGGGCATTTTAAAAAAAATTTTAAAAAATTAAAAAACAAAAAACAACAACAAAAAAACCCCAAACAAATAAAAAACAACAAAAAACCCCCACCCAAAACATCAATTATCTAATGACTAGGAGCCTATCAGTTACCTAATTTCAAGAGTAACATGGTGTAATGGCTTCTGTTACTAATTTCTATAGATAAAAATATACAGCAAGTAGATATTTTATGTTGAATGAGCTATCTATGACCACAGAATAAAGGAGTAAAAGCAAAGGATGACAGCAGAGACCTTGAAAGTATAGACACATGATGATGCAGGAAAGCCCAGAACTACAAATAGCTTGTCAATGGTGAATAAACAGCTATCAAAGTGTGCATCCTTGGGAGCAGGGAAAAACATCCTTGGTGGTAACAAAGAGGACAAAACCAAGTATCCAATATGTGTAACACACACCTTCACTAGTAAACTGGGATCTAACCTGGAACTACATAAGAATGAAGAAAGAGTAAGGTGTACAACCTGCTAGTAAACTTACATAAATGAGCCCAAGTGAAACCTAGACTGAGGAAGAAGAAACCATTACCACTGTGCTCCCCCCGTGAAGTGCTTTAGGAAACAAAAACCAATCCAGCTTTCGATTTTCCAGTTGATGACATGTCAACACCTGAGAAGGTCACAAATTATACACAGCATTTATCAGCACAGTATCTCCAATATCTTAAATATTATCCAGTTGTTTGTGGGTTTGTTTGTTTGTTTGTTTTTTTAAAAAAGGAAGTCCACACAACCAGACAATTACTTCTGAGGAGATGGTGAGATATATAGGTAGATTGCTTCTATGCCTCCTCTATGCTGTAACAGCCCGTTATTGCAACATTTTAAAAAATGTTGCAAATCCATACATTGGATTATACTGTTCACCACGTTTGGGCCATTATTGCAAAACATAGTATTGCAGAAAAGAATATTGTGAAATACTCTTTTTAAGTGCAGACAATGTCACGTTCTCATATGACATGCCAAGCTTTTGGCTTCCCTTCTCTGATCAGTACTTACCAGCATTAGTCTCTCTCCCCACCAGGCTGGCTTTCAAGTGAATGAGTCATCTTTTCATCTTTCACATTATTATTTCTTATTGCCTGAATTTTTTCATGACTTTGAAATTTGTTGTTGATTGTAATGAGTCTTAGATGAGTTTTCTTTTTCTTTAAAAAAAAAAAAAAAAAGCTTTCTGACTTTAAGAGTAGTTTCTTGAGTCATTTCTTCCACTTTGGTAGAAAAACACCGAGTCCTATTAACCACCCCCCACCAAAAAAAAGTTTCTTGTGCCTCCTTTGCTATCTACACAGAAAGTTTAGTTAGAATGCTGCTATAATAATGTGAAAACAAATCAGAAATTACCCAGAAATGACCTTAGCAGCCTTCCAAGTTGTTATTCATTCAGGCCTTCTAATCTTGTCTCATTAAAGACTAGTAGACACACATCATGTGGATAACAGTTAGAGATCTTTTTTCATCATGTTCTTGCTTTCCTTGCTTACAGATTTAACTTGGATAAAACAGATGACAAAAATGTAACTTCCAACTAATATACTCCATGACGTATCTCTTTAGCATCTAAATGGAAATAAAAGGTAAGTATTCAGAATTCCCTACACAGTCAATGAAACTCAAAAGCTCTCTTACCTTCTGAGAGACATACCTGAGAGAAAATAGATTTTCATCATGATTTTGAAGGATTTAGAAATGTAACCCCATCACTGTTGTTTTCATAAATTTCCTCAAAGAAATAATATAATATTTTACTTGTCTATGTAATTCCTTCATTTATCCTATCCTCTTTCTGGAAAAGGAAAAAAAACCAAAACCCACACAAAAACAAACACTAAACCAGAAATACTTTGCCTAAGTGAGTCCATCAATAGATTTTTAACATTTCAGAACTGGGGTCTTGTTCTGAGGCAATGATAAAGATAATGACAATGATAAACTACGCTTTTTATTTGACTAATGGGTATGAAGGAGTGGGATCTTTGATTAAAAGACATGCAACATGTAAACAGCAGAAACAGTGCACTTTTTCTAAAATATCGTATAAGCTTGGGGACAAGAAGAACAAGAAGCAGCATAAAAGCAAAAAAAACCCCTCTTCAGCGACATGGTATTACTTACCTGATAGACACTGGGGGAAGGCTGCAGGTGAGAGGAGACAGAAAGGCAGATTGTACTTCTGGAGAAACTCTTGTCCACTTAGAACTTTGAAGTTCTTTGTTTTTTTTTTCCCTCATCAGTTTCAAGGACACTTCATTTAGATATGCTTGGCCCTTTTTTAGAAAGGACTCAGAACCTTAGCTACTACCAAAGCCACTGAACACAAAATGAATGGCAAACTAATTCAGTTGCAATGGAGAAATAGCTTGCAGTGTTAAGATATTTACATGTATCCTGAAGTGTAAAAATCTGCCCCAGTTTTAGACCTTGAAATATGCCAGATCACTGCATAACTGGGCAATGAACTAAAACCTACAAAGTTCTTATCTTTATTTTGTGTTGTTTGCATATTTAAACACATATGGGACTCAGTTTGTAAATACTGCAACCAGGGACAGTTCTTACCATAAAAATTGTGGGGTCCACATTCATGAGAACTCTCTAATCCTCAGATAAATCTGAATCTTATCTCCCTTACGCACTAAGCAAGCACATGCTAGCACTAAACCCAGCTCCACAACATACCAGCACAAAGTATATGCCACCAGCAGAAGTACATTGTATGTGCTTTTGGATATTCCCCACCAGCTAGAAAGCATTAAAGGTGAAACTGATCACAGCACATACATAATTTTAAGTACGTGAAAAGTCTAGGTGTTTGTCATACGCTTAAAGACAGGCAAGTGCTTAATCATCTTTGGAAAAACTAAATGTGATAACCTGGAGCTGAAAAAAGAGAGGAACTCTTCACCTTTGATCAAGCATGAGGTCACTGCAGGGCTACTACAAAGGGCTGAAATGATTTTTCTTGCTTCCAATTAATATTATTTCTGCAGGTGTGACCATGACTTGCACAATTTCTGTTTCTGCAAGACTGCAATAGCAGATAGGGAAATAGACGTCAGCAGTTTTGTGTTCTGGCTTCTAGTCATTCCTCAAATTCATTATATACAAACAAGAATAGAAATATATCTGGTTGCTCCAACCTCCAGTCATTCTGAACTGCATGTAAGAGATTTGTGTGATGTAATGTATTTTTCCATTACATATTTGTTCTGCTTTGTCTCTTTTCCACCAGGATGCTTAGGTTAATAAATGTGTTCCTTTTAAAATGGACTCTGTTGGTAAGCCAGAACTTTGAGGAACACTGTCTTTTGCATGTCACCTTTTAACAGTTACATCATTTCCCACTGAGCTGTCTTTTCCATTCCTCTTATCACCTTAGCAAATGCAAATGAAGTAATTATCTAGTTAAATTCTGAATAGGCATTATTCATTTGAGGAATCATTACTTTGTAGTGCTAAGGAAGCATTTTTTCCCCCACCTTTAGCACTTTACAATAAACTCATTCTAATCTAAATTGATTGCTCTGGGATTATCTTGGAGTCATTAAAATAATGCTGTATTGACATTCACTAATGTCTTTAATTAGCAATTTCAAATTCCAACATTTTAAATTAAACATGCACAGGTATAGCTTAGTTTAGCTGTATGTAATTTTTGTATGACTTTGAATCAAATCTTGTTCCATATATTACATAATTGGTCTCAGAACTGTTTTTTTTTCTGGAGTAAAAGTGATGGCAGCAAGGAGGGGATGAGCACCCCATAGCTGATGCAATCTGGAAACAAGCTCCGTGAAGAGCAGAAAATGATCAGTCTTCCAAGACTGACTTACCTACAAAAGTGTTGTGAATTACAACTCCAAACTATTCATTTATCTCTCCGTGTTACACCGCAGATTTCAGGTTGATTTTTCAGCCAGTTTATATCTATATGCAGCCCAGATGGTCTCCAGAGGTCATTTCCAACCTCAACCATTTTGTGATTTGTAAACTCACTAGTGTGTGAGGAAAGATTTGAAGGTGACCTTGTTGTTGGTAGAGTAATCAACATAGTTTTAGCTACTGTTGAATTATTTTTCTTTGTTTGTGATGGGATTTTCTCAGATGTTGACAAATGCATAACTAACAAGATTACACCACCATTCTTGATTAAGACATGTTGAGCTGGGACAGGTGTTTTATAGAGCTTTTCTTCAAGGAAGTGTTTTGGCCATGTGAAAATGAATGGTAGTCTCCTGCTTTCTTAGGGCACCAGCAACATAAATTTCATCTAATAAATAGGCATTTGCTTAGTGAAAAATAGTAAACTAGATGTTCAATAGGTGTGACAATGTATGCTTTGGTTTTTTAGAATGTAGGCTGATGACTAAAGGCTAGAGAGCACTGAGGGTACAGGAGAGTATAGTCAGAGATTACTTAGTCCCAGACACGTCTGTGAAGCGTTGTTAGGGTGTCTGTTGACATTAACTCAAATCTATTCAAAATGTTCTGACTTAAAAACTTTGTTGGCAATTTTGAATCTTTCTTTATAATAATGCAATCAAGGAAATTTTTTTTTTTTTTAAATAGCAGAACAAATGCCGTGCGAAGAATGAAAAATCAAGGACTTGCACATTTCAAATAAATCATAGTTAATACAGAAAAGCACAGTCAAAAAAAGAAAGGCCTTTTCCTCAGATTATTGCCATTATTAATTTTAAAGAAGATTACTGAGTAGGATTCATTGAATGAGAAAATACATCTCTCCTCTCTCCCCTTTTTAGAATGTAACTGCTTAATGGCTTCTGTAATTGCTAATGGTCTACTTTATGTATAAACTACCAAAAAGTAGCTTGTAAGTAGGCTTGTTTGAATAGTTAAAGATTCAGTACCATTAATTACTTGAATAAGCAGTAGTTTTAAAAATTAATATTTTATTGTGGGTTCTAAAATTTTTTTGTTATATCTACAGAAAACCGAATAGGCTAGTTTAGTGTTCTAGTAATCAACTGGTAATCCCTACCTTGGGTTGGAAATATGTTGTAAATGCTAGTGCACTTTCAATTAAACTAGGGGTAAAAATGTGCATCTGTTAACTGTAAGCCTCTATATAACCTGTAGGCATGCATTTGTGTAGTTCAAGAGCTTCACAGATGTTGACTTTGAAGATGAAAGGCACGTAAAGGGTGGGAGAGCAAGATATGTTCTTCCCCTTTACATTATACTAAAAGTTTCAATGACTAACGCGTTTTAACTGCTTCATTAATGGCTTTTTATGACCTCCTTATAGACTGTGATCTGTATGTGGAGAGACAATGAGTTAGAGAAAATCAGGTTAGCAACAAAATGAGAAAAAGGCATAGGCCTACACATTTTACTGTTGTGAAATTAAAAAACATAGGAAAAGTTCAGGATTTGAATGTTCTCAACAAGCCAGAAAAACCTGGAGTACAAGAGCTCTGGAGACAAGCTCAGTCTTCCACTGTCTCAGGTTTTATGGGAGCTGCTTAGCTGTTTTTAAAAAGGGCGAGTGGGACACTTTTTGGTTCATAGTTTTCTCCACATTGCTGCTTTTACTCCTCTGATGTGCTAGCATTGCATAATGGAGTGGAAAATAAACGGAGTAATGGCGGTAGCTCTGTTTCATCATGTGTGTTCTCTATAGAATTGAATTTGAATTCTAGGGCAAGAAAGTGCTTTCTTTCACTTTTTGTGTTGTGTTCAGAAGTGTGTATACATGTGAGAAGCAAAATTTTAAAGTGAGCATGAGACTGTGAAACACAGCCTGGGTACAACTTTTATTGGTGAATCTTAATGGATGCTAACCATATGACCAATGATAACCAAAAGTGTTCAGAATTTGAACTTTGAAAATTGAATACATCAGAACTGTGAATTTGCAGATAGAAGTAGGTTAAAAAGAAGTTTATCCACCCTGTGAACTTATTTTTCTGAAATTTCAAATACCCTATCCTTAATGGGCATATAAATCAAAATACTGAATTTTGTTATGATTTTATCTGAAATATAGTTAAGAAAAAAAAATCCATTAAAATACATTTTTTTGTTTAGAAGATTTTATTTAAACTAGTGGTATATACTTCAAAACACAAATAACTTAAATTTTAAAACATTTTTAATATGGAGGAGTCAAAACAATATTTTTGAACTTTATTGAGCTATTTAGGCTTTAAAAAATTTTTTTAGACATAGGAATTGTTTAGACAGAGGAATTTATTTCAGTGGTTTAATGGATTAATATTTTCTGACAGACGACATTATTTCAGAAAAACATAAAAGCCCCAGTCTCCATTCAGGTTTTACAATGTTAGTGAATGTCCTTGGTTTATTTGAAAGAAAACCAAACAGAGGCTGTTCTTCTTAAGATTGTTGATAATACTCTTTATTGTTCGTATTAACAAAATAACATAGAATACCAGTTCTGGATCAATAATTCAGTGGATTATTACTGTAGATTTATGCTGTGACCATCAAACAAAATAAATGTTGCCTTCAAGAACACAGCGGAATTCATAAAATAGGGAATTACCAAAACCGTCCTTTTTTATTGAAAATAATAAGGTTCTGAGAACCTGAACTCATTGGGGAACTCTATTTGACTACTGTCCATCTTTGACTGCTGTCATGGACATCCTTTTGCTGTAGGCAGTTAAGAATATTTGCATAATTTAAAATTATTGCCATTACTTGAATTGAAATAGGTGCTATTGACTCCAGTGGCATCAGACTTTTACCCAAGTCCAGACTCCCCGACATTTTTTATTCCATTTTCTAATACATCCATATCTTTTTCATAGAAGTCAAATGACAAAACCAAGGTTAATCCCAAAAAAGGACAATTCAAATAGTATCTTTAACACCTCAGCAGACTGTTCCACTTTCTCTTGCCCACTCACACTTTCTCACTAATTTCTAAGGGAATGGTTACTTATTCAGCCCGAGATTCTCACTTGTGATTGCTAGCAGTGGCAACTGATCAATACCAATATTCATGATGACTTTGATATTTTTATAGCTGTGTTTTTAGCGCAAAGGTAAGATCAATTTATTGAATATAAAAACTAACCAACTGTCAAATAGAAAATGGATTTTGGAAACTAACACCACATGAAAATTGTATCTTATGATCTTATGTATTCCATCCAGTCATTTTAAAAGTCTAAAGTCTAAATACATGAATATGCATTAATGAATGCTATTTTCAAAGGTAAATTTAATTGATAGTCAGGTTCTGATATCTAAATCACGTTGTACGTTTCTCATTCCTTGCATAGCTGATGACAGGGAACTCTAAAATATACCTCAGAGATTACAGGCAGAACTGCCCACTGTCTTAGCTCAGAAAAAAACCTGGTATTACTCAGTGAATTCCATTCGAATGGAACAGCAGAAATTAGCAGCACTTCATCATCAGTCTGAAAGTCTTAATTAAAAGAAATAAAAAACAGAACACACACGCACACCCCACCATCCAGAACTCAATATTCTAGGTGCATTGAGCAAAGGCTTGGTTAACTGCAAAAAAAAAAAAAAAAAGTTTATTTCTCTGTTCCACCAGAGAGGGATTCTTCCCCCCTCCCTCCAACAACTTCAGCTTCACATAATCATTTCCATCTTGAGAGCAGCATCTCTTGTTTATAGGATACAGCTCAGCGATTTGCTGACACGTTAGAATCAGTCTGCAAAATAACAGTTTCTAAAGGTGATTCTTGCAAGAATGGCATCTCATCTCATCATAATCAGTAACCACCTAGTGTCAACAAGTCACTGGATGTCACCAAGTATATGGAAGCAGGGAATCTAAAAATACCTGGTCTGAACGGCGTCACTGAATGATAATCTCTGTGGCCCATTGTTGCTCTCTAAAGTATCATTTCTTCATCTCCTATCAACCACTTTTCTCTTTTAACTCATTTCTTGATTTGAAAAAAATGCAAATATAGGAACATCTTTTAATATAGAAATTAAAATATAATATTTCCTGATACTTTCATGATTAAATTAATAAAACATATTGGTTCAAGCCTTTCTCTGGTTTCCAATTCCACAGAAGAAGCAGGAGCACTTATCATCCTGATTGCTTATCTATACTTTTTTTCTTTCATGAATCTGGATTACTGGAAATAGTAGTTGAAAAATGTGTTATAAATCATCTCAGCACTCCTGACCACTCTGTGTTTTCAGTTCCTCGGTTCTTTGTAGTTCTCAGTGCTGCTCAGGAATGCTCATAAGGTAAATGACCAGGTGCTACTGTGGCATTAAGAAATGCCACAAAGAAAAAATCTTTGTTTGAGAAGGAAAAAAAACCAAACTCCAAACAAGGATATTCTCAGTATCTAGGTGTTTTTGTTAACATTAAGGTAAAAATAATGCCGAAGGTGAAAAATCTTTAGAATGTGGTTTATATTTACCTTTATACCTTGAGTTATTTGCGTGCACTTCAGTGCTTATCTCAGGCGATTTTATCATAAAAGGGAATTATTGTTTTCATAGACAGGTAGATTCTATGAGATCCATTACAGGGTTTTGTTGTTGATACACTGTATAGAGAATATGGATATAGTATGCTATTTTAAAACGTGATTTCTCTCCCTTTCCCCACATTATTTTATCAAGAGAGGAACTGAGTAGTTTATCCATCCTTCCCCTCTGGAATGATTTGTTAGCACTTCAGGATGAATTCTACACACAGCTCGTCACAGAATCATTTTCGTCGGCTATAGTTCATCCATATAAATTGAACACTTCAAAGATTTTTCTCACTTTGACCTGCATCTCAAAATCCCTGCAGGAAACTGCATCATACAAGAAAGCAGAGTGATCAGAGTGAATAATATGCAACCGTACGAGGAACAGAAAGGCTCAGAACTAATGTCTTATTGCTATTTGCTTATCTGTACCTGCCAGCTCACGTGTGGGGCCCATTACTCCAAAATAAGCGCCTTTCTGCCCGTTTTAATGTAAGATGCAGGCCTTAAAATGCCTCAAACTAAAACTTAAGACCAAATTGATGTTGTCTATGTGCTATCTCCATCAGAATCTATGGATTAGAAATATACATCCTATGAAGAAGACTTGTACCTACAGGGGTATGTTGTGCACACATTTGCAATGGCTGTGGAGGAAGGAGCTGCCTGATGCAGAGTGATGCAGCTGTATAGGAATCTGGGAGTCTACTTAATGCAACAGACACTTTGGTACTATGTATATCAGAAGTAAATATAGCTGCATAACATATATATTTTAATGTATGGAAAACAGAATACAGAAAGAGTTTTTGAAGCTGCTTATATAGCACTAGTGATGCTTGAAACATGTTTCTCATGGTTTGGGCTTTACTGGCCACTGAGGCGAATGACAGATGCTGTCCCGTGCCTTTCTCTCCAAGGAGACGCCAGAGAGAGAGAAAGAGACTTAGGAGTTTAGAAGGAACTAGACTACTTTAATGAAATATTAATAATAAAATAATAATAAAAAAATAATGAAATATATGCAAAACCATATCAGGCTCCCAGGATGACAATCACATCACCAGCAGGCACTGGGAAGGTCCCACACTGAACTCAGTGACAGACAGAAACTGGATTCTGGATCTTGATTCAGGAATGTATGGATTGGGATCAAAGGCAGACAGACAAACAGAGAGTTCTCCTCGGACGCTGGCCATTGAAGAAAGAGGGCTGACCCTCTGATCCCTCAGCTTTTATACTGAGCATGATGCAGATGGAATGGAACACCCTCTTGGTCAGTTTTGGGTCACCTGTCCTGTCCGCTCCTCCCCACAGCTGTGACCCCTCTACACTTTTCCACTTCCGACCCTCCAACGCGGCAAATAACAAAGTTGTCTGGCCTTGGGTGTTATAGCAGTAAGTATAAGCAGGAGCCTCTCTGCATACCGTGCCTTGGCATCAACTATAAACATGGGTCTTATCACTCTGGGAACAAATAGTTTTTGCACAACATGTTGTTAATTTCAGCAGTTATAAGAGGCCTAGCTACAAAGTAAAATTACTGAACAGAGGATAGGTTCTGTTTTACTTCAAACCAGGACAGTGTTTTAAAAAAGTCCCTTGGAAATTGATAGTTTGACTAAAAATTTTGCAAGACCCAGTTTATTCTAAATGCTTCTGTAAAATTAGTGGAATAACATCTGTTCAATAACAGAATTATAACAGTAAAAAATAAAATACTTCCATTATCTTGGAAAGGAATATTTTCAAAATATTTTGCGTAACACAAAAAATCCTAAATTGGGCTTTCATTCCAATTCGACATGAAACTAAAATTTAAGACCTCATTATTTTTCACGGGATTTTCATTTTTTCATTATCTACTCATTATACTTACTTGTAACTGGCAAAAATCTTATTTTTCTGGACATTAAATGAGAAGGATTCTATGCAAATCTGCTAAAATCTCCCAAACATAGCGATTTATAAAAACTATGCTACTTAAATTGTTAATGTAAATATAAATGTCTTTTAAGACACCATTGGATTTTTGTCCCTCAGCAATACACAGTGGTACCTGATGCTGACTTAGTCCTGATGCAGAATTCATAGAACTAAGCAAAAATTTTTTTTTGCTTATATTCTCTAAGTGGTAACACTTCTGGCCTATGTTTCAGGGCTTAGTTTTAAGTCAAACTCTTGATCTAATTATTTCAGCAGGGGTATTTGCTAAGCAGTGAATGACAGGCTTACACAGAGAAAAGTAATGTTCTACAGTAAGTTACACTTGAGCGTTTTCATGGCAATTTATTCATTTTCATACAATGAATAGCAGTTCCATTATCAATGGGCTTGATTTGAAGCATTGCTTCTCTAAAGTTATTGTAATTTCACTACAACTTATTATTGCCCAGATTTGGTAGTTTAGAATTTGGGATTCAATAATCTTTAGTGAAAAATTTGTGATTTGTATTGAAAAAGCTTAAATGAAACAGCTTTGAAAAATACCATGTTGAGGCACCTGTCAACATTTTTCTGAGTCTTTTACTTACTAATAAAAATCAGTGTAACTATAGAAGTATGTTTTACAAAGGGAAAAACTGCCATTCTGAGTTCTTGCTTTGAAATAACTTTTGGTTTTTTGAACATATGAAGAATAGCCCTGGCACAATCTAACACACTTCTAAGCAATATTTGAACTATTCTATTTTAATTTTTAGGAAGAGTAGTTTAAAGTTGTTTTGACAACAGTTGTAGTTAGACCACCAGTTTGCCTGACTATTTAATCACCACAGTATGCAATAATATACGTAAAAATAATTGGCAAATAACCAGGATCCTGGTGAAATGTACAGACCTGTATCTTCTCCTGCGAGGAAGGAGCAGTTCTATCAGAGGCTAGGACAAGGGGCAGGAGGAAATGTTTTGCTTCATTTGTTGGTGTTCTTTTTTTATTTGAAAAAGAAAGAACATGGGTGAGGCAAATACAAGTGGGTGAGTGCTTTGGAGGTCATTCCTGTGGTGTTGGAAAAGTCCATTGGAATTATACACTTCTTAGGTGTTTTCTAAAATGGCCATGCTGGATTTGTTTAATAAGCTCTAGAAAGACACTGCCTAGCTAGATCTCTTTCTGGCCACTGAGATTTCTTTTCCAAACTGTCAAGTTCTTCTTCCTGAGTTTTATGATATTTATTGTCCCAAAGGACTGCAACGGTCTTATTGGGTCAAAGATTTCTATGTTATCTTTAATGGAGCTAGGGCTTGAGCCAATAATTGAAATCTCTTTAGAGCACTGCAAAAAATACATGGACAGAAACAAGCAAGTCACAATAACATCAGCTTTGAGGCTGAAAACTTGAACAAATCAAATAATTCAAATTATTTCATCTGAAATTTTAACTTTCCCTCCCGTTTGCATGGAATTAATGTCTCCCACTGTGGGTAAATCCTATTCACGTGACTCTGAAGTTGTTCTCAAAATCAGTGACATGGTTGTGTGTGCATGGGTAAAAGCTGATAATTCTCAGCAGTTTACTCGGTTCTTTATCTGAACAAGTATCTTTCTCAAATAAGTGGTGTGCTTTTAGACATTATTTTAAAATTTTAATATTTTAATCTAAATAGATTTTCTTTCCACAAGAAGGAACCAAAATCTTCATTTTCTTTTATTAAGATTGGAGTGTAATAATTTCTTTTTTTTTTATCCCTTAAAAATGACTATTCATGTATAATTGGGGTGCTTGGTTGAAGTTTACACAGTTCTGCCATGGATGCATTTGTCAATATTTTGAATTTTGTAGTTTTATCCAACTGGAAACCTGTATGTGAGGTTCTGCCAAGCATTGATCATAGCTGTTACAGTACAACTATGTGAAAATCAACTGACTGTAAAGAAAATGATTCATGACCTTATAATTTTTAAAAGAGGAGAACATAAGAAATCATTTGTAAAACTGCAAAAACACAGTAATGGGTCCTGTACAATTCCTCTCTCTCTCTTCCTTTCTTTCTTCTGTTCCCTTCCCATTTCCTTCATACAAAGCTGGGTAATTACTCAAGATAGTGAGTTTTCTGTAAAGAGAACGTATTTTTGTTCTGTGTTTGTGTAGTGCTTTGTACAATGACTAGCTTATGATAAGGACTGCCAATTACTAGTGAGATACAACCAAGAATGTAATTCCATCCTGAGTAGAAGTTGTGACTCCTGATTCCTTAAATATTCATGTCTTGTGGCTAGATTCACTGTTGCATATAATCTAGTGAACTTCTATTGAAATTTTTCTGTAGTTTGGGCATTTGTAATAGCTTTCTCCTATGTTGGTCTCTAAAAAGACTTGAGCTCATCCTTCTTCCCTTCACTGAAGACTTTAATAAAGTCTCTGTCTATACAGTTTCCTATTTTTATGATGCTTACTGATTTTCACATCTCCAAGACCTCTGTTAGACATGATCAAAACTGACCAACAAGTTCAATATCAACAAGTATTTCAGGGAGAAACTGACAGAAAGAAGTGTTATTTTCTTGAGAAACCAGGCTACAGACATAGGATAACAATGATACAAAAATTTTCCTGTTTCCCATGCTCGCAAAGCAGAGGGGTACAGTTTGGTTTTCTCCTTGTCACCAAGATAATGAAACATCTTTAAGTAAGAAAGGACAATATTTGTCTGGATCCCAGTTCAGTGGATAGTAGCAAAGCCTGGAACACGAAGGCTAAATGAGGTAAACAATTTTGAAGCAAAGCAAGCCTATCCTTTTGCTAACAGGATTTCCTATCATGAGTTTCTCTGGATCCTGCCCTGCCAAAAAGTAGATCCTGAAGCCCATGGAGCTAGAGGGAATATAGTGTGACAGACATATTGGTTTCTCCCTTTGGCTGGCCTTTGGTCAGCCCCACCAATTCCATTTGACCTCAGTACCAGTTGCCCCCTTCAGAGACTATAGAGACCTCCCTCTATACTCACTGTCTATTAGCATAAATTTTCAGTTTGCCTGTCATAGCAGTGCAGTGTTGATCACTGAAAGTTTTTATGCCTCATATTTTTTCCCTGTTTCACAGGTGGTGAACTCAGGCTTAAGGAGTCTTAAGTCCAACTTATTCATTAATTATTAACTAATGACCAGGGTTTAAGTAATAGGGAAGATCGTGTTGTCAATTTACTCTGTCAGTTCATGCTGTTCAGAAAAATAAACTGCCAAACCAAATCTAACACTTGCCACTGTCTCCCTTGTTTCTCTCCTCCGTGTCCCTCCACTATTATCCCCTTTAGGCTGTACAGTCACTCCGGCTGTGTTTCTTCCCTTCTTTGGTACAATATGTCATCGATGGTCTGTAATTGTTTATCCTACCATTACATACTCCACAAGCTTTTACACAGTGAAATGGCTGTTCTGGGTATAAAAGGAACTGTAAAAAGAAGTGTAAAAGCTTGTGATGTATGACGGTAGAGAGAGTGAAAGGCATATGGATTTTATGTCTCTAATTGCTTATGAAAGGATAGAAGGACAGCGTCTGACTGCTTTCTAGAAATTAATTGGAAGAATGGTTAAGAAACGGTCATCTTAAGCACACAATTTTGCCAACCCGAAGTAAAATTAAACACTCACTAATGTAACTGATGTTTTTTTGAAATGGCATGAGTGAGGATGAAGGCAGAACTTGGCCTGTGGCATCTAAGGATTCAATATTTCCACAAAGATTCTTCACTTGCATGAAAATTTTGATATGAAACCTTGCGTCAGATTCTATTGACCTCCAAAGTTCAGGAAGTACTTAGCAAACTGAGATTCTAACAAAAGCCAGCCGTGACCAGTTTCAAGTCGAACTAGTTGTGTGTGACCTCTGCGAAAATCAGAAGAAATCCTGGAGCGGATGGAGGAAGGTAGGAGTGAGGAAATGTGGGCCAGCCAGCTGCTGCAGGAGCCCTTTCCTCAGGGCAGGGGCTGAGGTGGCTGTCACAGGCTGCCATGTTCCAGCCGTTATGGCAGTGTCCTGGTTTGAGGTAAAACAGGACCAATTTTGTTCAGTAACTCTGCTTTCTAACTAGGCCTCTTCTAACTGCTGAAATTAACAGCATATTGTGCAGAAAACTGCTCTTTCTCAGAGTGATAAGACCCATGTTTATAGCTGATGGCAAGGCACGGTATGCAGAGAGGCCCTTGCTTAGACTTACTGCGATAACGACCAAGGCCAGACACCTTGTTATTTGCCCTGTTGGAGGGCTGGAAGCAGAGAGGCGTAGAGGGGTCCCATCTGTGGGGAGGAGCAGACAGCACAGGTGACCCAAAACTGACCAAACAGTGTATTCCATCCCATCTGCATCATGCTCAGTATAAAAGCTGAGGGATCAAAGGCTCAGCATCCGTTGTTTCAGTTGTTCCGGTTTTATCCGTTTCCCGTTTTACGGCTTCACCTTCTTCTCCGACTTGCTTGGGCTTTTGCTCTTGCTGGGACTCCTGCTTTCCTTCTTCAATGGCCGGCGTCCGAGGAGGACTCCATCGGTTCGTCTGCCTTTGATCCTGACCCATGTATTCCTGGATCCAGTTCCCTTCCGTCGCTGAGTCCAGTCTGGGACTTCCCAGTGCCTGCTGGTGACGTGATTGTCATCCTGGGAGCTTGATACGGTTTTGTATATATTTCATTGTTTTCTTTTGTTATTTTAGTCTTTATATTTCATTAAAGTAGTTTAGTTCTTACTAAACTAGTCTCTCTTCTTCTCTCGGCAGGAGAGAGGGAACATCTGTCGCTCCGCTTGCTTGGGCCGATCCGGCCCAAACCCACGACAGGCAGGAACACCGGTGGCTGTTGGCGCTTCTGGGCCCTTACAGGTCCCTTGTTCAACAGCGGTGTGGAGGGGACACAGCAAGGACCTTTGCTGCCGCAGGGCAGGAGGAGAACGCCCCACAAGCCCAAACGTAGCTGTACCTACACTCCAGCTCAGCCTGAGTCTCACCCAGTCACGTTGGCGGAGAAACTGTGTTTTATCGTTTCTCCTTAATAAAACAAGATTCCCTTTCCAAACTTGTAGATGTCTCAGGTGATCCACTGAGAGTCTTTTCTCGTCACTCTCACTAAATCTGCCATCACATCGTCTATCAAGACTGGTAACAAAAAGCAAGCATTTATCCACATGAAGTTGTGAAGTTGCCAGCTTTATTGTTACTTTTTACATAAAGCATCTATGTTACTTCTTTTTTTTTTTTTACTGACCTATATTTTATGCTCTTGAGTGTGTGCTGCTGATATTTTTGGGTTTTTTCTGCACAGCTCTGCAAGTAAAGAAAATACTTTCCTGTCTCACTTTTCCCCTCCCCTCTAATAACTGTAACTTAATATTCCCACGTATCCCTAGAGCTTAGATGCTGGTATTAAAAAGAAAAAATTACATTACTGTGAGTCTTCTGATAATACTGAAAGAGCTGGCAATGTGCAATGCAGGAACAACAACATCTTAGAGGACACTTTAAGGATGACATGTCCAAGAGACTATTTAGTCAACGGAAAAGCTCTTATAGGGAACTCAGACAGGATTTTTCCCTATTTATGCAATATGCATTGAGGAGTATGGATTTCTAGTAATTATTCAGTCTTATGTGTTCATAACCAGACTGTTGAGTAGTCATTGAGGCTTTTTATTGCTACAAATACTAGTAACTCTGCTGACATTCATCTCATTTCTTGAATTGGTTTTAATTTGAATTTTAATTGTAAGAATGCATATTGAACTGCAAAGAACTGTGTTCTAATATGTATTTGACCAAGGTACTCTCTTTTTCTTTTTCCCCTTTAAGAGGCCAGAAGGAACCAATCATTTTAAGTAGCAACTATTTTTCCTACTTCTATCCTTGAAAGAAACATTAAGGTACATCTAGATGATGTCTAATTCATCTTGGCTGAACTAATGGAGGTTCATTCATCAGGTTTCTTTAAAGAGAAGAAAAGTCCATTCCAGATTAAGTGAAGACAAAATCTGAACCATCTAGCTACATTGTAAAGATATTGTTATTTTGGAAAAGTTAGTCAAACCATTCACGTTTTCCCAGATTTCAGATTGAAAAAACAGCGATTTGCACCAGTGAGGAAATTACATGTGTGTATCACTATATGAAAGATGAATGTGTTTAAAATTGATATACCACAGACACACATATAGCTCAAGAAATACATTATTAACACTACCTTATATGCATGTCAATGAGGAACAAAGCAAAGTATGAATTTTAATAATTTACTAATTTAATACATGATACAATCATTGAAGTAGTTACATAGAAGTTAATGGTGGAGGAGTCGTTCTTTGGAGGACTTTCAATAGGGCTTCACACCTTCAGAAAAACAATTCTCACTGGAGTGAATAGCTCAGTCTTTCAAGTCCTAATCTGTTTTCTGAACGATATGCAGATCCAGATGAGGGCTGAAGAGAAAACCTAGGTTATATGCTTAATTGTCTATCTGGAATGAGTTTGAAAGAGTAAATAGGAAGCAAGTAACTAAGAATCAAGCCACATCCTTTCAGAATTATTACTGCACAGGGTTTAGAGTTTGGGTTTTGGGATTTTTTTTTTTTTTTTTTTTTTTCAGGAGAGATGCGGGACACTTGGTCAGATTTATTGTTTAAATAGGAAGAAAATGCCTACACTATTTGTTTCGTTAATAACATCAGTAGGAGAAAAAACTCTTGTTTCCTCTAGGGGTTTCCAGTAAAGATTGTGCTACGCAGAGAACATACATTACTATTTCAACTTCCCATAGGTGAGGTAAGAGATTCCCCAGGGACTCTAAGACTCCTGTAGTTTCTGTTGTGACCAAACTGTCTGAATAATATTGCAAATACAATTTGTGCCTCTGACTTTTTTCTTGCTCAGTGTAAGTTTTTTGCAGAAGGGAACATATTCATTTATATGTTGTGAGAACCTACAACAAAGAGTTGGAGCTTATAATTCTCATAAAAATGCAGTTTTACAGGCTGTAATCATTGCCCTGTACAAGAAGGTGCAAAATGCTATGATTTTGAATTGATATCCCTCTACATTAATTTGAAGGTAGTCTAAATTTGACAATAATGATTGTCCAGATGTAAAGCAAGGGAAAAATGCATCTGTATTGTTCTTAGACAGCTCTTTGAGCAGTGAACTACCTTTCCGTCTTTTTATGATTTGTATTTCTATAAATTTGGACTAAGTTAGAAGGTCATTTTATAGTTACACATAAATTGCAGATTAAAACTCTCTAGGTTAATGAACAAATATATGGCAATTGTCTGAACTTTTTGCAATATTAGAGTAAACATATAGTCTGTGGTACAAACTTTTTTACTGCCTCACTGAACTTTGTAAATGTTGACTAGTTTACAGAAAATACAGGTTCTGATTCCAGCTCTTGAATTCCTCAGGGAAATGAGATGTTATGAAAATTTACATGTATTAACATTTGTTTCTTCCATTTTGCTCTTTTCATTTTGTTTGTTTGTAATATCAACAATGAAATACTGCACAAGTATAATTCAATTTCACAAACTTGCATTTACTTCTCTTGCATTGCTTTTAGAATTTTCTTTCCTGTTGTTCCTAAAACATCTCGTTAGAGTTTACCACTATGTCAGCCTTCATTTCATTGAGGTGATAAGGCAAAATTACCTTCAGTGCAGCTAAGCCCAGAAAAGAGAAAGGCAACCTTTGCCTGGGCATTCCTTGTTCTCACTTTTATCAAACTAGTATCTGAATTATATAAATGATAAGTATTTACTTTGAATCAGTGGATAGTCCAGTGATAAATCCATGCTGTTTTCTCATTTTTCTAATAACTGGAAATTTTTATTCTTGCTTGTTTTCATAGCAATCAGGGTAGGCAGCAACAGGATCAGTCTAATGGCATTCCTTATCTGTTGCTAATGCCTATTTCACATGTAGCTAATTTCCTAAGAAGATTTTAAAACAACTTACAAAGGACATAGTAGCATTTTCATAGTTTTATAGAGAAAGAAACCCATAATAACAAAATGACTGCATAGGTTCCTCATATAGTTAATATTTCTTTGTGGGTCTCCTCAGGCTCAGATAGGTGCTTTGTCTAATTCTAAAAAGAAATCAAGAAGCTGTGAATGTGATATACCTGATTGCTTGGAGTTTTGAAAAACTGAAGCCCTGATGGGATTGCTAAGCCGTTTTTATTGCTGTGTTGCTTAAAATGAGGTGTTCTACGGGAGATTTTAGAATTGTGCTTATTTTAGCTCTGTAAAGAAAGTGATAAAGGCTCTTGTTAGGCAGAAATAAAAACATCCTTAAAAAAGTTGTTAAAGTTGATATTTTGTTACAAATTTAAATAAATACACAATTGTAATAATGTTTAAATTTAGGGTGTGGCAGCCCTTTTCTATCATGCCAGATTATTTATGTGTAGGCAAGATTTCTTTTAATAGTCAATAAATGCTTTTGTAATTTATTTTGTTAATCACTGAATTTGAAATAAAAGTGTGTTATCACTACCAGACAAAAATAAATCAAGCTTTGTTTACTTTAAGAGATAGCAGTATTTCAGAGAGCTCAGAGTCTCAAGTGCACTTAAGTCATAGTCCACTTCTGCTGTTAGGTTATACTGTAAAAAGGAGTGTTTATGTGACAACTGACGCTCTTCTGATGCTGCTGCTTCTTGTTATGGAAGAAGAAAGCTGAGTTTTGAATATAAACAATGTGCAAACCCCTGCTTAACTGCCCGGTAAATTCAGGCGTTTCTCATTCTAAGCACAAGCCCACAGAACATTGAGTAGTCCTGGAGATGCTGGGAAAAAAGGAAAGCTTTGCATACTGATTACATAGGAAATGCAATTTTTTTTTAATCTCCATCTTTAATTTAAACAATTCCTTGTAAATATTTTATACAACTGCCTCCCAAAGCTTTGAGTTTTCTATTAAATATTCTAAGGGATTATTTTCCTGACAGGCTAACTGTATTTTCCCTCATGCTTTTAGAAGTATGGTGATGATTTTGCTGTTGGTTAACTTTTCATTTAAGTTGTGTACGAAATCAGAGCTGAACTCAAATGGTTTAGGACAGAGTTCTAGAAGGCCTGTGAAGGTCCAGTTAGCACCCCTGGGGCTCCAGTGAGGTTATTTTCTCCAAATTTGCTTTAGCAGGGGTACAAACAAGAAAAAAACACAACGGTCTTTGAGTTTCTCCTCACCAAGGCAATGAAACAAGACAAATTTTATAAGGAAACATACCAAGTCAACTTCAGAGAATTTGTCTGTATATAACACATATTCTGCACATACTAATGGATGCAATGTGAAAAATTTTCTTTGCTGATTTTGTGTGTCCTGACCTTTTTTTACCAACTTTTATGCTTTGTTTTTCCTCTGTAGAAAGAGCCAAACCTTTATCTGGAGTTAGAGGCACTTGTTCAGCTTACTAAAAGCTGCACTTAAGCTAATTTGGGCAGTGATCAAATTAGTAGTCAGTAGGCTTGGTCAGTGCTGACAGTCTTTCAGTGCCTTTTCAAAAGGATATACAGGGTGGTGGACAAGTTCTTCTTTCTTTGATGCATGCCGCTAAGAATCCTAAAATAATATCTTATAGAAATAGAAGATGTGCCTGCAGGCCTATATGGATAAGCATATGTAGAGTAAGCAGACAACAGACTGGGACCTGATTCACACTACCATGGATGCCTGGACTTGAACATTGTTTTTCTGGATCAGTTGAGGAGAATGTAAGCATAGCTCATTTGAAAACTGCCTTCTAGAAAAGTTACTTTTTTCTAAAAATTGCTTGATGTTTTTCAGTGATTGGTAATCACGTCCTCAGCCTGCAGACAACTGCTAGAAATTTTCCTTTCTGTAATAACATTAAAAAATTAAATAGCTTGTAATTGGTAACTCAGTCGCATGTAATTTGGGATCCACCCTGTTTCCTGGTTCGGATATCTCAATGTAACATGGGCAGGAAGCATGAACAGCAGTATTTACAGGGCTTTGCAGCAGTTAGAAATACATAAAATACAAGGAGGGAGAGGGGAAATTTAGATCATATCAGGACATTTTGAAAGTGTTTGTACAGCAAAGTTTATCTATAAAAATATGTATTTGTATTGCCTACAGATTTTGAACATACAAATAGATGTGGCTGTTTTGTAAAACCTAGAGTATAGTTTGACATACTTTGTTGGTTTAGTTCCAGGGCTCTGTATGAATATAATTACAGAAAGCTTCTGTGTATTCATCTACAGGGTTTCCAGCATTTGTGTAGTCCTTCAGGGGACTTCCAGTAAGACATCTGCAAAATGTATGGATTAAAATTAATTGTCTTTCATTCTGTTTTATGCTTTCATTGACCTACTACTCCATCACAAAAGGCATTCTCAATGCTGATGATATTTGCCAAGTTCAATCACATTTGCTCAACTATCAAATAATGTTGAATATATTTAGTGCCTGCCAAGTCTCTGACCTGGGATTTTAAGAAAAAACTTCTATTTCTGTGCAGAGTCCTATTTCTTATACAACCACATTTCAAGCACCTGCCAACAAATGGATTATAAAGTTATTTTTTATTTATTTCTCATGCTTTCTCTTCTCAAAGGGCTTTTTGGTGGGTTTTTTTTTCTGTAATTTAATCCACAGGGAGATTTTTTTAAATGACTATGTCAGTTTGTTCTATTGCAAATATTAGGGTGAGTGATCATACCTCCAAGTGTTTCTAAGTCTTCTATTATTACTGCACTTAAAAAGCAGCATAGAAAAATGTTGTGGAAGAAATATATAGAATCCAGCAGAAAACAACTGAAATAATTTTCTGATTTATGCTCTGTAATGTTTCTATTATCTCTGTCTCTAAAAAAAAATAATCCATCCGGATCTGCTAAATGATCAGACTTACTTATTTGCTTTTATTTGTCCAGGAATGAATCTTGTGAATGTCCTAGATTATGACAAAGCCTCCTTCTTCTTGTTTCTTAAAATTTACTTTGTGTGCAGAGACTGCACTACAGTTTCCAAGTCAAGCAACTTTAAATCTAGGTACCTCCCAGGCTTTTTGTTTTGCTTTTTGTGGTTTGGGTTTGATGTGGGTTTTTTTTTTTTCCCAAAAAACTTTTTGTGAGATGTAGCTGAAATAATTCGTGCCTTGCTGAAAAGGACAAAAAAGTGACAGCTCTTCAGAAGTCCTAAGCTGTCTTGTCTCGTCGCATTCGGTACACCAGCTTTTTCTGCTCAGTCAGTTACTAGCTACTTAGGAACAGACATGGAAGAATAGTCATTTTTAGCTTCCAGTGAAAGCATTTTTAGCTTCTTTGTGTTTCTTCGCATTCCAGAATTGACATGCAAGTTCAGTGCTCATTAGTTTAAATTCTGTTACAAGCTCCTATTTATGTGCAAGCTTCAGCTCAGAACAGTCCAACTTTGCAAGAGAAAAGAACTGACACTTTTAAATACCTGTGCATGACAAAATCATGTAGTAAGTAAGAGGGATAAATGCAGAATGAAAAAACAACAATCTGCACTGGACTAGTAAACATAAAGGTGGAGCCAGGTTTAGTATTCATGTTTCAAAATTGATCTTAGAAAAATAAAATAGAAAAATGAACTTTTAACACACAAATTAAGTTTTTGTTTTTTTTTTTTTTTCTGGAAGATGACATGATAGTCTGTGGCTTGGGCCAATGTGGAAAATAAAAATAAGTTATTTTCACCATGCTTGTTGGCCAGATCTGAGTCTTGAGTCGGTTGAGCAAGTATCTTGAACCACTACTCTTCTTACACTCAAGTTAGAAGACAGCAGGCATATATTTGCTGTTAGTGACAGAGGCAACTCACGACACTGCCTGATGACACACATGGTGCCTGTCACTACTTAGCTGAGATCAGAGCCAATCACCGCAAGCATATGTCTCTGCTGGCAGGCAGTGTGTCCCATCCAGAAGGCACTGGCTGCTGGTGCCCTTCACCCACCTCCCAAAACAGCCTGGCAGGGTGTGTGCTTCCTGTCTGAGCTACTCTGCCAGTGTGCAGATGGTACTTTTGTGTACAGTGTGAGGAACTGTCACATAATCAATCCCTCATCCCAGCTACCACTTCACACGTGAGACTTGCCACCAGTCTCTGCCTGAGGTCAGGCCCCTGGTGCGGCATCCATTCCCCGCGGAACCAGGTTACTTTCAGTCATTGGTTGGACAATGGGAACGGAAGAAATGAATTCTTTCAGCTAGCCTCTCCCATGGCTTCAAGGGATGCTTTTCAGTCTGCTTAATAGACAAGTATTCTGTCTGGTTCTATGGGCTCTTCCCATCTATTGTTTTGATTTAAAAACAAGGTAGCCTCCTTAATTTTATGCTTCAACAGCATGCAGAGGAAGTCCTTACAGAGTTTGTCTCTTGGTACTTGGGAATTAGCAACTAAACACCTCATCTGAGCTGTTAGTTCCCAGAGTTTCTTCATGGTTTTCCCTCCATGGCGGATGTAGAAGCGTGATGAGGTTACCCGGAGTTATCTTTGATACATTTCTCCTGAAAGATTTTCATACCTAGTCAACGGTGTTCAGATGAAGGCTAGGAGATTTTTCTTTTTTGAATAGTCCTACATTTAAGATCAATCTCAATTAAAACACAAGTTTGGTAACACTAACATAGCAGGACTGTCTTTTAAATGTTTATTTCAAAATGTACTTTAGGAATGTCCTTTTTATTTTAGTACAATAGACCACTGCATAGCTTTTTCTTCTGTTACTCTGTGCAATCCAGTATTCAACTTGTAGTAACATTCAGTTTGTCAGTCCCAATAAATTTAAAACAGAGTAGTCTCCTATAGTTTTATGCCATTTAAAGTGATAATCCTTGCAGATATTCAGTTGTAATTATGTCCTAAAAACAAGAAAGTAGATATACATCCTGTCTTTCTGTAGTAATTAAACAATGAGTGACAATCTGACAAGAGTGCTTAGCATTCTTGAAAGGATGTAAAGGCTTGTATTTCAAATGCTCCTTGAAGGACGGCAGCACTTTGCATTAGCACAGGTGATGCAGAAGTCCCTTCTGATTATCTGTGGCAACGCTAGTTATCACATGCAGCAGATGTAAATAAGAAATTGTTTTTCAATACAGCAAGAGTTCCTGAGATTGGAAAACTAAATCATGTTGAAAATCAATTTTTTTGTAAGGGTCACATATGCCTTTTAACTATCAACCTCTCCTTAGGAGCAACATATATTTTAAAGAAAAGGTATTTCATTGCTTCAAGCTCAAATTCGTACTCTAAGTAAAGGTCAAAATGAGTAATTTTAATAGTTTCTAAGTCTTAAGTCTTCTTTTCCTGTGTTCTGAAAAAAAAAATTATCTGCCCCTCAAAAAAAGATAAACCCTTTCCAAAAGTCATTTCAATTAACTAACATTTTCCACAAAAAATAACTTTGTGAGAACTGTTTTTGACATGATCATTAATTGACAAGCCAGCTGTCTGATTTCTTATTTTCCCTGCCCTCACAACTTCAGATTTCTGTTTTAAACATATTACTGAATTTTTTAAGTCCTGTCCCTTTTTTTAAGAGCATGAAACTCAAATGTTATTGATTGATACAGAATGTTTCCTTGATGTTTCACTAGTGTGTGAGAATATTTCCAGGTCAAACTAATTTTCATGTACCCATTTTGATACAGTTTTTGTGTTGGGTTGGTTTTTTGTTTGTTTTTTGTTTGGTTTTTTTTGTTGTTATTTCTTTTTTAAAGTGACATTTCACGGAATCATAAAGGGGTTATTTCAATTTAAACAAAAAAAACCCCCTGACACTTCTAATTGCTGTGGCAAGTATATCTGTCTGTCTGAGCAACTAAAAGGCAATTTAAAACATTTATTTTTTTATTCATTGGACTTTAAATCTCAGGATTTTTGGAGCTGAAGTAACGATTTTCAAACACACATGATTACTGAATAAATGATGCAAGAATCTAGAGGAGTAGCAATAAATATAAAATATTGTGGGAAGCCAATTTTACTTAAAATCACAAAAATGGAAGTGGCTTCAGAAGAGCAGCCCATGTCCAAACTGAAATGAGCTATTCCTGTGTCATTGCTGATTGATGTTTGTCTAGCTTGTTCTTAAAACATCCAATGATTGTTTATGACAATGTCTCTGAGACAGTGTCAAGAACCTTATTAAAGTCAAGATATATGACATCTTTCTTGTCTATAAACCCCCTCATGTTATGGAACTGTAAAAAGGAGGTACAGTGGCCTGACTTGATTTATTTTTGATATCCATATTGACTTTGACTAGTCTCCTTGTTATCTAACAGCTATTTGCAGAAATAGATCATGCTTCTATTTTTCTAGGAACTGAAATTTGGTTCTCTGGACTATAATTCCACAGAATCTTTCTTCCTCTCTTTGCAACTCCCTCACCCATTGTAAAAGAAAGATACCTTTTTTTCTTCTCTAGAATTTTAGAAATTACTCATCCTCCACACAGTCTCAGAAATAAGCAGCAACAGTAAAGTGGTTTTCACTTCGTGCTCACCTGTTCTGATTTTGCGTTTACATGTTCATGGTATATTTTTCCTGTACGTCACTAGTAACCTCAACTAATTTTCCACTGCCTGCTTATGCTTAAACTCCATGAAGAGCTGCCATTTCCCTAATCAATAAGGAGTAAGTGATGGAACCAGATTTCAAAGTCTGTTGTTTTGTGAATATCTTGTAGGGGAAGCCGCGCCCAACACATTCCAGGGAATTGCTGGACATCCTGTGTGTTTGTGTATTTGTTCCTCTTGTTAATTCCAATTTATGGGTGCTTGCTGAGTCTGCTAGTTACTTTTAAAAAGCCTTATCCACTTTCTTCATTCTGGTATAGCAGTGAATAGTTCCCAGACAGTAGTTCCCGTTGTGAAAACTGTCACATTTTTTCCCTTTTACTCATAAAAATTGGAGGATTTTAGATGTCAGTCACACACAGCAAAATGTACTTCAAAATGTATCTTGAAATGTGCCGCCTTTTAATTTTCAAAATTGATCTTTTAGGCTTTCTCAAAATATATTTTATGAATCATAATAAAAGTTAAATAAAGGAGTTAAGTAATCCAAAAAAGAAACAAAACATTTACTTTTAAATCTAATAATTAATTTTGGCTTGACTCAGTTGCAATTATTTTGGCAGAGGCATGTACAGAAGAAGATTTACTTAAAGCAGAAGGGCCTGAAAAACCTAAGTAAATTTTTCTTTTGACTCTATTCTTTATAAATGTTGAATGTTCTGTATTTGATTATAAAACCATGTGGTCCTTATCATTCCTGTCTGAAATGCTGTTCAATATGTACAAGTATATGCAAAATCAAGAAGGTAATAGAGAATGTTTGATTTTTTTTTTTTCCATCTGGTTTAAATAAGGTAAATTACCAGAAGACACCTCTGCAATGTTAGCAGAATTTCAAATGTAGTGACAAATGGAGGATTTGCCCTATTTCATCCTCTTTTTCATTTAGATCTTGATATAACCCAAAAATAACAGGTTGCTATCCAGTCGTATCTGAAGGAAGTGATGGCCTACACTCTTTGAACAAAATATAAAGTCATATTCTTCAACTACTGACGAATACTGAAGTCATATAAGTGTATTCAGTCTAATCACCTTCATTCTAAACAAGGACAGGAGGAAAAGAAGTCAGTGAGCATCACAGTAGAAACTACTTACCTTGTGGTTACAGTTAGTGATCTGACATCCTGACTAAGAAGTACGGATCCTCAGTAAGGTATGTAATGGATAAATATGGACTTATCATCAGTCAAAGTATGAAATCAAAAGGACTCTGGATACTTTGATACATGCTAATTAGAGAAAAAATACGGAGTGTAATCTTCCCATCAAGTGCTGTAATTCTGTCAGATCTCACAACTGAAATGTAATTGGGCTATGATAGCACTGGGTGATCTGTATGAAGGAAAAAATAAGGTCAGGAGTGGTTTTACTCATGTCAGTCTTTCTTTTAGGCTGAAGTTAACACTTCACCACTCTTTTCGCACAGAAAGGTAAAAATTTCTCATTTCAAAAGGCTATCAAGTCATAAAGAACAGCCTGCTGTCTCCTTCCCAGATAAACAAATTTACTTTCCAAGAGCGTATGTCTTTTGAAGAAAATAAAGGGCCTTACATACCTGTAAGGCAAAACCCATATAATCCTTTGGGAGCTTTGGGGTTTATGGGTATGCTCTGCACTGCCCTCAAGCATGTGAGTGAACTTTCTGGTTTATCCTGACAGTGGAAGACATTTTATCCCCTTGGCCCTGCTGTAACAGCTGTCTTTCAGTTCATGCAGCTTCTGTGATGGCATACAGTGCAAAGAATCAGGGGATTTGTTAAAATGTCTCAGTATCCTGTTTTCAGATTCCTCTGCTGATGTGAGATAATGATTACACACACATATATATGTGCACCTGTATAAGTGAATATATGTATGTGATATATGTATATAATAGTCTGTTCTATATATAAATGTTTAGAAAAGGTATGGATGAGGAAAAAAAGGTAAAGTATCCCTTGCATTGCTTATAATAAGATCAATAACTCTTTTTCTCCTTAGCTGGTTCACTTGAGAGCTTTTCCTCACCAGCCTGCTCATGGCCTTCAGCTTCATTCACTCCACTTTTCAAAGAATGCCTTGTGGAGATGGTGCATAATTTTTGTATCCCCCTTTTTTTTTTTTTCTTGGAGTCCTCCAGGTTTTCTTTCAAATTCAGTCAGTCTTTCTCTGTCAAAGCCTCTTCATGAAAATGCCTCTTTGGAAATAGGGTTGTCATCACTTCTACTTGACTGGTCTATTAGCAACTCCCTGATTAAGTGAGGGATAGGAATCCACACTCCCTGGTGAATTACTGCCTCAATCTCAGAGAGAACCTGTAGATGTATCCCATAAAAAACATTATTGATAACTAAATAAGATTGATGAATTCAGCCCACTACTATGAGACAAGATAAAAACACATTGAGTTGATCGGATAGAGTTTTAAATGCTTTTGAGCATCCAGATACCATTATGATAAATACACAGACACAGAGACATGGATATAGATATGGATGATATAGGTAGATGTAGATGTAGATGTAGATGTAGATGTAGACAGAGATAGATGACAGAGATAGAGATAGAGATAGAGAATAAATGTTTTTGATCTTTTGCCCAGTAATAAGAAATTAAGACTTTTCAGGATTATATTTGCCTTGGAAAAAAATCAGTGATATGTAACTGACTATTTTCATAGTGGAACATATTTTCTTTACCCATATATGCAGAGACAAGCAAAGCAATGCAGAAACAGAATCCTATTTCATGCACTGTAATCAGTATTAAGTTCCAATGAAATAAAGTTGTTTCATGAATGGGATTGGCTAAGGCAGACAGCAAATCCTCTTCTGGTTTACAGCAGCACTTCCAAAGAAAACTAATTGCAGAACTGACGCAGCACTTTAAAAAACACACTGCTGCATTCCAGAAAAAAATAAACAAACAAAAAAATCTAACACAATGATCGCTATTGAGGTAAGAGACCCTTAGCTGATTTCTTTGGGATGTAGCACAAGACTAAATAGCTGATCTATTGACCCGCATAATATTCTTTCTATGAAGACAGCTAATTTTGTATGTGTTCCAGTAAATCTGAAAAACAATTTGCTACCTATATACAGTCGCTCTTAAAAAGGCAATTGCATGAAGTATTCCTTATTTTCCATATTCTGTTTACAGATATTCTTTGTTACTCATTGTTTTCCCCTCCTCTTACTTCATAAATGATGACACATTTCACTGGAGATGTTGTTCATATACCGTTAGGTTCAAGTGCAAAAAGTACCAGGTTGATGCTTTCTTTAAGTTTTTCTTTAATGTATGTTATTAACGTTCAGTAGGCTTCTATACAGCACTGGATTTTTTTCTGATTGTCACTCCATCTTCAATTGAAAGATTTAACATCATATTCTTATGGAAGACAGTATTGTGAAAGATGCTCTTCTGTGATACGTGTGGAGTAGAGACGTGGAAGAATCTGAAGACACTTGGTATTTCCTAAGCTGTATTTTAACAAAAAAGATCTTCCCTGATTGACTTTAGTTTTATCAAAACACTTTATTCAACTTTAAAAGGATATGTTTCTCTCCATTCCTGATGTGAGCATGGTAACTAGTAAAGCAAATCTTACAACTAAAATTAATTTTACAATTTTTATGATAACCATGATAGAATGAAATTAAATTTCTTTTTTCTGTTCTAACTTTTCAGTGCTAAAAAGAGTAAAAAGCAGTAAAAGCTTTATTTTGTTGTCATTAAAATGAGCAGATATAATCCCAGAAGTAATGCACTGAATAAGAAGGTGTAATTTTTAAACATTAAGTTTTATGATTATCACAATTCTCATTATCACTATCTTTAAGGATAAGCACAGATTAAAAGACTCTGAACACAGGAGAAAGTACTGAACACTGTAACATTTTTATGCAATTTAATATGATCTAATCTCTACCCTTGGTCTCTAGAAATAAAAAGTGTGATGTCTTTAAAATCATGCCCTTGTAATCTGCATTTTAACTAAATGATGGTTTTGGTTCATAAGACAGTCTCTACTTTATCCTGAAAACAGGTTATTTTCATGTTAATTAGGTTCTCAATGCATTTACTGTGGAAAAAGAAACTGTTTTTTTCTAGTCTTCTTTTCAATTTAATTAAAGTAGACCTTCATTCCTCTCTTCAGACAATATGCCACAATTAGAAGGCCAGGAACATGATGGTACTAAAAAGTTAAATTTAAGAAAGACCCCCAAAAAGACAGGAAAAATGTAAATAATTAAATTATGAATAATGAATAGACCAAGGCAGTTTCTACATCCTGTAACGATTTTTAGTACTTAAAGTGAAATTGAGACGTGATTCGAGTACCTGGTATTCAAACTATGACCTCACAAACTCTTTATTCCAATACAATTTTATGCAAACTTGGATGTCATAGCTAAGTTCTTTCTTCAGCTTAACAGTGTTTCAGAAACAAGTTCAGAACAGCCACAACCTCAACAATACTAAGAAGCTTGATATCCACGTTGGTTTTGCACATCACAGGGATCCAAAAATAGTATTCTTTTAATTTTGTCCTCTATTTTGGGGATCAGGCTGTGGTAGGTGATAATAAATCACCTCTAAGAGAGACTGACAGGATTGATTTCCTCATAAAAAAAAATAAAAAATCTGTCTTAATTTTTAGGCATTGTCAGGGAAGGATGTGAGTCTGGACTTTTTTGTAATAGCCTAGTTAGAGAATTTTTCTAGGAAATAAGAGCAGCATTTAAACATCACTTCTTCTAGTGTATTCAAATGGTATCCTTTGAACGCCAGCACAGAACCATTACCATCAGGGTCTAGTGGAGAAGGAAGAGAAGGGTGCAATAATGGTATGAATGTTTCTTTCCATTGAGGAAAGAGTTGGATCAAAAAGCAAGGGAAAAACTGAGTCTAAAACTGTTGAGTTAAAAAGTCTAAAACTGACCTGAAAGCAAGATCAGCTTGTTAATTGCCATTAACTACAGAAATACAAATGTAACTGCTTATGTTGTGAAAGGGATGAAGTATTCTTTTGGTTTTCATACTTACTGAGAAACATCCTTTCTTTCCAACTTAAATGCAGATATAAATCTTTTCTTAGTCAAAAAGAAAAGCTCCCTAACTAGTGACTTGATGCAAGTCCAAGTGAAATTGTTCCTAACTCAATTGGTTTTAGGAAGAAACCGCATATAGAAAATGCCTATACTCACCAAAGTACTTAAACAAATGAGTTGTTTCATATAAATCGATGTCATTTTGGCCATTTTATAGCAAACTGCATATTTTAAATGGCAGGGTATTCATCCACTGTAGAGAGAGTGAAATTCTCATCACTTCAGGAAACAGATAATTTTTATTGTAGTAAAGATATCCCCAGTTACATATTTCAGATACTATAATCAAAGAGTGCTTTTCAACCAATCATCTTATTCTTCTCTGAAACTTTGAAGGACAGCACTAGACAATGGGCAAGGGAAAATAAAGGCAACTATATAGATTTGTGTAAGGAACATATTTGCTCTCTGTAGTCATATTAGTGTTAGTAAACAATGTTAAGTGTACTAATCCCAGGGTCCCAAGGAATTCTCTTAATGAATATAAAGGAAATGCTTAAAAAGCACAGTTACTTATAGCAACTAATTGCTTTTTGAATTTTAGGTCAGACACACAGCTTAGCAGTTATGCTTGCATAGTTTGCATAGCTGTAGTAGAGACCTTCTTAGTGCACTTTTCTCTCTGTAATGTAGTTTTAAATGTTCCGAGATTTTCTTTTTCATTTTAGGAGAATATTTTGCAATAGTATCTGGGGTTTGGGAGTTGGAGTTTATTTTGGAGGGAGATGTTTGTTTTGTTTTCTTTAAATAAGCTATTTCTAACTTTACTGTAGCATTCTTGACATAGTATCTTGTCATGTAGAACTCTGGAGAATTTATCATTACTTCATATTTACATCCCTTACATGTTTGAGAAATTGTTAAAGGCTCTTTACTCCGTCTTTCAGACCTATCAAACCTCACACACACACACACACACTCACACACATGCCGCTTTTAAATAAGTGCAATAAGTAATTTGAAATTAATAGTTACAGAGTACAGAAGGAGGCTTTCTACTCATGACCATAGTAGACCATAGGGCTGTGATTATAGGTAAGGAGATCAGAAAAGGAATTTAAATTAGTTTTAAAGGAATTTAATTTTCCCATATGGGAAAAGAATGAGTGAGAAGGATAGTTTTTGAGATGGTGAAGATTTTATTACAAAAATACTATCAGTTCGACTTTTTTATTTGCTGAAATAAACAAAATTCTTTTGTCTAAAATCAGACTGCATAACATCAAGCTTTTGTAGTGTCTCCATGCCTCTAGCAATTCACAGGTGCTTTACAGATGCATTCTCTGAGATGCAACAGGCTTTTTGGTTAGGCAATATTTTCTGCCTTCACTTCGATTTAGTACTGTTGAAGAAAGTTCTGAACTCTTTCATTAGCACCATTTCTAATACCTCTAGGAAGAAGCCTGTAAGTTATTACGCAAAATGTTTTAGAATTTGTCAGAAGTCATGTAACTAAGTCTAAAGAACTGGTGGCCAAATGCTTATCCCAGCTGATGAAAAAAGACTTACTGTGGAAGTTCATTAAAACTATCACTAGAAAAAAATAGGAATTTTATGACAAAGGCTATGTAATTTTTTTTAAGGTTCTTGCCATGTGTGTTCTTCCTGGACTGGAAGCTGATTGCAGCTCTGGTTTTGACCATTTCCAGTTGTGAAGACCTGTTTGATTTTTTTAAGATATGCTTTAATGGAGCAGTGAAACAAGAGTTCAGCTCTCTTTTGAAGCCTGGACTTTATCAGTAACAGGTAATGAATCTTGACAGTTAATCATATGGGGGCTTTGTGTCCGGATACGTCTACATCTTTATCTATTTATATACAGGGAGGGAATATAATGTCTATTATATGGTAATAATAGCACTGCCTACAACTACATTGTTTGGATAAAAGATAAATTAAAAGATAAAATATACAAAAGTTATAAGCATATTTCATATAGTTATTTATTGAGCACTGAAAATTTGAATAGTGGCAAATACTGTCCCTGTCCATGGTAATTCCTGTATAAAATTTTCTGACAGTGAAAAATGAGCCCTCACATTCATAGTACAGGCATAATGCTGGTATTTATAAAGGAAAGAAAGAAGTCACCTTTAAGCTATTATCTCTAAATATAATTCTGGACATTTTCCAGAAAGTTCATTGAAAAATCAGTTGGCTAGAGGCACTCAGGCTTGACTACTTTCACCTGAAAAATTAGTGCACACTCAGTATTTTATAAAAATGCGGTGGCCAGACAGACAGTTTCCTTACATTAATTTCTTCTCTTTTTTTGACAAGGAGAATAACCTCTGAAATGGAAATAAATGGTTCTCAACCATACTATGCTTTTGATTTCGTTGATCCAAGTGAAACTAAGTTTAGAAAACTGCTGCGAGAAGTGTTCACTCTACAGTCAGTATGAATCCCTGGAGTATGAGTTTATAGGTGATTGAGCACCTTCAAGTTCTGCAGTAATGTGCTAAGATTCACTTTAAGTGGGAGTGCAGCTCTTCTAAAATATGTTGTTTGAATCAGTACAGCCTGTGCAGGTTTAGGTTTGGTGCGCTGGGTATGTGCATGAGTTAGAAAACTAATATTAATGACAAATGGATGAGTGAATTCTGTTATTTCGGACATATTCTGCCTTTTCTCTGCCCAAAAAAATATGAAAGAAGAAAGTAAATGTCATAGTTTCTCTTTATTGCATCCCACAGAGGAGTCCACTGTAACAATAGAAATCCACAGTTCAGAAGGCGGGATGGTACCTTCCTGACATTAACAGTATAGGTCTACATAATTGAAGAATTGAATGAAATGTTATTGTTTTGAAACCACAAAAAATAAAAACCAGTGTTTGGATGTGCAACGCACAACTGATATTAGAATGCCGTATAAGATTTTAAAACATGACTGCTTCTTTTTAAAGGAAAAAGCTTCCTACAAAAGACTATGCAACTTTAAAATCTCTTAGTAAGAAAAAACATATGAACAGCAGTGTACTTTCCAAAGCATAGAGGTACCCTCTTCTATCTTTTTGTTTCTGATAATTTCCTTTATGCTGTGAGTTTGCAAATACATCAGAGAAATATGATAGCCTGCAAAAAAAAAAAAAAAGTATTTCCTTCCCCATCTCCCCAATTCCTTTTAGACCATATTACCTTCCATGCCAGCTTTTCTCACCTCATCTCAGTATAATCTTCCTAGAATTAGAAAAAGTCATTGAATTAATTAAAATAAATTGTTAAAGGTAACAACAGAAGTATAATTTAACACAAAACCAAAATGAAAAACAAAACAGGTAAGATTTTGAAAGTTCATCTAATTCATTATATACCCATACTGTGTATCATTGCTTATGTGTTGTTACATTACGAAGCATTTAAGAAGTTTGCATGCTACAGAGTATCAGCATCTGTTGCATTTATTAAAAAGAATTCTTTTAAATTAATCATCTTACTTCTAGTTAATACAATAACCCACATCTTACTATGGTACTTAGACTTAAACAGAACCAAACATGGAGCTTAAGATTCCACACTGTTGCTTTCAGGATATATTTATAAATACTGTGGCGGTCTATTTGTTATAAAACCAAGTAGGAAGCTATGATAACAAAATCCTCTAATATTAACAAGTGGCAAGAGACAAATTGATAACAAATTTGTCATCTCTGTTAGTATTATACTCCGTGCAGACTCTGAAATACTCAAGGTGACCCAAACATTGTATGTTTAATTAATCATTGTACAATGAATAACTCTTTTGTATGGTAACATCATAAACCAATGCAGTGGGATTGGAAATAGGCAAAAGGGATGAGGGATGGGGAATGTGGGTCCATATACATTTACATTTGCGCTTGCATTTGTACTTGCACAGAAAGTGTGAATCCTTACACTTGTGCTTTCCAAAGCTTTACTTTTTACTAGCTAAAACACTTGGGATGCAAGTTTTTAAAGGAGAAGGAGAGTGGATGTGGAAAAAAAGGAGACATGAAGTCCTTCAGGCAAGCAGCTCTAGCTTTTGGTGTTAGCTTTTACATTGTTTTGGAATAAAACTCAAGTTGAGGAAGAAAGCTGTTGTAAGCTGCCTTCACTATTTCCTACGGGAAAGTTCAGCCTCCAAGAGATTCCTCAAAGATATCCTCTAAAAGGCAGCACTTCGGAGCTGGACACTGCACAATTTTCCATGAAATTCCTCAGAGATCTGTAAGTGACAGTGAGAAGGTGTTGACAGCAGGGATACACCTTGTCTGCATTTTTTTTGTTCTGTGACTTTATTTTGCCACTTTGCTTTCAGTTTAGTAAACAACAGTTTAACCCCTGCTTTGCCAGAGTAAATCCGCTGTTTTAATTTTTAGGCTTGTTTAGCATTCAAAGCATTGCAAATAAAACCAGCAAACTGGAGATGCTTTTGTTTCTGAAGAAGTAATCAGTCCCAAAAACCTCTTTGGATGCCTGCAATCAAAGATAAATTTGGGAATCGCAGAGGCAATTTTGATGTCAGGATTAAAGGCTCTGTTTGACATCTGGCAGTCAGGGTAGGGAGAGAAATCTCCCTCAAAGATTAGCTCCTAGCTCCTGCTAGGAGCTATCATTTGAAAGTTTGAGTTTGCAAAACCCCACACAAGTGTAGAAACTCTAGCTAGCTTCTGCCCACTGTCAACATAAAGATATAAAACAAAAGCAAGCACTTAAATGCTGATTAGAATCAACATTCTCTTTGCATCAGTTCTTTCCCTGAAGGTGTAAAGGTTGAGTCTGTATGTCACCCATTATCAGAAAAAGGAATACTTCCAAATTTCCCAGTTTTATTAAATGATGGGTCAATATGTATTTCATTAAGAAATTAATTCACCTTTCTTGTCATTGTTTGCCTTGACAAGATATTTGTCATCTGCATCTAGCTCTGTTAGAGTTGACTGGGTTTGGGGTTTGGTTTGTTTTTTTCCCAAATGTACTTACCTGTAACTTGATTTCACATCTCTGTGTCTGTATATATTCTGTGCTAGTGATGCGGAAGGTAAAATTGTGTTAAAAGCATAGGTGGGTGAACAAGGCCTTCCTGCTTGGCCTGCTGTCCCAAAACGTTACTATGGAAACCATCAAATTCTGTCTTTCTACCAAGTATATAAGCATATATAAGAAAGAAAAAAAAAAGAAAAAAACCCACTCTTTACTAGTTCATGTCTCTAAGAATTAAGTTTCCGCTACAGAAAATCCTTTCACTTGGCATAAATGAAATTCAATCAACAAGTCACAGTGAACACTGGTAGAGAGAGATGGTCAATGGATAAATTACACTTGCTATAACCGATTGTCCTATGTTCAGTCTTACATATTTGCGTTGAAAGATTGCTTAATCATAGAAGTAAGATTTGAAAACAAGACAAGGTTTTTGCGTGGCTTCTCAGGACCCAGGAAATGTTAAACTCTGGACAAAGAGAACAGAAGCACAAAAACCTTTTAAACAACATCCTTTTTTTAGCTTTTATCACATTTTATATCTTCGTATTTGTAAACCTGCACTTCCTTAACTTCCCTCAATCCAATAATTTGCTCCCCACATTTCAACAATTATCTTTGCAAGCTAAGTTTTACATTTCTCCTACCTCCATTTTATGGTACTCACCAGATATTTACCGCCTATTTTTATGTTGTGGCCTCTTTAAGAAGGTTTTCTTTATTAAAAAAGAGTGCAAGAAGTTTTAGTAAATCTTCTTGTTCTTTAATGAGATGAGACTGACTCATCTGGGAGATGAGTTTTATTGAACAACTGAAAATTATTTAAGGACTTTTGCTTTTTTTTTTCCGGCATCTACCCATGTTTTAAGTTCACCATTTTTGCTGGAGGTGACTATCCCCAAACTAGATGTGCTCTTCAACTGCTTTGGTGTGAAGTATGTCACCCTTCTGTAAGCTGCTTCCACTGGCAGATTAGACTAAGATGTCATCTCTGTTCTAGGGTGGATCTATAGATTGAATTTCACATATGTGTTCTCTGCTGAAAAATTCTTGGGGGAATGGAGACGATCCTTTCAGGCAAAGTTGTGCAAAAGAATTTTGACTGGTATTTTCTTAATTTCCACAGCACAATTTGCAGATCTGATCTGTTAAGGGATGACAGAAAAATAGAAAGATTCACTCCTTTTTTACCTTGATGCTGAAAGACTAAAAATTGAATTAATATTCAGATTTTTATTTTATCTAAAAATATTAGAACAATAGTTTGTCATATAACTATAGAACTTTTAATCAGAGAGATGACAAGGCAATCCTAATGATTTTTATTTTTTAATTGTAGTAAAGATTTTTTTACATTTTATTTTAGAGCTCTATTTCTGCAATGGAAAGCAGTGATGGTGATTAAGCCTGCAGAAAACCTGCTCATCCAAATAAGGTCTAATGTGAGAAAATGAGTTTCATCTTTTTCCCCCCAAAAATGTATTCCTTTGTATTTCCTTTAGTAGCATTTCAAACCACTAGATGCACCAGGAGGAATGAAAGTCAGGTACCCCCAAAGTGCAGTTGTTGATCTAACTGCAAAGCTTTCTTCAAGTTGTAATTTTAATGTTTGCAGTGGGCTGATGTTGGCCGGCTGTCAGACATCCACTCAGCTGCTCTCTCAGTCCCCCTCCTCAACAGTACAGGGGAGGAAAATAGGAAAATATTACGGAAAAGCTCGTGGATCAAGATGAAAACAGGGACGTCACATAACAACTATCATCACGGACAAAGCAGTATCAGCTTGATGAATATTAACTTAATTTATTGCCAATTAAAAATAAAGTTGGATGTTGAGGAAAAGACGAGAACTAAAACATCATCCCACCCTTTTTCCAGGCTCAGCTTCACTCCTTCATCCCCAACTCCTCAACCTCTTCCCTTGGAGAGACCGGGCACAGGAGGACGGGGAATGGGGGGCTGCAGCCAGTCCATGTCAGCTCCTCTCTGCTGCTTCCGCTGCCTCCTCCTCCTCCTCCCACCTTTCCCGGGGGCGCCCGGAGCCCCCCCCGCCCCCTCCCGCTCTGCCCGGGGCCGGCAGGGCCGTTGCTCACCCGGTTTCCCTCAGCCCTGGCTGCCGGGCAGCGTTTGGCCCTTTCTGACACAGGTTTCCCCGCGGCGCCCGCCCGTGGCTGAGGGGCTCAGCCCTGCCCTGCGCTGGGGCCCTGCCAGCCGCCTGGAACCGCCTGGAACCGGCTGGAACCGGCGCGGGGCAGCCCCCGCTCCTCAGCACAGGGGCCGCCCGGCAGCGCCCACCACCGGCACCGGGGCAAGAAGCCCAACAGAGTGTTACGGCTACAATTCAATTACATCTTAAGAAAGTAAAGGTCAGTAGCTAAAAAATTAAATTCCATGAGAAAACAGAAAGGAAAAAAAAAAACCACCAAACCCAAATACTAATGTTTCCTTTGTGCTGTCTGTATCAAAGAGTTGGGGAAAGATAAAACAAGCCTTCATCTGATGCTTCCTGAGAAGTATAATATCCTTTTCATGATTACAGATATGGCTAGGATTACCTTAGTACCAGATTTTGATTGAGATCTTTAAGAACAGTGCTACAGTCAAAATGGTAGTTCTTACATAAAATATTTTACCCTTTGCTCCTTTGGCACTCTTTTCAAATAACTATAAAAAGAATAGTTGTTGTCTCAGGTGGTTTAGATTTTGAAGCCATGAGATGATAAGATAAAGAGCATACAATATAAGAGTAAAATTAATTACTCCAACCACCTTTTGGTTCATGAACCCAGGCACAAATCACCAATGCCTGCAGTCCTGAAGCTTCAGTCTGTAGCTGATCTTCGCATCTTCTATAGCTGATCTTCGCATCTCCCCAGAATCCCGGGATGGTTAAGGTTGGAAGACTTCTCTGGAGCTCGTTTAGTGTGACTCCTCCCCAAAGTAGAGTGAACTAGAGCAGGCTGGTCTAGTTGGCTTTTTAATATCTCCAAGGACAGAGAAAGCTAGCCTCTCCAGGCAACCTGTGTTCCAGTGTTTGACATGCTCCCCCCTATGATCTTTGTACATATGGATGAGATTCCCCCCCAAGTCTTCTCCAGGCTAAAAAAGTTGCAACCTTTTCAGCCACTTCTCAGATGACAGAGGCTCCAAACCCTTAATCATCTTCATGGACCTTCCCCAGACTTACGCGAGTATGACCATGTCTTTCTTGCACTGAGGACCCCAGAACTGGACACACTGGTGGTCTCACCAGTGCTGAATAGACAGGAAGGATCACCTCCCTCTACCTGTTTGTGACGCTGCTCTTCCTAATATAGCTCAGGATGCTGTTGGCCTTCTTTAATGCAAGGATGAATTTATAGGGCATGGTCACGTTGGTGTCCACTGTGGGCCCAAGTCCTTCTCTTCAGAGATGCTTTCCAGTCATAGGCTTATTCCTCCTTGGTATAGAACTTTGCATTTTCCTTTGTTGAACTTCATAAGGCTCCTGTCTGCCCACTTCTTCAGGCTGTCAATGACCTCCAGAATAGCAGCATAGCCATGCGGCATTATCAATCACTCCTCCCAGTTTTGTATTGTCTGCAGACTTGCTGGGAGCACACTATCCCATCATCCTGGTTGTTAATGAAGCTGTCAAACAGTATTGGCCCCAATATCAACCCCTGGAGCACATCATTAATGACTAGCCTCCAGCTGGACTTTGTGCCACTGCTCACAATTGTTTGAGGTTGGCAGTGAAGCCAGATTTCATTCCACCTCATTGTCCACTTATCTAGTCTGTACTTTATCAAGTTGTTAATGAGGATGTTATGTGAGACAGTGACAGGTTGGTCCCCAGCCTCTTTCTGTAGAGCAGTGACATTTAGGATTCCCAGTGATGAAGCTGGGACTGAATGGAATTGACATGGGGGATGGGTAAAGGTCTTGGATTTACAGTAGTGCTGTGAAGTTATTAATCTAACACCTTAAAATTTTTGTGCATATGACTGTGAAACTAAAATTAAGTCAACTGGTCGTTACATCAGTTAAATAAAATTACTGTGATGATCTTATATACAAAGTACCCCCATACTGAAAAGCTCAAGACACTGTGGCAGTTCATAAAAACACAATTTAAGCAGAATAAATTTGTAATAAAAAAATTTACTTAATTAAAATTTCAGCAGTTTACTTACATTTTTATATGTAATATAATTTATGATATACACAATTTCTGATATGCTATACATATTTTTATAGACATATAAAAAATACCTCCATCGTAAATGACAATGTGAAGACTGGTGAGGAGGATGTACAAAGTCTCAAACATAATCACTGTGGCTGGGGCCTGTCACCCCCATAAGAGATTCAGTCTATTAGAGGATTGCTTTCTATTTCTATTCTGAAGTGCTTTCACCTGCACTGCCACTGAGTAACTTGAGATTGCATGAGTAAATCTGCCAGTGTGATACACAGACCACAGCAGAACATCCACATCAGGATGAACCTCTCTTGGGGCCCAATCCAAAACCCCAAACCCCAGTGCAATCAGCAGAAGGATTCCTGAAGTTTGTGGATTAGACTCATTTGAGGTACTTGGTCTGTAGTATGTGATGTCATGTTTGTGTTGACAGAGCAGAAATTAGTTTTTCCTTTGAACAATTTTCTTTTCTATGTAGGTGGCACCACACAGCATTTTTTATTTGGGGCAGGGATCGACTTCAGCAGTTCTATTATTACAGTGTACACAATTTTCCATAGATCTCCAATACCTTTACAGTAAAAGAAAGTTGTATTACTCACAACTGGTTAGAACTGTGTGAAGCTCAGCACTTTTTATCCAAACACTAGTGCGAAATCTGTTATATAATTAAATGTATGACCATGAGATTTTCTTAGAATTTTAAGTTCCTGGTTTAGTGTAAATTTTTATAAAAAAAACCCAAAAGCCAAACAAACAAAAAAAGGCCTATGAATTTCCCACAATTTTATTGCTAAACTATAAATCCATTATTTAGGCATATTGTTAGCTAAATTTAGCCCACATTTCATATTAGCAATCAAAACTTTACACAGTTTTATTGTTGGGTTTGTTCTTCAACCGACTGTGGAACAGTACTGCTTTGTCATTTCTGTATCTTAATTTTCCAAGAGAAAGAAACTCTACAGGCCTTACAGGCAGTACACAAGATCAAACCAAAAATTATCATTGAGGTAAGATTAAAAACTATGTTCACCAAGTGCTAGCCTAAGAAATCTAATACTTGGGAAACTTTGGCAAACTATTTTGAACTAGTAACAAAAATCTACATAGAGTTGCCATGTCTTACTTTGGAGAATCTGTCCTTCCTTCAAATACATACAGTGCATCTGTCCTCTTTTCCTCCCTCTTCCTCCTCTTCTTTCCTTTAGTGAGTAAATGCTCATAAACACATTCTGCCTTAGAACATATTGTCTTTCACACCTTCCCTCGTACCAAAAGTTTCATACTGGCAGGAGGTCTTTCATACTGAAGGCACAACTCTGCTCCAACCCAGTGTGGCTGTGTTTTACAGGGCCCAGTAACCATTTAGATATTTTTAAAAAAATATCCCTAATGCAATCACATTTTATGAAGAGACAAATGGATCAATTCTGTTTTAGGGAATAATTTTGTGGAACAGGGCTATATCATGAAGTTACATGAAGAATCATGAAATCTCAAACAGTAGATGCTATATAGGAAAGCCCAAGCTGTTGATGACAGCTGAGATATTGCTGTTGACTCTGTTTTCTGCAGTGACCTAAGCAAACTTAAGTTACAGAAATGTGCAGTTCGATTGATCTCCTGTTAAGGTAGTACAGTTAAAAGTCTTTTAAAAAAATCACCTAAAATACTCCTCATAAATCAGCTAAAATGTTGGTCATAATGCTCTTAACCTATCAAAACTGAGTCACCATCCCTGGAGGTATTTAAAAGACAGGTAGATGTGGTGTTTAGGGACGTGGTTTAGTGGTGAACTTGGCAGTGTTAGGTTAACGGTTGAATTCAATGATCTTAAAGGTCTTTTCCAACCTAAATGATTCTATGATTCGATGAAAATTTAAAGAAAAGCAACACAATCTATGACCTTGTGAAATGAGATACACCTTAATTTTTAACTGTGTTCCCCAAGGCTTAAAGATTAAGTATCATGGAAAAAAAAAAATTCTCATCATATTTGATAAAACAAGTTGTTACTGCCTACTGATTGTTCTAGCATTTCTGATGTTTCCTGATTTTTTTAAAAAGTATAAAGTGTAAATGCTTTAATAATCATTTTCTTTGAAGATCTCTTACCTTCGTCTTCCCTAAAATATCTGCATTACTTCTGCCAAATTGATATTACCACTAGCTTTTCAAAAGCCACCTTTAGTGTCACTCTCCTATGCATCTTGATTTATTTAATTTTTTCATTAACAGCAACAACTTTGGATTAAGTGTATTATTTTCGCTTTTTCTGTTCCAAATCAACCTGTTTTCTGTGCATGTCCTGGCACAAGTAGAAACATTAGATGTTAAGTCTGCCAAGGAGTTAATAAGATTTGAATTCCATTTTTAAGTGGTTCTAGTGATTTGATGCTTCAGTACTTAGAGGAGTGTCTAGTACAAAGCAAATGTTTACTAATTATTACTTTTAAGCTTCATTAGATGCACTAATTCACTGCCATGATCTGCAGGGATTTATTCCGGTGTTAATTTTAATTTGGCTTTTGTCTTTTTTAGTAACATAGTCAAACTACATTTTAGAAGACTGCAGTTTCTGAATGAAAAAAAAAAAAAGAGCTGTAAATCAACATAAATAGCAATACCAGTAAGATTTTTTTGTGCACATAAGTGCAGTTCAGCATTTCAATGGCATTTCAAAGTAAAATGTGTGAAAATGTAAAAATGTTAGAGCTAAGTGTTAACAAGAATAACCCATTAAAATAATGAATTTGTTAAAATATTTGGTTCACTTCTGAAAAGAAAAAAGTTCTACCTTTACAGTTACTCAAAAATAAACTGTAGGGAAATTGATTTGAATGTTAAAAATAAAGTATTGTTTTAAAAAAGAAGGAGTTCTCTTTCTAAGGCCAGATTCAGTGAGGTACTTAATCCCTTGCATAGTTTTCAGTTTATGATTAGCTCTGCTATAGTATAATGATTGCAGAATCATATGACTGAATTTTAAACACAGGACTGTGTATATTTTTGGTGAATAAAAATCCATCTTTCTGTTTTTCCTTTTAAAATACTGATTGAGTAAGACTTTAGTACTCGAGTAAGACTTTAGTGCTCAAGTAAGACTTTAATCTTACTCTTCTTTTGTACCAAATTAGTAAGTTTTTAATAACTTTTTTCCCCAGACTTACAGCTCTTTTGAAACTAAACACCCTAAAATTTATTCTATTTTCTCATGAACTACCAAACCTATCAGTCTTCCTGGCCCTGTGATATATCATTGTGTTTTCTAACATAAAGTTCATAAGTAAATAGAGTGTGCAAACGCTCAAATGATTTGTGGGACTGATATAAAACTATTTTTCATGAACGGAGATAGGTTCCAAATGAATTTTCGTAGTAAAACATTCTAAATAAGTAGCTACAAGAAATATGACAGTTTGGAAATCCTTTTCCAGAAAATATTCCATGAAAGGAAGGAGAGTATATCATACCTAATCTTATTTTCTTTTTCTTTTCTATATATATTAGTCTTGCAAATATGTTGATATGTGGTTTACAAAATAATCTTTCTTACTTTTAAATAGGTAACTATCAAGCAGATAGTGAAATTCCTTCTGAAGTTTCTTTTATTTAAGAGTACAACTTAGAAATTAAATGCATACTTTTTTTTTACAAGAAACCCAGATTCTTCGTGCTCTAATTCTTTTAATGAAGAATTTTCAATTACTACCTGGCTCGCATTTATGGTTTTCATTTTCATTCACTTTGTCTTGCAACAGATCTGTTGTTACACTTATACGAGCTAATAAACTTGTTCATTCATAGCCTTTAGATTGATTTTTTTTCCTGCTGATTTTGTATAAAGGTATAGGGCTATATAGGTATGGTTTAGATGGATACAGCAGAAAGTTTCTGAAGCTTGGCTCTTTGTATTTTCCAGACAAAGCCATTAAGAACAAAGATAAGAAATTTCCTTCAAAATTGTCATACCTCCCAAAAAAATCACAGTAGCTTTATTTTTAAAATGCTGGTAAAGAAAAAAGTGGGACAAACCAAGAGTCCTCTTTCCACCATAGTTTATAAATTTTATATTACCAAAAGATAGAAATTGTCCTGAAATTAGTCCTGTGTTTCTCATTTAGTTAATAAAAGCTAAATTGAAAAATAGGAAATATGGCTTTCAACATTCTCAGTCTGAATACAGCCTAGATTTTATACTTCCAACTTCCTGAATGTGTACAAAACCTCTGAATTATTACATAAAATGTAGGTGGTGCCATAGACATTGACATAGTGGTTCTTTCAGCAGCCATATAAAAACAAGCTCAAGCTATGTTCCATTCCTTGAAATCCCAAATTGAAAAAATTGTGCCTCTGCAATCCTGAATTAGGCACCTAAACTTTAAGAGAATTTCCTGTTAGCTATCTAATTTCTACTCAGTGTGAATGTGATTTTGAGGCTGTTGTGCAAAGGGTCCTAAATCTTTACACAGTGTGCAGTAAGCCCAGGCATGTAGCTTCAGGTTTTGCATTGCTCTTCATGGACCAAGCAGATAGTAAGGTGCCTGCAAGTGCCTAAGGCTCTATTGGCTCTATTTGCTGAGGGCCTTTAGAGGTTGCTATTTTGTGCCAAAAATCATTTGATTGTGTCCCTCAGTATTCTATAAAGACATTTTCTCCAAAATTCATGTCTCAGTCCTGCATGGACTATCAATCTGATAAAAGACCTGTGCCACTTACTGAGAAAGCTCTTGCTTCATGCCCCACCCTAACAGCATAGGTCCTTAATTGTCATATTACAGAATCATAAAATCATAGAATACCAGGTTGGAAGGGACCTTGAGGATCATCTGGTCCAACCTTTCTTGGCAAAAGCATAGTCTAGACAAGATGGCCCAGCACCATCTCCACCTGAATCTTAAAAGTGTCCCATGATGGGGAATCCATCACTTCCCTGGGGAGATTATTCCAATGGCTGATTGTTCTCACTGTGAAAAATTTTCTTCTTGTGTCCAATTGAAATCTCCCCAGGAGGAACTTGTACCCATTACCCCTCATCTTTTCCATGTGACTCCTTGTAAAAAGGGAGTCTCTGTCTTCTTGGTAGCCACCTTTTAAATACCGGAACATGCTGATGAGGTCTCCCCTAAGCCTTCTTTTCTCAAGGCCGAACAAACCCCATTCTGTCAGCTTTTCCTCATATGGCAGGCTTCCCAGTCCTTTGACCATCTTTGTGGCCCTTCTCTGGAACCTCTCCAGCCTGTCCACATCTTTTCTGTGTAGTGGGGACCAAACCTGAACACAGTATTCCAGGTATGGCCTGACAAGCGCTGAATAGAGTGGGAAAATGTCTTCTTTGCCTCTGCTGGTGATGGCCTTGTTAATGCAACCAGCATCCTGTTGGCTTTTTTTGCCACCATAGCACACTGTTCACTCCTATTGAGCTGCTTGTCCACCAGGACCTCCAGCTCCCTTTCCACAGAGCTGCTCCCCAGAGGCCAGGTAGATCCCAGCCTGTGCTGCACCCCTGGGTTATGTTTTCCCAGGTGCAAGACCTTACCCTTGTCCTCCTTGAACTTCACAAGGTTCTTGTTCGCCCACTCTTCCAGCCTATCCAGGTCTTCCTGCAGGGTGGCCTTCCCTTCTGAAATGTCCATGTCCCCACTCAGTTTGGTGTCATCAGCAAACTTTGTCATGGTACACTTGATCCCATCATCCCGATCACTTATGAAGATATTGAACAGTGTTGGGCTCAGTATTGATCCCTGAGGGACCTCACCTGTGACAGGTTGCCAGTTTGAACGGGAGCTATTTAACACTACTACCCTCTGGGTGCGACCTGTCAGCCAGTTCCCCACCCACCGCACAGACCAGTTGTCTAGACAGTAGTGGATCAGTTTCTCTTGGAGGAGGCTGTGGGGAACCACGTCAAAAGCCTTGGGGAAATCCAAGTAGACAATGTCCACTGCTCACCCCTCATCAACCAAGGAGGTTACTTTGCCATAGAAGGTGATCAGGTTTGTCAAGCATGATTTGCCCTTGATGAATCTGTGCTGTTTTTTCCAGTCATGTGCTTCATTTGGCTTGTGATATTCCCCAGGAAGATTTGTTCCATAACTTTCTCAATGACTCAAATAGGACTGCTGTGCCTATAGTTTCCTGGATGCTCCTTTAAGCCCTTCTTGTTGATGGGGGTGACATTAGCCTTCTTCCAGTCATCTGTGACATCCCCTGATGTTCATGACTTTTCAGAGATTATGGTGAGTGGCCTCACAATGACACCAGCCAGTTCTCATAAGACCCTCAGGTGGATATCATCAGGGCCCATTGATTTGTAGGGGTCAGGCTCCTGTAACAGTTCACAGATCCAACTCGTCCTTCACTGGCACTGGGTCTGTGTTTGCATTGACCGGGATTGTTGTTCCCAAGGCCTGGGGCCCTACAATCTTCCTGAGGCTAAAGTTTAAAATAGTAGTAGTAGTCACTAGTACTTTTTCTTTCAATCTTCAAAAATCCCTTTCCTCCCCCTTGAAAATGATATGCAAAGACAAAAATCCTTTAATGATGTCTTCTGAAAGCAAACTCAGACAGCATGAGGTTGGAGTACGTCCTATAAGCAGCTTCACTGAGCCTAGCAAGGCACCTGCAGGAACACTAACAAGAGAGGCCATTAAGCGCTCCACAGAATTCATAAGTATTCAGACGCCCTTTAAAGAAGTTGACAATGCTGAAGGCAAAGCCCAGGATAATATTTTTGTTTGTTATCAAAAACTACGGAATTTTTGATGACAAAATCACTACGATCTGGTACTCAGAATAATCATAGAATGGTTAGAGTTGGAAGGGACCTTAAAGATCATCAAGTTCCAACCCCCCTGCCATGGGCAGGGACACCTCTGACTACAGCAGGTTGCTCAAAGCCCCATCCAGCCTGGCCTTAAACACTTCCAGGGATGGGGCCTCCACAACTTCCCCGGGTAACCTGTTCCAGTGCCTCACCACCCTCAC
>VZSF01010390.1:0-73842 GCA_013398295.1 Chionis minor | reverse complement strand
GCCACGTGGACATTGACCCATTAACCACAACCCTTTGAGTGCGGCCATCCAGCCAGTTCCTTATCCACCGAGTGGTCCATTCATCGAACCCGTGACTCTCCAATTTGGAGACCAGGATGTCATGCGGGACAGTGTCAAATGCTTTGCTTAAGTCCAGGTAGATGACGTCCGTTGCTCTGCCTTTGTCCACCAAGTTCGTGGCAGTATCGTAGAAGGCCATCAGGTTTGTCAGGCAGGATTTGCCCTTGGTGAAGCCATGTTGGCTGTCTCCAATCACCTCCTTATTGGAGACTAATGAAATCCTGATGGCTGAGAGTCTACATAAACAACGTGCTTTCTGTTCTTTCTCCTAATGTTACTGTTCTGTTGTTAATTTACAGAGTTTCAGTGACAATCTAAAAGGTGTTTATTAGCAATTTTAGCTGTACAGCTATGCTTTAAGTCTTAAACTTATATTGGAAAACATGGGTTTCTTTAAATTACATTTGTAGGAAGTGGGAGTAGAATCACAAACCAAAAATACCTATTATTTACCATTGTTTTATTTATTTAGTGTACATGTTTTGTTCAAAAGATGTTGAATTCATAATACAAGCAAAAAAAAATTTCTTCAGGTAAGGTATGCCTACACAGATGTTATAGTATAGCCAACGCGAGAGAAACCTGGAGAAGCTCCAAGACTGCTAAGAGCAAGGTTAGGAGAAAGGGAAGTTTAGTATGGACTGGTAGATTAACCAGCTGTTAGTGAGTTCTCTGCTATGTCCATAATGCTAAAAAGTGCCTTAGCTAACACCACCATTGTCACAGTAGGGGAACTGTTGGGGAACTGATTTATTCTATAAGGATGTTTCCATTTTGAGACCTATGCAGTTCTTAAAAATGGAAACATTCTTACAGAATAAATCAACTTTAATGTTGATGTGCTAATTAAGTGCCGGCTAGTAATTTCTGTGACTACACATGCTTTCTAATAGGTGTTCTCACTTCTACTACAATAGAAATCTGTGTGAATGCTGTAAAATTAAAAAAAAAAAAAAGACAGCTGTTTCACATTTTAGTCTAATTTTGGGGGGCTAATATTGCTTAATTGGGATTATTCTCAATGAATATTAACTGCAAATGGCCTTCAAGGAAGAAAGTGCTTTGACAAGAAGGATACTTTAAGGAAATGTTGTAGAGCCTGATTAAAAGTGAAGCCCTAAAAGCACAAGCTACCCTGTGCTGGTGGTTTACAGAATAGCTGCACTGATTCACACAGTCATTGCAACATACGGATTCTTCTGCACAATAAAGGTCTACCGACAGAAATTGTTATCTGTAATGATTCCAGTCATGCAGATTTTGAAAGATGTACTAATCCAAACAGAAACATGCTGTTTAACCTCTGTATCCAAATAGAAAAATGAAGCATCTAATATTAAATACAAAACAAAGTAGGTGGCCATTACTTTTAAGCACTATAGCAGAGGAAAAAAGCATAAGAATTGATAGCCAATGGACATATGCTTTCCCAGATGTAGGAAATACTGTGCAAAGAAAAAGCATTAATTCATTTAAAAGAAAAATGCAATAATGTAGAATCATAGAAAACCAGGTTGGAAGGGTCCTCGAGCATCATCTGGTCCAACCTTTCTTGGCAAAAGCATGGTCTAGCCAAGATGGCCCAGCACTCTGTCCAGCCCAATCTTAGAAGTGTCCAATGGTGGGGACTCCACCACTTCCCCAGGAGGTTATTCCAATGGCTGATTGGAATAATCAGAGGCTTTTAAAAGAACCTGTGACAGGTGTCTAATTCCCCTTGAATTCACTGAAGTTTGATGGCTTCATTTTCACATATTGTAGGTAAGTCTGGTAATCCATGCCTTAAGGCCTATACAACGGAAGCTAAAATAACCTCTCTTTCCTGACGCGCTAACCCAGCTGTGCTTCCTGGGCTAATGGAAATAAAACACCATTCTCTCAGAGATCTTCCTGTCATCATGATCATGCAAAATTTCTGTAACAGACATGTCATGCTATGAGGCAAGTACTCCTAAGCCACAACACAAACATTATCTTTTCTTCTTGAGCAACAGTGCAAACAGAGGAACAGCACAGAAATTTACCAAAAAAGGTGAATTTTGATTTTGTTGGCGTGGTTTCTTCAATTTATGCTTGGGATCCTGTTGGTATAATAGGCTTCTGATCTCTATAGGAATATGCTTGTATTATTAAGGGTTTTTTAGAAAACAGGAAATGTCAAAAACAGGTAGGTGCTCCTTTGCACAGAATTGTTCTCTAGAAGTGATTTCTGAAAACCACTCCACACAACACCTTGTAGGTGTATTCTGGTATCTGTGCAGGTAATAATGAAGATTTATTTCACTTGCTTGAAACAGATTGTTAGCTGGGCTTCAGAGAAGGTCTACAAGTTTAAACTAAACTGGTTTCAACAAAATGGGAAGCAGAATGACAAATTGTTCCCAGGTTTATTTGAGAGTTACTTTCATCATTAGGCAGTCATTCACTCTATTAAATGTTCTGCAGTTCTCCATTTTTTTGATGCAGGCTTTGCTTTTGGTGTGTTTTGGGGGGTTTGGCTTTTTGGCGGGTTTAGTTTTATCTTCTTTGACTCCAACTCTTCTCAACTTACCTCCCAGCAAACATTCTTTTTTTTGTTATTGCTGTTCTTTTCTAACTATTCCTACTATTCCTAATGGATATCTCTGTCTTTTCCTTCAGGTCTCTGCACTGTTAATCTATTAACTAGTGTTTGCTTTTTGAAATCCTGTCGTCACTTTTCTGTTGCTCATACGTACTCTCCTGCACTTTTAAATATTGCTATGTTCTTTCTTTTTGAGGTGTTTTCTCCAATGTTTTCTTCTTGAAATGTTTTTCTTCAAGTTAATACTGAAATATATTTGTTGCATCTGTGTGGTTGGGATCAACTTTATCCTTTCTACTACTTGGTGTAACTCAGTATTCAGAAAAGACAACAATTAAGCAGAAAAGATGATGGAAGGAGGTAGGAAATTTACTTACTGTAAAATTTATTTACTGTAAAGATTAATCATCTTCTTGTAACAATTGTTATAGGAATACACATATAGGGACTGATTTGTAATTTTATATTGAATTTTCTTATTTTCCCTCCCCCTTCTCTTTTTTTCTTGGTGAATGCAATAGTATTTTCAGCAACAAATTTTCCTATGACAGTTATTAATTTCTACAATTTTTAGAAAAGTTGGCTCCTTAGAAGATATTTGGACAAGCTGTATTCTTTAAAATAACTTCTAGATTCCTATTATGTCCCCATGGCTCTTGTATACTGTGCTACTTTTTTGATCTGAGCATCTTGAAGATTGAATCTTTTTGGATGTGGCAACACCTACGAAGCACTTTGTGTTTTGTTATGGGAGTTACACCAGAACAAAACCTACGTAAATTAACTGGGCTTTATATTCTACTGATGGAAGGTATTTAAACCTAACAAAGTTATCTCTGCTCTGCTCTTAAACTTTCACCTAGGAAAGTTTTAACTTTATGCATATTGCGGAGTTTGCAGAATAAAAATTTGAGCTCCATGACTCCCTTCTACACAAACATTAGAAAGAATACCATCAGGTACAGCCAAACAATAAAGTCTTCCTCAGTAATTGAGATCCATAGCGTCACAGCAATATATTTGTTGTACACAGCACACCATTCTTTATACCAAATGCTCAGATATTTACAGGGATGATAACGATTACCTATTTTACTTTCACTGGTACCAAAAATGAAGGTCAAGAGTCTATATTTTGATCCTTTGGCTTAGCTTTGTAAAGTGCAAGATGTCTAGTACTTAACTTAATTATGACTCAGGTGTAAATTACTTCTGGAATTTAATTGGGAATTAATCTCCAACTAAGCCATTTCTGAAAATCTCAGAAGTTGTTTATATTCATAGTTTGGCATCTAAATGTCTTTGCAAAGGCAGTACTCAGACACACACTTTATGCTCAAACTTACATCTTTGGTGATTAATGTGTATTTAAATGTTTTGCTAAATATTGATTTTAGCATGTACTAAACTGCTTTGTTGAACTGGGGTTGACTTGAAACATTTTAGCTATACACTAAATTGAATGGGCTTATTCATTTAGCTTCTGCACTTAAAAAGGTGTAAAACTGCAGCTGCTACTTATAGGTAGGTCCAGAGAAATTTCATTTGTTTTGCTACTGATATCAGCAAGTAAATAAAAAAAACCACTGTGATATTATATGTAGAGTATTTTAAGCCTGATTTCACTGTGAACAGCCATAGGACCAAATTCCCAGTAAGACTGTTTCAGAGAAGCAGTGGAAAATTCTGTTTTGGAAGTAAAACATTCCCATCTCAGTGAAACTTCCATTGCTCAGTCTCTCAAACGTATGAATTATCTCACTTTTAAGTGGTGTATCTGCACTCACATGAGTTTGAATCTAACTGTCTACTGTTTTTGCAGTTCAGCAATTGTTTTTTCTTGGCCTAGCCCATGTGATGCAATTTTTGTATATGTATTCAATAATCTTTTCTAAATGATTAGCTGATTGTAAGCATTTTACAATTGCATTTATTATGAAAGATGCCTTTATTATTTCGCATTAACATTGACAGTAGCAGAAACAGTAAAGCAGAAACAGTAAATTGTTTGTCACTGGCATCCCAGAATCACAATTATTGTATCATGTAGAAGGCTTGCCACTTAGGCGGTCAGGTAATAAAAGCGCTTTTGTCTGCAGTACAAAAGCTTAATTCTGTTCTGTATTTAAAAGAAAAGTAATTCAGAAGCTTCATGTTCTTACTGGTTCTTCTGAATAAATGTTAGTCATACTGTTATTTAAATCAATAAATTATTTTCTTGAAAACGTAGTATCTGTCTCTTTGGTCAGTGATAATAAATAACAGGTAATAAACACATTGTTTGGTATCTTTTCAATGCTTTTTATACATGCAACTGAGGTTACTTTCTGGTTGTTGTGAGGTTTTATGAATTTTCATGAAAATATGCTATTTACAGAAAACCACTCTGAGAAGCCATGAACACTGAGGTTTCAGATGTGGGCTTAAACTCATCCCAAACCTGTTTTGCGCTGCAAGGCTCTTGCATCCTCTCTCCCTCATCTCCAACTCTCTTCCTTTCTCTAGCAATAGTGAGTATGGATGCTCAGCCATAGACCCAATCTGACCAGAAGTATTATCAATATCATAGAATAATCAGATCATAGAATCATCTAGGTTGGAAGGGACCTTTAAGAGCATCAAGTCCAACCATTAACCTAACACTGACAAAACCACTGCTAAACCATGTCCCTCAGCACCATGTCTACCTCTCTTTTGAATACCTTCAGGGATGGTGATTCAACCACTGCCCTGGGCAGCCTGTTCCAGTGTCTGGCAACCCTTTCAGTGAAGGAATTTTTCATAATATCCATCCTAAACCTCCCCTGCTGCAACTTGAGGCCATTTCCTCTCATCCTATCACCTGGGAGAAGAGACCACCCCCCACCTCACTACTACAACCTCTTTTCAGGTAGTTGTACACAGTGATAAAGTCTTCCCTCAACCTCCTTTTCTGCAGACTAAGCAACTCCAGTTCCCTCAGCCTCTCCTCATAAGACTTATTCTCCAGAACCCTAACCAGCTTTTCTGCCCTTCTCTGAACACTCTCCAGAACCTCAATGTCTTTCTTGTAGTGAGGAGCGCAAAACTGAACACAGTATTCAAGGTGCAGACTTACCAGTGCTGAGTGCAGGGGAATGATCACTTCCCTAGTCCTGCTTGCTACACTATTCCTGATACAAGACAGGGTGCTGTTGGCCTTCTTTGCCACCTGGGCACACTGCTGGCTCACATTCAGCCGGCTGTTGACGCAGGTCCTTTTCTACCAGGCAGCTTTCCAGCCACTCTTCCCCAAGCCTCTAGTGCTGCCTGGTTGTGATGCAAGTGCAGGGCCCGGCACTTACCCTTGTTCAATCTCATACAGTTGGCCTTGCCTCATTGATTCAACCTGTCCAGATCCCTCTGTAGAGCCATCCTACCCTCAAGCAGATCAACACTCCCGCCCAACTTGATGGCTGCAATCTTACTGCAGGTGCACTCAATCCCCTCGTCCAGATCCCTGATAGAGATATTAAACAGCACTGCCCTCGGTACTGATGCCTGGGGAACACCACTTGTGACCAGCTGCTAGCTGGATTTAATTCTATTCACCACACTCTTTGGGCCTGGCCAGGTAGAGAGTTTTTTATCTAGTGAAGAGTATGCCTGTCCAAGCCATGAGCAGCCAATTTCTCCAGGAGAATGATGTGGGAAATGGTGTCAAAGGCTTTACTAAAGTCCAGGTAAACAACATCCACAGTCTTTCCCTCATCAACTAAGTGGGTCACCTTGTCATAGGAGGAGACCAGGTTTGTCAAGCAGGACCTGCCTTTCATGAACCTGTGCTGATCACCTGGTTGTCCTGTACGTGCCACATAATGGCACTCAAGATGATCTGTTCCATAACATTCCCAGTCACCGAGGTCAGACTGACAGGCCTGTAGTTCCCTGGGTCGTCCTTCCAGCACTTCCTGTGGATGGGTGTAACATTTGCTAAGCTTCAGTCAACTGGGACCTCCCCGGTTAGCCAGGATTGCTGATAAATGATGGAAAGTGACCTGGTGAGCACATCCCCCAGCTCCCTCAGTACCCTTGGGAGGATCCCATCCGGCCTCATAGACTTGTGTGTTTCTAAGTGGTGTAGCAGGCCGCTAACCATTTCCCCTTAGATTATGGGGGCTTCCTTCTGCTCCCTGACCCTGTCTTCCAGCCTACAGGGCTGGGTACCTGGAGGACAACTGGTCATACTATTAAAGACTGAGGCCAAGAAGACGTTAAGTACCTCAGCCTTTTCCTCATCCTTGGTCACTATGTTTCCCACTGCATCCAATAAAGGATGGAGGTTCTCCTTAACCCTCCTTTTGTTTCTGATGTATTTATAGAAACATTTTTTATTGTCCTTAACACCAGAAGCCAGATTAAGTTCTAGTTGGGCTTTGGCCTTTCCAATTTTTTCCCTACATAGCCTTATGATGTCTTTGTAGTCCTCATGAGTGGCCTGCCTTTTCTTCCAAAGACCATAAACTCTCCTTTTTTTCCCTGAGTTGTGACCCTAGCTTTCTGTTCAGCCAGGCCAGTCTTTTTCCCTGATGGCTCATTTTTTGGCACATGGGGATGGCCAGCTCCCGTGACTTTAAGATTTCCTTCTTGAAGAACATGCAGCATGCAGCCTTCTTGGACTCCTTTGCCCTTCAGGACTGTCTCCCAAGGGACTCTGTCAACCAGGCTCCTTAATAGACCAAACTCTGCCCTCCGGCAGACAAAGGTGGGCGTTCTACTGACTCCCCTCCTTGCTTCTCCAAGAATCAAAAACTCTTATAGTTTCATGATTGCTGTGCCCAAGACAGCCTCAGACCATCATATCCTCCACAAGTCCTTCCCTGTTCACAAACAACAGGTTCAGCAGGATGCCTTCCCTAGGGGGCTCCCTCACCAGCTGTGTCAGAAACACTCCAGGCACCTCCTAGACTGTTTCGTCTCAGCTGTATTCTATTTCCAACAGACATCTGGTAAGTTGAAGTTCCCCACAAATACAAGGGCTAACAATTGTGACACTTCTCCCAGCTGCTTATAGAATATGTATGTCTTCATCCTGGTTGGACAGCCTATCTGCATTGTTGGTCTTCCCCCTGATTCTTTCCCACAAACAACGCTGTAGTCACCATCATTAAGTTCTAGTCATTCATAACACTCGCTGCCATACAGGGCCACCCTACCGCCTCTCCTTCCTTGCCTATCCCTTCTGAAGAGTTTATAGCCATCCATTGTGGCACTCCAGTTGTACGAGTCATCCCGCCACATTTCTGTGATGGCAACTACATCATAGTTTTCCTGCTGCGCAATGGCTTACATCTTTTCCTGTTTGTTACCCAGGCTGTGTGTGTTACTGTAGATGCACTTCAGTTGGGCTAATAGTCCCGCCACCTTTTTGCTGAAGAAACCCTAATTCCTACCTGACCCTTCCTAGGTGCTGCTGTAGTTTCTAAGCCATCAATAATCCTTACATCTTTGCTGCCACATCAGTCTTCATCCCCTACCTTCAATGGGGTAGCAGACCAACAGACCTCACTAGCACACCGTCCCACAAATATTTGCACTCCACCCCCAGGCTTACCTCTAGCGAGCCTGGTTTCATCTCCTTCCCCCTTTGAATCTAGTTTAAAGCTCTTTCAATGAGCCATGCCAACTCCCACACCAAGATCCTTAGTAGTATTAGTATGGCTATTTATTTTTTTTTAAGAGGAAGGTAGTGAATCTTTCAGTAGCAGCATGGATTTAGGCCAGCTCAAGCTGTTAGACTCAAAAATCTTCTTATGGGCAAAAGGGGACATGCTGTATATGTAGAGCTAAGGATTTAGTCTTTGTCTAGTTATTTTTAACAGCCTAATAAAAATACAGCAAATTTAGTATCACTAATCCAGTTACAATAATTGTAGCACTTGTATAAGTTCAAAGGCCTCATACCAGTTAACACCGTCATACCAAAAATCTTTCTAGTATCTACCCTTTCTCTCTGGTGTTACGCTAACACCTCTTGGGTCCAAAGGTCTACAGTGGCTGTCTTCCTCAAGCAGAAGGGTGGAGCTGATGGAGCGAGTCATCAGGCTTCCAGGGTCTTCAGCAAGATTTGGTTGCTGGTGGTGCCAGTCTAGGGTTATTCTTACACTTTTTGCACCAAAGTCTGTTTTCTGTTCGTCAGTTCCCAGCTAAAGTTTGAGAGCTACACTGCAGCCTTCTGTAGCCCCCGTTCACAGAACAGACTACTGTCTGTTACACAGCGACTCGCTAAGTTTCTTAGATCTTAAACATATATTATATCCACAGAGTGAAGTTGAAAAATGTTAGGCAGTAGTGCCTTGACCCTTAGATGGTTGTTATCGCAGCTAACTCCAGCTCATGACAGGACAAGTGCAGGTAAGTCCCAATACTCTGCACTATCAAGGTTGGTATAAAGCTTGTGAACTTTTAGCAGTAACAGCAAAAATCATGTTTATTTCAGATGCAAAGCTGATGTTGAAATCACACCCTAAATCTTAAGATAATATTGAAGATATCTTTTAGGGGAAAACAAAATTTATTCTGAAATGCAAACATTTGCACAGCATACCAGACTAATTAGGAGAAACAGCAGTTCATCCTGTCACAGCTAACCAATAATGTTGCTTTAAATGTTTTCAATCAAAAATACTTTAAAAATATTAGCCATTAGTAAACAAATAAAAGCACTACAGAAAAAAATAGAATACTGTAGTAGAAAACACACTAAATCAAACAAAGAAGCAATTTAAGAAAAGAAGTGGTTTGAAGACACTGGAGAAGTTATTAGAAGTGAGAGAAAAATTCATATCCTTTATCTGTCGTTGCTAGCAAAGTTAATTAATTTTATTTTAATTAAGAAAAATCATTGCTGTCTGACTCTATAGAAGTTTACATTGGTCTATGGCCCTAGTCTCACAAAAGTTAGCAGTTTCTGCTCAGAGAAGTATTCTCAGGACTTTTAACATCTTCAAACAAGGAGCCAATACCTTATTATTTAAAATGGAAGAATTTTATGTGTATATAACTAACATTACTATGCCAGAAAATCAAGGGAACACTTTGTCTCACACACTAGTTACTTTTGATGTCATCAGCATCATTGAGCTCGATTGTGAGGCTGGTGCTATAACAGAATTGCATGTCATCACCCTCTATCATTCCCTCAAGCAATAGGGGTGAAGAAAATGGTCTGAGTTAGGTGAGCATTGGGAGAACCAAATAGAAGTGTCACAGACTGAAATTATTAAGTCTTGTAGTTGACACTGCTTTTGTTTATGTCCTGCTTCCGGCAGGGACAGGGTTAATACCTGGCCCAGCACAGGTGTCCCACACCACGTGACCCATGCCCAGTATTTAGGGGGGAGCCGGCCGGGGAGGAGTTCCCAGTTTGGGAGCAGGCGGGGACTGGACGGTGCGGGTGCGGTCGGTGCGCGGCGGTACGGTACGGTAACCCTATTTGTACATTCCTATTTGTACACTCTGCCGGTGTTGTTGTTGTTTGCCGGTTTTTCTTTGTTGTTCTGTTAAATTGCCTTTATCTCAACCCACGAGTTTTTGCCTTTTTATTCCAATTTTCCCTCGCCGCTGCGAGGGCTGGGTGCGCGGCCGCGTGGTTCTTTGTGCCGGCTAAGGCCAAACCGCGACAGTTTATTAGAACGTATAGCCATCTGATTTATTATTTGCTTACGTGCATGTTTTATGCGCTAGTTCCACTTTCCATGGTAATTTGTTTCTGTTGTCTACCAATGTGTCTTATTGTTTACCTGATGGCTTTTTAAGAGCATTGATCTTCAGGCTGGTAGCTAAAGTCATTGGTCATTATATATTTATCTAGCTAGAGCAACACCAGCACTAAGTATTCAAGCAAATGACCAGGTGAGATAACCAAAAATCTAATGCTCTACAGGAAAGTTTAATATCTGAAAATCCCCTGTTTTGGATAAAGTAAAGCTTTCCATTTCTAGTAAGTCGTGTTGAATAAGGATTAGGTGTGCAGTAGGGGGAACAGGAGAAAAGTTGAGCATAAAAATGTCATTTGCAGCAACTTCTAAAAGACTTTTTGTCATGACCATCTTAGACTTCTCCATATTAATAAAATATATTCATTTAGAATCTGCTTCTTCTGAATATGATCTCTACAGACAAAGATTTATGGCATTTAATATATTTTAAAGCTATCCCCTAAAAAAGCAATCTATCTTTCTAAAAATATGTTTATGTAAAAATTAAATCTAGATAAAGAATTTGCCACATTTTCAATACAGAGTCATCTCTGCCCCATTTTACAAAAACAATCTATTTCTATGGACTAAACCAAACAACTTTAGGGGATTCTCCGAAATCCATTTCTAAACAGTATCAACAAAAAATCTTTGCAAAAGAAAAAAAGAATTCAGACAGCAATCAGGGAACAACTACTTATTTATCAACAGAGTACCTACTGATGAAAATGCAATCTTTCCTTAACCAGTACCTCTAAAATCTACTGGACTTTTCAAAACTGTGTAGATATTTATAAGACATAAGCATATCGTCAGCTTGTTACCTGCATTTCTCTGACTCAGAAGTGCAACTAATTTTTGTGTGTTATAAGTGCCCTTAGGAAGAAGGGGGAATTCTGATGAAACAAAGTGCAGCTCTGCCAACATCTCAGCCTAGTTAGAACACTGTGCTTTTTCTCATTTCTAATAACCTTAATACACACAGGGAAGCAGTATAGCATGTCATGGGATCTCCTGAGTGTCAAGCAGCCAGGGGCTGGAGAGGTAATCCCTTCACATAAACTGAATTTGTAGCCTCTATTCTAGCTGAATCCAAGTTCCAGAAACTCACTCAAGCAGCAATTTGACCTCTTCAACCATAATATTCAATGTCTGAGCAGCTAGCGTTAATGATTTGGGTGTTAATCCCTGTAATTTGCAGTCCTCTTTGATGCTAGATGCTAAACTTATCCCTGTGTTCCTTGGAAATTAGCCACCCTTCCGTAAATTAGAAAGCCATCCCGAAGGCGAGGCAGCCAACGCCTGCAGCCCAGGAGTGACTCTGCGCTGCTGCCTCCTGGCAGGCAAGCCCAGCCAGGGGCGTTTGAGCAAAGTTTTCCTGGAGGCCCCTTTTCAAATCAGGTGGAAGTTTCGTGTACACCCAAGAGGCTCTTCTTGTTGCCATATGACTGTTGCTGTTCTTTTCACTTGGTAGTAGTGAGGGAAGCTAAGAGTAGGAAGGTGTAGAGGTATTTCCAGATGTAAAATGTTCCTTCCATCATGTGGAAGTCTTCTTCCATATTCTCCTGTTCCTTTGTCAAAACAATTCTGGTGTCTTTAGGGAAAGGCTTTAATTTGGTTCTGTCAAAGCCCTTAAGAAAAGGCAGAAATACTTCAGACAAGGTGACATACCATATATGTGGATGCTTCCTTCTGCTTTGGGAGTGGTCTCAGATGTTATTTGTCCCTGTTTTTCTGTCCTGTCTTCACATTTTCCGGTTTCTTCATTGGTCTGTGTTCCATCCTTTCCTCCCCATCTGTAAAAAGGACAAATCAGAAAAAGGGGCTGGAAGCAGTTGCCTGTTAATTACTGTTTAAGGTTTTCTGTCACAGTGCGTTGCCAACATGCTTTTCCTTCATTATCAGAAACTGCAGTGTAAGAGTGCAAAGCTAGGAGCTAAGAGGGCAGAAAGCTGCTAGACCTTTAGCCATTGCTGCACCAGTGGAACAAGACCAAATCTCTTCTGATCACCTGAATAAGCCTGTAATTACTTTGGCATGAAATGTAATGGCATGGGTCAAGTCCAAGATGGGACAATTAGTAGGTATATACAAGAGAAACTTTATGCAGTTTCTAACTGAGGTATAATATAAGGTAAAGCAGTATGAATGTGCATGATTCAAACCTTCTTCATTCGGTTGTTACTCTCGGAAATTCTTTCTAGATGATCTGACTGTAAAAGCATCACTTGTTTCCCATGAAATAAATAAAAAACATCCAGTAAGTACTGGCCTGGTAGTATACTGGCAATAACCTTGCTTTTTTAGGTTGACAGGGTCACTGATTGCCTGTTATCTCCATTGCCATGATTTTCCTGGCTGAGAAGAGGCTTTAAATTAAGGGCTTTAACTGAAAACATGTGCTGCTCATTATCTCTGGTAGTGGCACACCTGTGCTGTTCTCCTGTTTTTAACAGCTCAGACCAGGCTCCTGGAAATCATTGTATTTGCTGTTACTGCAGTGACTAGTGTGTTTCTCTACCGTTATTGGTATTTCTTTCCTTTAGTTTAAGGAGGCTAGAGGGGACTGATTTGATTAGGAGAAGAAAAGGTCTGTTAACTTAAAAGGTGGCAAAAATGGATTGTTTGTGGCTAGGTTAATGTTTGGGAACAGCTGCTCTTTTGAAATGGGCATCTCCTACGAAAGCTTTGTGCAAATTTAAATAGGGGCTGTTCTTTTTTTCTCAAGTTGCCTGGATTATAAAGGGCTGCTTCATTTTATGGTTCTGTGTATGTCTCCATTTTTTAGCTGACATTTTTTTGGCTTGTAATACAGTTGCTAATCATTTATGCTTGTCTATGGTCTGATTGCTTATGCTTTGAAAGTAAGTTTGTGTATTCATGTCTTCTGCCTTCACTATTCAAAGTTAAGTGTGAAGCCTAGATATCTAGGCTGTGTTGTCAATGAGTATGTAGTTCTAGATATTGACTTATCCTGTCCTGACAAAGATGTTTGAGTCTGACAGCTCTTGATTATGTACTGTCTAGACAATTAACTTAAGTGAAATAGCCTGTTTACAGACAGTGATATCTGATGAACCCAGTGTAAGGCATCTACTTACTAACTGCAACTGAAGAACTAAAATCAGTTGTAAAAGGGAGAGGAGAATATGGTGAATGAATCTAGCAGGTGCCATCTCTGTCATTTGCGCACTGAGGTAGCAGTATGCTTGATGTAACTCATCTCTTCTCAAACATGTTTTCTTCTAGGAGTAGGGGTGGGGAAGGAAGAGTATCTTGCTATAAAACTGTCTTTATTCGTTTTGGGGAGTAAAAGGAATCTTTTAGTAACATTAACAAATGGAGAATTTGTGTGTTAGTTCTGCCTGCCATTCAGCAGCAGTGCTTAGTTTCTTCTGAATAACTATTATGCTATATTTAGCTTCCCTCTTTTATGCCCATTTTCTTCAAGGGACTAAGAGAGAAGGGTGAATACTTCAAATTAATAAAGCTGCTTTCTTTTTCTTCCTCAAGGCACTTCTTGAATTTTTAAAATTGAGTTTTCTAAAACATTCAAGGAAAAGGCTAGCATCAGCAAAACTTGCTGTCAGGATGGAACTCTTAGGGCTTGCAGGGTCTGTGGAAGTAGGTGGCTGGTACAGTTTAGGATGGGAATCATAAACCAGTGCTTCCAGTGAGAGGATATACCATAAAGTCAGATATTTTATTAATCACTTGAGAGCCTACAGAGAAAATAACTATAAAAATCAAATGTGATCTGGTGCAATTAATTTGCCATAGACAAAGTCTATTTGAATAATAAAGATGGTGTTTGTATAATGGTAGAGTAGTTTCAAGGGCTAGAGAGAAGACTGTTCAAAGTAACTGTATGGAGAGACAAGGTGCAATGTTCTATAAAGATATGAGTACTTGCCTTAAATCAGTTATTCTAAAAAATCTGGTTCTAGGTGTCTGAAGTCCTACAAATCTTTCTTTTTCTTTTCCCTGGTTCCATGTCTGTAAAAAGGGATAAATATTTTTCCATTTCATGAGTTTTTGTAGCCATTATTATTTTTTGTGAAGTACTTAAATGCAAGAATAATGAGATCTATAGAAAAATCTATTAAGGGAATTAATAATTATGTCTTCATAGCAGAGCCTGAACAGCAGGTAGTAAATAAAGTTTAAGGTCACAAAATGAGTGATGAATAGGAAGCATTATATTGACTAGTCAACCAGGAAACCATTGCTATCCTTTCTGAGTTTCTGATTTAAGCAGGAATCTTGTGGAAAATAAGTAGTTTGTAATTAAAAATGGAGTCATAACATTCATATGGAAAAGAAATAAAGATTCAACACTGTCTGGTGTTTTTGAAGTTCTGAACACTTCTTTTTGTTATCCTATGTCCTGTATGGAAAGTTTGTGAGATTAGATATAATAACGGCCTTCTGCATTTCAGTATTTTGGCCACATGCTGCAGTGGGAAAATAAATTTTTTTTTAAAAAAAAAGTTAAATGTTCTGGAGACGGGGGGAAAGGACAGGTAATGCATGTGGCTTGAAGTACAGATCTGTTTACATCAAGCAAATAATTTTTGCAAAGAATACCTTCATTGCTGCAGTTCCATATTGCCCTGTTGCATAGCTCCTGGATCTGAAAGCAGCCAGGAAAGTGTAGCTTGACAGAGTGGAACAATGCTGTGACAACAGCAAGATCAGGTGCCTTTGTTCAAACTCATGGAAAGTGACTGATTGATAGGTAACATGGGTAATCTGCTGCTAGGAGTTCACTCGCATCTGCCTGTGCAACAAAAACACAGCTGTTCAGCTCTAGCTAGGGTAGTGGTGCCTTGGCAAGGCTTGTTTGTATAGTGCTGTAACAGCCTTTGAAATATTTAAGATAGATTTGTATACATGTGCATTTCAGTGTGGACTTCATGTTCTTTTTCTCTTGTCAAATGCTCCCCAGAAATATACATACTAAATAATTTACTTGATCTCTGTAATTTACCTTATCATAGGAAATGCATGGAGCTAAAGTCTAACTACAGATGTTTTCTTTATCTCTAGATCTGTGCAAATCATGACTTTGGGTTCTACAGGTATTATTACTCTCCCTAGTTGAGTTAAGAGGTATTCAAAATACCCCTCTGAATCCTTCTATTCTGTTCCTGCATATCTGAGGATATGTGTATTTCCATCCCTCTTTCCTTCCCCACTGTTTTTTTTGTCTTCTCTTATTCTCACTGTGCTTGTTCTGTACGTGTTCACCCCCTGTGTTATAGTCAAAATTTCCAGAACAACTTGTGCTATGGCTGAACCTTATGCAACACATTCAGCCTGCTTATCTGCATCCACAGGCTTTAATGGTAGTAACAAGCTGTGTCAGGAAGAAAGCCTGAGTTGGTTCTGTGCCACAGCATGGATTTGGATTGCTTTGTAGGTAGGTTAGGTACAGATGTGTGTGTTCTGCCAAGCTTGCCTCCAGGTATGGTGTCTTATAGTTGAGACAAGTTGGCTGAATGATCCTTTTTAAGGGGTCTGATGTTATGAGCAACAAGAGCAACAGTACCTGTGGTGCATGAGTTCCAGCTGCCTTGAGATCGGGTGGTCATGAAGCACAGATGATTTATGTGCAGAAATATATATGTTACAGTAGGACCTACAAAATACTGTTCTTGAGATGCCTTCTATGCCTATAGCCTACCAAACTGTCCAGGCATTGCCACTGGGAACAAACAGGGAAAAATAATATGAAGAAATGATTCCATTTTTATAATCCAGATAGGGGATAAGAGAGTTAGGAAATAAAAAAAAAACTTGTTACCAAGATGTCTCTAATTGTGAACCTTAATTCACGGTTCCCTCTGTATAGAAGAGTGACATTTATGCTACTGATAATGGCTCTTCAGAATCCAAGCTCTGTCCTGCCCTCTGGCAGTCAGAAGTGTTCCTGGCCTTGGTTCCCAGTGATGAGTATTCAGTCATGACTTCAGATTAAATGTATAATCCTTCTGTGGTAATTACACACCTGAAAATGCTACCAAGACTATTAAATAAAATATTAGAGCAATAGGAAAAAGAGAGGGGCATATCTTATTTCAATTAGTTGTTTAATTGGGTATTTGTCTGGATATGTGATTTATCAGGAAAACTAGAATTTTTCAAGTAGCTTAAGTGTTTTTTCCCATTTTATTCTTAGGCAGGGGAATGAAGTGAATTTGGCGAACTTGTCGCTAAATGTCTTGCTTCTACTTCCTGAAGCACCTATTCAGTTCTTATCTTCCCTTTCAAAAATACATCTGATGCTTACTTTAACCATTATTCTGCTCCCTGATACCATATCAGATGGTAAAACATGGGGTTTTTTGTTAGTCTTCATGTATGCCTCTCACAAAGGTGAGGGCACATGATGCATGAGAAACCTTTCTAGATTTATAGTGAGTCTTTCTAGGTCGTTCACTGCTCTAATTCACTGCATTCTAAATTTCCAAAACTGTTGGCTTTAGTACTGTAATAAAGACTCTGAAAGCTATTATATGCAGGCACATTTTTTCAAAAAGCCAGATTAATTTCAAGGCTCAGCCTGAGACGTCTTAAAAGATCCCATTTTCAAAGTGAGCTTCTTGTGTGTCCAGTCAAAACTCAGGCATTTTCAGCTAAACACCTTAGAATTACCATCTGTTTTAATTGCTTACATAAAATTGTCTACAAAAATGTAGATCTTATGTTTGTAGAAATGATGAGCTCACAATTTTGGGAACTGGGTGTATACATAACATAAAGTGACTGGAGAATGATTTTCAGTGTAATAAACTACGTGGAAAATGGCACAGAATGGAGGATTATGGATTTATTTTTTTTTTTGAACAGAGATGAAGAGGTGGAAAAGTGTGTACATAGCTGAAGGAGGAAAGGGTTGACATAGGAGCCTTGTGAGTGCATTCATCTTACATGTTTATACTGCTATTGAGTGAAATGGGACTCCAATTATGTGTCATAAATAAATGAATTGCTCTGAGAAGAACCCTGTTAACGTTTTTCCACAATTTCAAATCCAGATGGAGCCAACCCAAAAGCCTAACATTTTTGTAGCAAAGGGTAATTACTGGAAATAAACAATATGCAAAATAACAGTAAAGTTCCTAAGCCAAGCAGTAAAAGGGCAGAAAAATCTAAAGTGATGTTGTATTAGGCAAATGATCATAATTCTCTCCTGTTTTGTGTATACATTACGATACAATCTATGATAATATCAGATGTAGTGCTGTTGGGTTCTTTTAATTTTTCCATTGGATAGATTTTTATTTTCTGCACAGATGTGCAGAGATGCTAAAGACTATCAGCTGCACAGTTGAACAGACTTTTTTCTAAATGAGAAAAATAAATAATTGCACCCATTTTCATTCTTAGACATGACTGACTGATTTTTGTCTTAGACTTCCTAAAATACCTTTTCTGAGGCACATTGCCAACATGGCAAATTTCACCAGAACAATGGAAACATTAGCACGGTTAAAAAACAAACTGAAATGAGATAAAAATGCTGTCTAGTGAACCTCATTAAGAGGACAGATAACATGTTAGCTATATTTGTTTGAAACAGAGAAGTGGAGATATTGGCACTGTAATGAAGCTAACTGTAGATGCCAAAGGTAATGTAATAAGTAGTCTCTAACTGGATTAAACCAACCAGAAATAACAAGTGGAATGTTTCAGTGAAAACTTTAACTGATGATGCCTATCCAGTGTCATACTTAATACAACCACTTACTACAACCTACAACAACATCCTAGTGGTGGATATATGGAGAATTACTAGTTTCTTCTTCAGGTGTTCTCATCTAAGAAGCTGCACTCCTTCCTATTAGTTCTGTGCAGTTTTCTAAACTGAAATTCAAATTGGTAGGAGTTTTAGCCCAAATGTCCTTCCTGAACATCCAAGACTATCTTTGAAGACTGTCTTTAAAGGATGGAACTTAAAATAATCAGAACTCATGTTTATGAAACTTAGTTTCATATCAAGATATTGCTCGTGCTTCAGCAACAGAAGAAATTAGACATGGCTAAGCTTTTGCATATTCTGTGTAGCTTGGATTAGACTTTTAACTTTGCTAATGTTTTATTTTTCAGTCCCTGAGCATTCTAGTGCCTGGGACTGGGGCATGCAGTGGCTACTGCTTCAGTGGAGATTGATTTGAATCACAGGAATACTCTCTCCTGCTGTTTTATTTTCCTATTGGTTAGCTATCATTAAAGTTAACTAGGCAAGAATAGAAAACCAATAGGAAAACCCAGCTAGAAGTCGATTTTTCTTTGTCAGCTCAAATTCCTCTGGTTAGATTCAGGCAGCAATTGTATGCCCCATATCTGCTGCTATTTTTCCTTTGCCTGCTAATGAATCCTTGCAAAGAGGCAGTAGCAAATTAATTGATTTCCTGCACGTATCCCAGGCTTTGCTATTGAATTTAGAAAGAAAGTATATAAAAAGGGGTAAAGAGGATGCTGGTTGGTAACTTTTTTAGTTGCTGTTTTGGATTTTTGCTAAATATGTGATTTGTTGAAGTTTTAATTGCTCCCATTAGGCATTTCAGTTTTAAATAAGCACACGGCATGTTTATGCAACTCAAGAGAAGAGGGCAAATTGGTGGAGCGGCAGTATTCTTTAATTATTACAAAATGTTCAGGGATGGGCCAATGGATAGCTGATAATGACATTTTAATTACAGTAGTACTGAAGATTAAGACTAAAATAATAAACTAACATGAAATGTATTGAGGCTTTTTACATAATTATATCTTTGCAAGAATTTACTTAAGATATAGTATTCTCTTGACATAAACGTGCTGTGCTGAGTTGGATTTGTTTGCAGGCATGATCAAAATGGGAACAATACTGTGTCTTTTAATTTGCTATTTTATATCAGTAGATTACGGCTTAGAGCATTGGTATGTGTTGTGCCTTAATGACGATATAGTGTCTACTGTCCAGAAAAGGAGCAAGGAGTCTTGACTTAGGGGACTTTTGGCTTCCAGCTGTATCACTGACTCAAGTACACTATTGCTGCTTTAAAACAAAAAACCAACCAAACAAACCCAAGAAAACCCAAACCAACAAAGATAACCTCCAACCAAACAAAAAAACCAACCAAACAACCTAGCTCTAGCCAACAGATAGTAATCCTACTAATTGTTACCCTTCATTGTGTGCTTTAATCCTTTTGCCCTCTTCACAGTTCAGATAGGGCTTTTAATTTTAAGATAAGCTGCTAAAATTCCTGCCAAAAAGGAATTTAATAGGAACCTCTGTATCACTGGTACACTTATTAGTGGCTTCCTTTTCCTCTCTAGAGGAAACTGCATTCCTAGTGTCCTAAGCTCATGCTTTCCTGCAGGTTTTCAGTCTGATGATAAAATGTTGAAAACTCAGAGCAGTTCTTGTTTTGTTCTCTTTCAAAAGTTTTGTTTCAACTCTCATCCCTGCTGTAGAAACATTTTCAAGGAGATACTTAGTTTGCAAGATTTTCTGATTGTATTTCTTTAAGTCCTGGAAGAGGTTTCAATGTTACAGACAATATTTATAGGGATGTTTTAATTAAAAAAAAAAAAAGTATTTCTTTACATTAGAGAACATATCCTTTACACAGTAAAACACACATTTCTTTGTCCTCCGTACAAAGAAGAAAATGAAAACATAGAAAAAGTGTGCTAATTATACTGTAACTGAAAGAACTCATACAGGGACAAGATAAGTATGTTGATTTGATACCAGAGATGTCTTTCTGCTGATAGCATAGTAGTCTTCCTTAACCACACTGACATTTTTCTGTTTCTGCTTACACAACTTAAATGAGGTAAAAGATGGCATATATGGTTTCTGTTTGTTGTCTTGAACACACATATCATAGCAACTGCTGGTCTGTTTGATTCTTCAGTTTTCTTTTCAAGTGGAAAAACTTAGAAACATTAGCTAGCTTAAAACAGACAGGCGTAGCAGAGAAACAGGTGAAGGCAGAGGTATAATAGGAATTGTAGCAAGCTACAACAGCCTTTCATGAGGGGAAAAAAGTGATAAATATCAAATAGAGAAAGAAGATAAAAAGGAGGGTGTACAGTATTTTCTGGATCTTGGCAACTGAGTCTGTTGGTATTTGTATGGAGTGAGCTGTGCTCAGAAAACCAAACTACATGAATGGGGCAAGGACTAGAACTGTGCTAGAGTGGAAAAGTAGAGGGGTTGTTCACTTTACTGTTCTTTGCTGCCCTGACTTTGTTCCTACTTGCCCTGGCAATTAAGAACAAATGTTGGGAAGGGGTAGCAAACAAAGAAATGGTAATGAGAAAAGGGTCAGGAAGGTGAAGAAAATATCAGGTTGTTTATATGCATTTATTACTTCATGAAGAAGATTCCGGGTTCAGTATCTGCTACGCTGCTCAGTTCTTAGTGCTACAAAGCTGTCTTTCTAGGACTTTTAAATGCATGAGGAGGAATTTCTTTACTTTGAGGGTGGCAGAGCACTGGAACAGGCTGCCCAGAGAGGTGGCGGAGTCTCCGACTCTGGAGACATTCAAAACCTGCCTGGACACTACCCTGTGCAGCCTGCTGTAGGTGAACCTGCTCTGACAGGGGGGTTGGACCCGATGATCTCCAGAGGTCCCTTCCAACCCCAGTGATTCTGTGATTCTCAAAAAAGGAAGTTTCAATTTTTTTGGTAAAGATTTCAGGTAGATTATTTTTTCTTTCTTTAACAGAAGAATTATTAAATCAGTTGGATTGCTAAAAACTTCTTTTTACTGCTGAAGCCACAGTTTTAGTGGAGGAAAACTAAAAGTTAGTTCAGGTGATTTTAATAAAACTTCTGTGTGGTTTTTTCCTCTAAGTCACCAAAACAATGAAATAAAATGGAGAATAAAAGGATAGAGTGGAAAGTAGTCTTGTTTCAAACTCATGAATTGGCCTTGAAATCCTCAATATTAGTTAATTCTTCTTTCTCTCACTGTACTTCTATTTTAGCCAACTCATTCACAGCCTTTCTGTACAGAATCAGAATACTTTTGCTAATTATTGAATTTTCTGTAGGCGAGTCTGTATGGTTAAATTGCTTTACTGTTAGGCCAACAAGCCTAGGCTGTGTTTCATTCTTTGGAAAACCCTAAAACCTGAAAAAAGTCTGGCCTCCTTAATGTGCTTGAGGTCTCTTTCTTATTCAGCATGTTGTGCCATGTAAAACATTGGACTGGGAGGCAAAAATGGATTCCGGGGTGCAATAAGAAACATCTGAGCAAGAGCAGCTTCTTAAATAGTCTCTCTGCTATAATTTGCAGCTAGTCCTTTACCATAAAAGTCACTACTACAGATGCTTTCAATGGATTGTAAGTAAATGGCTGCTGGAGTAGACAAGTATTCACCCAGTCGGATACAGCTGATGGATGACTGAACAAGCTGTTTCTTCTTGTTACTGTGTTGTCAGTTGCCATCTCCAGCTGAGATGCTGTTCATTGCTGCTTGATAACGAGCACACTACAGCAGCAGGTAGGAATGCTTACATGTTAAAGCTCTGGATCAGGCCCAGGACAAAGGTGTTGTAGGCACATTCTGTGTGGTCTGATTAGTGACATAGAACTTACCCTGTTCATACATATATAATAAAGTTGATAGGAGCTAATAACCAGGGTTCTTGACTTAATTGTTTTTCTCTAGTATCGCTTAAATACGGAAAATCAATATGAACATCACAGAGTACAGGATGCTGTGGCTGTCTTAGTGGGCAGTTCCTCATAAATACCCAATACAGGGTGCAGGTTCCTGCTCAAGTCTTATCATGAAATTTCTTCCATGTGGATACCCAGCGAAGGCTAGTTAAAGTCCATAAATCTGATCTCCCAAGATGGAAGAGAACAAAGTCTGCAGCTTTTTAGCATCAAAACCTTGACATCGTCTAGGGAGAAGTTTAGTTGATGACCTTCTTTAATCTTGTATTCTTTTTGTGCTCTTGCATATATCTCAGCTGTTGGTGGTTATCTTAATAATCACAATCACACCATCAAAAGAGAAGCTTAAAAGTATTAATCTACAAAGATTTAAAATAATAATGATAATAAAAATAATCTCAAAATGCAGGCAGCAGACCTCCAGCAGAGCAGGGCTTATCCAGTTTTTTACAAAGTGCAGCATGTATAATGACTGATCTGAGGGACAGATTTTGTGTTTGTCAACACAATGCAAGGATTCCCCAGTAGCAAGTGAACAGGCTGTTTAGTTGGGATTTGCTGAATTTAAGAAAATTAGGGAAACAGAGGGGCTCTTTTGGTTGGCTGACAAGAAAGCTGCAGGATAGCCTGACCTCTGTTACAGAAGTCCCTATGCTACGGAAAAGGGCCAGATCTCCAAGGTGGAGAACTCTCCTAACAAGGAGTCTTTTGTATGAGTTCCATACTCCAGCTGAGATCAGTGTCCTCTGGTACTGAAGATACATCAGAGGGTTGGTCACAAGTAGGAAGAAACAGGTAGTAGTGAAGGGAAATTCAGTGACACATAGATGTATTACATTCAGTAGGACTGCAATGGTAACTTGTGTGCTAGGTGCAACAGTAATGGCTGTGAGAAGATATCTATTCAGAAATGTGGGGGAACAGACAGTAATTATGATCTGTGTTGGTACCAGCAACATAGGCATCGCAAAGATGTTGGAAGGGTGTTTAGGAATCCACCTTGGCTGCTTGACAGAGACCAGGGTCCAGGACCTCCAGAGGATCATCCCTGTTTCTATCCCAAGTGCTAGGCAGAGATTTGAAATCTCAGTGTGTGGATGAAGCAAATGATATAAAGCTGAGCATGTGATACAAAGGTGAGATTTAGTCATATTAGGAACCAAGGAAACTTTTTGGACAAGAGGAAACTGTGTAGGAAGGATGGGCTACATCTTAGTAATGGAGTCAGGCTGATAGCACTGAATTAGAAATGTTGCAGAGGAATACTGAAACTTAGAAATTGAGGGAAAGCTTAGAGGCACAGAAGATCACCTGGTTTAAACTGATGTGACGAATGTCCTGAAAAGTCTGAGAGAAATAAACAGTACACAAAGAATAGAGGAGGTAAACTAGTTCACCTATAATGCCAATTGATTCGTATGTGCACTATTAAGTGATGGAGTGAGTGTAAAAGCTTTGAAGTATTTTTATGCCAGCCTAAGTTCTGAAAAGTAAGATAGGAGAATTAGAACATATGGCATTAAGTGACACCTGCAAGCAGGCCTTTCAGAAGGAGGGAATTCAATGGGACGTGATGTCTACCATCAATGGGTAGACGTCATTCAAAGGGATGTTGGCTACCAACTTTATCAAAGTTGTTTATGCTGACAGGAGGGTGAAAAGAGTGGCTCTGTGTGCGTAAAATTATATGAAGTGTCATGGGAGAAGCTTTAAAGGAAAAATGAAGTACTATAGAATCCTTGTGGGTAGAATTCCCAGATTCTAATAGTAAGATTGTATTGATTGTACTGTTCACACCATAATTAGTAAAGATAATTAACACAGTGTTAAATAAAATCAGTCAAATTGTGATTTTAAGGCAGGTAGGAGTAATTCTCAGCTACCACATACAGGTCAATTCCATTTTTAGATGCAATAATTGGCTTCCTGGAACAACAAGAAAATATGCCATTCTGGTTTAGATAGAATGCTGCTCAACACTCGGTTCTGAGCTGCCCTATTGTAGTTACTGTAGCATGATTAAGTTTAATGTTGTAGCAGGAGGCAACAGGTAAAACAAACCCAGTGCATGCATATTCAATTTTAAGAGTTGAAACAATATGAAAATGAGAAAAAATGTCAAAACCAACATCTCTTAAAGGAAGCAGTGCAAGAAGATGCAAGCAGTTTGAAAGCTGTTAAAAACCCCTTTTATTAGAAGAACAAGTAAGTCACAGTTCAAACAGAAAACAAATAAAACCGAGAGGTTAACATTTAAAAAAAAAAAAGTGTTGGGAATGAAATCTCCAAGCGAGGACAGGAAAGCCCACTGGGAAAGTGCCATGCTTGAGCTCATATGAAGAAGTTCTTTAAATACTTTAAAACCAGGAAACGAGGTGGATAGCTGGTGTTATTGCTTGATGACGGAGCCAGAGATGCAGTGGGAGAGGTAAGGTGAATTCTTTACATTGGCCTTTGCTGCTGTAGGTGTTGAAGAGATTCTCAGTGACCCATCCTTTTTAAGAGACGGAGCAGAGAAGCTAGTTCAATTTGAAGTAAATATATGGGTTTTATTAGGTCTGATAGACAAGTTGCATCGACTAAGGCTAGGATAGAATTCACTAGAGGACTCTGAAGGAATTCAGATGTGAAATTACTGACCTTGGCTTGCAGCCCAACATTACAAATAGCCTCTATACCAGAGAAGTGTAATATTGCCACTGCAATCGTACCTGCAAAAGTGCTCTAGTGGACATCCTGTCAGCTACAGAGCAATAAGGCTGGTGTATATCGTCTGGTAAGATGGCAGAATCTTTAATAGCAAATATGAGCACGTGGGTATGTTGTCTGGGAGACAGTGTGGCTTCTGTAGAGGGAATACTTGCTTCGCTAATGAGACGTGTAACACTTCGGTGAATGTGGTAGAAGGAATGCGGATAAAGGGCATCTAGTGGATATAAAGATGAGTCAATTACCGTGGTGTGACTGACTAAACCCTGAGGGGTAAAATGTGATTCAATGAGTAAATCTCTGTGATGGAAGAATGCTCAGTGGAGATGGGTAAGGGTGATGTGCCCATGAAGCCTAGAGAATGATCCAAAGAAGCTGACTTCTATCTACACTCAAAAGGGACCAGAGGGTGGCTTTTGTTTTAGATGAGCAACAGTTGTGTGGATTAATTAGAGGTGTAAATATCTCCTTGAATTAGCCAGACCAGAATGGGGGGAGTGAATACATGGTTCAGTCCAACATTGAGTAGAAAAACTAGCAAAAGTATTTTGAAGAGAGCCACAATATTGAGCTGGTTTCAACTCTCGTATTGCATTGGTATTGCGATTGAACTTTATATTGCAATTGGTGTATATTGCTAAATGTAACACATGTATTATGTTTTCAGTACATTTTGTATCACTCTGTTATTTGATGTTACCCTATGTAACATCAAATATCTTCAAGTAGGTAAATTCAATATTAATCATTGTACCCTCCACACATGGAATATCTAAAAGAACACGGCCAGAGTATATTGAACTCTGACACATGGCTTTGGTGGAAGGCCTTTCTTTTACTGAAAGCTGGTTAAAGGCAGGGCTTTGCAATCACTTTTCAGGATAAGAGATGGGGGATGGGACAGCAGTGGACTCCTGCAGGGTTGGTGATGAAATTGTGGGGTTTTTTTTAACTTCAGTAGTGACCTAGAAAGGAGAATGAACAGTGAAACTTCCAAGCTTGTAGATGATAGACAGTAACTTCTGAAGTAGGCCAAAATGTGTGCTGATGGTAAGGAAGTCTAAAAGAACCTTATAAAACTGAGGGGAAGGGGAAGGCAGCAGATGAGCTTCCATGTAGATCATTAATATCGGCAATTTAACTCAGGAGAGAACAATCTAAAGCATGTCTAAATAAAACTGGAAGTTGTAACACAGCAAGGAGACTTTGGATTGACAGTTCTGTGAAATGTTTTGTTCAGTGTACTGTCTGTTAACTCTACACAGTGCTCAATATTGGCGCAGTTTGAAGGAATGGAAAGGATGACAAAGTGGCCAAGCCTGTGTAATCTTCCTAAACAGTATGTCCATTTTGGAGACAGAATCTGTTAGATACTTACTAAGATGTTCCCTTGTTTACTAAGTTTTTAATTATAGTCAGATAATGCACAGTGTTAGGCAGCAACTGAAGACTGATGGCAGTCTCCTTATGCAGTGGCAGAAGTCCAAATTTTGTAATGCTGTTCCTTCATATCTTGGATGATAAGGTGGTGGAACATGGTTGTTACATCTGAACTAAAAGCCAGCACAAAATGTGGGTTCACTGTGTTATCATAGTGTAAAATGAGTTCCCATTTGTTATCTGAACCATAACGATTAGCCGAATGTTCCTAGTCCATTCTGAATGTACTTATTTAAATCTGAACAAAAGATCATTTGTATATTTCCTTGGTCAAAGAGCATGCCTACTTTCCAGTTATTACAGTTGACTTAACGAGTGGCTATTCGGTTGTGTACGAAGCCCTCAGTAGTGAGCTGCTTCTCTGGATTAATAATCTTTGTGACATTTCATTAATATTCATGGTTAATTAACACTTATGGAACAGAGAAGGAAATGTGCAGTCTAGCATGGGTTTTTTCATCATTCAAGTTCATTAATTCACCATCATGGTTTTTCAACTATTTTTTATTTACTTTACCTGTGAAGAATAATGCGTAGGAGAATTAATCTCATAGTTGATAAACAGCTCCATACCCTTAAAAGTTTTGTCAAAACATCCAAAACAACTGTTCCTACCCTCTCTATTGTGACAAATCTTCAAGAGTTTTGCCATATGGTGTTCTACTAAGCTGCACACAGTACCATGGTTTTTTTCTTGCATTTATGTCATATTAATGTTGCTGTATTTGTCAAGGTCTAAGGGATATATTGTGGCAAAGTTTGAAAGGAAGTATTTTATCTTCTATTGGACCAGCTAATATAGCCAGAAAAAAACAAGCTTTCATGTATGTTCTTCAACTATTTCAGTTGAAAGGAACCTACAACAATCACCTAGTTCAACTGCGTGACCAATTTAGGCCTGACTAAGTTAAAAAATGTTATTAAAGGCATTGTCCAAATGGCTCTTAAACAATGACAGGCTTGGGGCATCAACCACCTGTATAGGAAGCCTGTTCCAGTGTTTGACCACCCCCTCAGTAAAGAAATGTTTCCTAATGTCCAGTCTAAACCTCCCCTTGGTGCAGCTTTGAACCATTGCCATTCATTCTATCACTGGATACCAGGGAGAAGAGATCAGCACCTCCCTCTCCACTTCCCCTCCTCTGGAAGCTGTAGAGAGCAATTAGGTTGCCCCCTTAGCCTCTTTTTCTCCAAACTAGACAAGCCTAAAGCCCTTAACTGCTCCTCACAGGACTTTCCTTCCAGCCCTTTCACCAGCTTTATTGCCCTCCTCTGGAGGCATTCAAGCACCCTCACATCCTTCTTAAATTGTGGGCCCCAGAACTCCAGAGTATTCAAGGTGAGGCCACACCAACTCTGAATACAGTGAGGTAATCATCTCTTTTGACTGGCTGGTTACACTGCGTTTGAAGCATCCCAGGATGTGGTTTGCCCTCTTGGCTGCCAGGGCACACTGCTGACTCCCATTGAACCTGTTGTCAAAAAGCACTCCTAGATCCCTTTCTGCAGGGATACTCCCCAGCCATGCCTCCCAATTTACTCTTGCGCCCAGCATTACTCTGTCCTGGATGCAGAATCCAGCATTTTGACTTGTTGAATTTCATCCCATTAATCATAGCCCAACACTCCAGTTTGTCTACATACCTCTGCAAGGCATCTTGTCCCCCAAAAGTCAACACCACCTCCCAGTTTGGTATCATCAGCAAAGTTGCTGATGGTACCTTCAAGTCATGCATCCAGATCCAGATAAAAGTACTGAACAGAACTGGCCCTAGAATTGAACTGTAAGGAATACTGCTGGTGACCAGTTACCAGCCAGATGTAGCCCAATTCACTACAACCCTTTGAACCCTGCTGCTTAGCCCGCTCTTCACCCAGTGCACCATAAACATGCTCATCCCACAGCTGGACAACTTGTCTGGAAGGATTTTGTGAGGGTTAGTATAAAAAGCATGGTTAAAATCCAGAAAAACTACATACACTACCTTCTATTTATCCAATAGGTGGATGACCTTATCATAGAAGGCAAATCCTCCACTAAATTTCAGTAATAATGAGAAAACATGGGAGTTAAACCTCCTCAGAAACTTGTGCTATGCTATTAAAGGAGAAATCTCTTCCTGTGTATGGAACTGGCAGAGGACTTACCTATCTTTTAGACCTTATTTTAAAATGAAAAATATACAGCATTAAAAAAAAAAATCAATCTTTTGGTGGTTCTCTGTAAAAACATATATTTTATCCTTAAAGTATTGAAGAAAACACACCCTTCTGAGAAAAGGCAAAATTGGCATAAGTTTTGTTCGTAAGTTGAAATCTGGTAAGAAATCTTGCTAGGTTTATACACTGCATTTCTACTGCACAAAAGGTCAGCTGTTGTTTTGGCTGATGTTCTTAATGCAGTAATATTTCACAGCTGGTAATTTGCAGCCAGTAATAGCCAGATGGTGCTTTTTCTAAGGTGAATTTAGGGCATTTTGAGCAGTTGTACATGTGAGACTCATAACAGCAAAAAATCAGAGTTTTCTAGAGCTCTATCTTTCTGGATTCAATAGCATGTCTGATCACAGCCAAGATAATGCATGTTTTACATGGTAGGCTGTAATAAGGGACATACGATAATCAGGCATAACTAAATTGTTTTATTTCTGACCTCTGTCAGATTTAAACTTCAACTCCCAGAGCTCATTGCTCTCTTGCTCTCCTGAGAATGCTTATTTTGAGATTTTCTGCAATTTTTGTAGCTATTTTGGCAGACTTTATTTTAAATCACTGCCTGGTTATGCAAGGTATCCCTGGTGCCTGTGCAAAACATTTTGTATTAACAGACACTAACGTTACGAAATTTTGGAGAGCTCAAACAGGAGGTAAAGGTGTGGAGCTGAAAGCATGTATGTCTTAAATAAAATTGGTCAAAGAAAACACCCCACAACCTAAACCAAGTCAGGGTGACTAATGTGTTTTCCTAGTGTATGTTTACAATATTCTTGCAGCAAAATGTAATCCTATTTTTTAAGGAAACCTGATTGTGAAGAATGAAATCTTGTTACCATATTAATTTCCAAGCCTGAAATTTTTATAATGGGCAGGGGAATGGTAAAGAATGAACTTCATGGATTTCTTAAGAGCTGCTAGCCTTTTCTGAACATTATTTAAGATTTTCACTTGACATGGTAATCTGCCTCCAGACTATATCAGGTGTAGATCCATTTCAGAGTAAAGCAGACCTGAAACTAAGCAACCCCTCATCTCTGGATCCTTTAGGAACTTTGTCAAGATGTATATATATTATTAAGATGTTGAAACCAGTCAAGTGAAATAATGTTGTTACTCCTGGATTTCCAGGCAAAAATCCTCCTTCTGGTGAAATATATTACAGTCTTCAGAGGTTTTTTGTCTGGTGAGTAACAAATTTACCAACATACATTCATAAACTTCCCTTGCAATTGAGCTAATGATGTGTTCAGTGGCAAGAAGACAGAACTACAGGGATCTGGTTGGTTATGGAGTCGTCTCCCCCAGCTGCAGGCAACGAACCATGAGTATTCTCTTGCTTAGTGGGAGAATATGAATACCAAGGAGAGAAAGTACTGACATTTCATCTTAAACAGGACAGAATTAGGCAGATCAAATGACATATCTAAGCACAGGATTATGAAAATGATTTTTTGTTTGTTTGTTTTTGAGAAGGTAAAACTGCACTCAAATTGATATTTAGTGAGGCCTAGTGGGAAGTAAGACTGGTTATATCTAAAGCTGTATTGTACTCTTATTGTTTAACTGCAAGATATGTTTTATAGTCAAAAAAGGAAAATTTTTTTGGCTTAAATTTTTTTGCTGTATATATCCATATCTGTGTATTTGTAACTTTTTTTAATAAAGGTGGAGGAACTTTTGAATTATACTTTTGGCCAAATGGGTGAGGGCTCATAACTAGTGAGGGTTATTATTTGCCTGAGGAGACCACAGCACATGTTCGTTATCACCCAAAAGACCTGAAGTTAATTTATTTGGTGTGTGCCCTTATATCAGCAGGGAGTGTAACTCCTTAAATGGTGAGAGAGTGGTGCATCTAGCAACCCTTTCTGTGTGACTTTCCTAGAATATCTAGTGAAAAGTGAGTGCTCAGACAGTAGAGGTCCAGTGCTCAATAAAAGTCTTGAGTTTATGGTGCCTGCCTTCCTGGGAAAGAAGTCAGCCTTAAGTCATGCAGTTGGCTTTCCCCTGCATACTTTTGTGGAGGGGAAAAAAAAAAAATGGAGAGGGGCAGTGGACATTTGGAAATGTCTTACAAGCATGCTTATATAAGTATTTGTTATGGTTTGAGAAACCCACAACAATTCATTGTCGTTTACACAATTATACTATCACCTGACAACTCTTCCCCACCCACAAAGGGGAACTGGGTGAAAAACAAGGAAAGATGAGGATTGAAAAGTAAACAGATTTAATAAAATAAGACTAAATAATTAACATTATTAACACTAAAGAACCAACATTGATCGCAATGCCAATATAAAATATACATGGGTTATACTCAGCAAACCCTGTCAGTAGGAAGCTGTGCGCTCCCAGCAGTGGACAGTAAATGTCACACACTGTGACTGCTACGGCTGCAGGAGGAAGGGAAGGCCTCAGGGGTCTGGCACTGCGGCAAGAAGTCCTCTGGATCACTGTCATTAAGGGAGAGAGAGAGCACTTGGAGCACACTTTCTAATTTATATTGAATGTGACATTCTTGGTATGAAATAATCCTGTTGGCCAGCTTGGGTCAAGTGCCTGGGTCTGGCTTCTCATCCCTGCACCTGGCTAACTCAAAACCACTGAAACCTTGAAGCCCACACAGCCTAGCTGACTATAAAGTAAATGTTTTCACAAATTCAAACACTAGAGTCTTCTAAAGTGCAGTTTTCCTAAATTTTAGAAGATAAATTAGTCTGGTGTTGCTCAAACCAGGACAGTATCTTAAAACTTATGGATTTTTTTGTGAGTATCTGCTTCTAAGCAAGCTGGTTATCAGTATTTCTGTCCTTTCTGATTTTAAGCTTTAAGTAGTTATACTCAGAAGCTCTATCTTGGTTTTGATAGTCACAGGAATCTTCTGTTTGCAAGGTGAAGTAGAGCTCAATGATGCAGGCAAACATTTTAAACCTATAGAAACAAATTCCTGCATGTGTATAGAGCTACAAAAGGAGGTCATTGCATGACTGGGATCTAGGGAGATTTTCTGTTCTTGCAAGTTGGGTCAGTGGAAAACTAGATTTACTCTTAGAGTGTACCTAAATGAGTAATGATGTATTTCAATATTCTGAGCTTTTTTTGAAAACTTGAGTGGCTGTAGGAGTTGTTTGGTAATGTGTAAGGGTATCTTTACCACAGAAAATAGTTTTCCCATAAATTACCAAGTGTTGAATAAATGTACTGTTTCCTAACATAGAATATCATACTGAGATCTTATGTTCCCCTGTTCTAGCATCTGACAAAATTATACTGTGTCATTTTGCAACTGATTGCTGGAGGAAGATGCCAATAAACCAGGTTGTGTCATCCCAGTTAAACTCAGATGCTGTGTTTGAGCAAGGAGGAGAGACAAAAAATTCCCAGAAAACATGGTATTTCCCATGGGGAAATAAAATAACTTTGTTTTGTATGACATTTGTATTACCTTTTTTTTTAAATTTGTTTTTACACTGCTGAATGACTGTTTCCTGCAATACAAAGGTGGGGGAAAAATGCATGGCTAGAAGACAAGGAATTATAAGGCAAAAACTGCAGGGAACTTAGTGGTTCTGTAAGTAAATGTCTGGCCCAGTGGCACCCCAGTGAGGGTCAGACCTTTGAGGTGAAGCAGTAATCAGAATTGAGTGAGTTATTCTACAGGATATGTAGGACAGAGAGAGATTACCAGCAGGGAAGGAATGAAATCTACGTGTACCTCCAGGACACTTGGTTATAAATTTGATCCATTCACGCTTCTAAAAGGTTGTTTAAAACCCTAATTAGCAACAAGAAGCCAGAAGGGCTTGAACTGCAATCTATTGTTTTGTTTAATGTGGAATGTGGTGAATCTTGCCCAAAGCGTCAAAGATAGCAATAGGAAAGCTGCTTGTCCTGTGTATAATAAAATGAAACGTGTGTTGCCCTTAACCTTAGCTTTTCCCCCAAGTCTTTAACTTAAAGAACTAATTTGAACAAGGCAGAATTCATTCATTTTACCTAACTATAGCCTAGGAGGAAGCTGCATAAAATTACTAATAACCATGTCTCTAAATGTGGAGTCACTTTTTGTACAAAGACTGCCTGAGCAGAACTACTCTTAAAACTTCATCTTGCATGATTTACGTTTGTTAACTAGAGAGTGTAAAATGCAGTGAGTGGATAACACAAGTTAACATATACTTTAATCTTAAACAAAGGTAAATACTACCTATATGTAAAGACTAACTGTGACTAATCCAGACTTCAGAGGATTTTATACACCTATTTTTTAAAAATTTTTGGTTAAGAAATCAGATGGAGGACAGAGAGCAAAGTAAGAGTTGTTGGTAGAGAGTATTTCAAATTATTTTTGCTGCTTTACTGAACTGACCAACTATTGCATCTCTTTGAAATTCTTTTTCTTGGATTAACACATGTAAAATTCCAATTTAGAGATTTTGGAAATATGTATACATAGGAGAACCAAAGATATTAATACCTGAAGGAAGAATCTGTGACTATGGAAAACTGTAGAAGCCAGTCTTTTACATCTTTGTCATGCAGTGGTTGTGTTGGTATTGGGTTTTTTGGATTTTTTTTTGTATATCTGTGTGTGTATATATTTATGTCTCTCAATATACATAAATTGTTTCAGAGAAAATGTGTCCCTAAATGATCCAAATGGAATGCAAGTAATACGCATGTGGAACTGCTTTGGAGTTTAGAAAAGGATTTTAAGTTTTAAGCTCTATCCATAGATGAAACTTAACCTTAACAAAACTTGTGCATGCTATTTGCATTATTTATATATTTCTTTTGTCCCTTACAATTTCTCTTTGTTGCTGTGATCCCAGCTGCAGCAGTACTGCAATGTGAGAGCAAGATATAAAAATAACTTCTCAGTGAAGTCAACATACTAAATTTCATTGTCCAACCTTTTTAGAAGTTAAAAAAGAAAATGACTGAGAGATTATGCATATACTTTCTAAAATGAGAATATTTTTTTAAGGTATAATTAAATGGGAAGGGGTCACATTTTTAATCATTAGCAAAAGGTACTGGACCATATACTAGGCTGACCAAGTCAGCAGGGTTCAGCATTTGAACACAATATTCTTCATGTTCCAGTATCTCTAGTACAGATCTGTATGTAGGCATTAATAATAAGATTCTTTAAATCCTTTCTTTAATGCTGTTTCTGTACTTTTTTTTTCATCTTAATTCAAATGCTGACATTAGAGGTAACAGGAAGATAGGATCAGTTCAGATTTTTGCAGAATTTTCATCTGGAAGTATTTCTGTTGAAACAATTGTCACAGCTTGATATTTGTTTTGTTTTGGTTTGTTGTGGTTTTTGTTTTGAGGAGTGGGGTGTTCTCTCTTCAGCTTCCTACTTCTGATACACTGATAATCATGGTATCATGCCCCTGTTTGAAAAAGCATGTTCACTTTTCCAAAGCTGTCTTTCATCTTTAACTTATTTGCAAAGTACCTCTGATACATTAGCATATGCCTGCAACATAATGTTAATATTTTCAGCTGTCCAAACCAAAGTGTTACTGTATTTACACAGAATCAGCTTTTCTTCCTCTAGATTGCTATTTCTTTTAGAAGTCTAGAGAGAATTTTTTTATTGATAATCAGAATGGTCTGAGAATTAATTGAAAACTGCTAAATGACAAATTTGTTCAGTCTCAGGATAGATCAAAACAAACTGAAAATTCAGAAATGCTGTAGCTGGCACATCAAGAAGTCCCAGAGGAAACAATTTCCAGTATTCAATAGGGAGTCTTGATTTTTCAAAACCTAGTAATAATGCTGGGGTTTTTTACCAGAACACCCTCCACCATCGCCACCCTGCCCCATGTATTTAGCTCCAGCTACTTACACTTTCAAAGACACAGACAATACAATAACACATAATATATCTTGAATCAAAAGCATTCTCTGTGAAGTTGTCCTATGGAAGCTGTCAAACAATCTTTGATGAATTAGAGGAAACATTTCTTTGCTGATGATTGGAAGTGTTTTTGTCTCATGTATCCAACCTGTCCTTTCTCAGGGAAATATGAAAGGCAGTATTCATATATATATATATATTTATGTTTATGTAATTTTTTTTCTGTACTTTAACAATCTAAGTATGTGCTATAGATGGTAGTCTGGTTTCCCTCAGTTTTAAATTTTTTTTTCCACAGAGGAAAGATAATTTAGGATGTGTTGAAATAAGGTTAATTTTTGTGGAAGACGAAAAGGTCATAGTAGTTTGCTAGCACCATTGTTGTGGTGCGCTCTGTCATTTTGTGTGGCAAGATTTTTTTCTTCCCTTGACACACTTTTGTCACATTAAAGTTGGATTAATTTAAACTAACCACATTACATTTTTGACAGTAAATTAAGAAGTAGTTTAGTGCTCTGTTCAATTGCATTTATCTGTTGGTGAAACAGAAGGTGTTGGGTTTTGCCCTTTAAAAATTAAGCTACTTTCTATCATAGTTTGAGATAGCATATAATTTTCTTCCTATCATAGCATATGTGGTCATCTAAATATTTGAGATATTTATCCATCAACACCACATTTCACTCTAGATAGTAGTGAGGTAACCGATATGTGATACTGATTTTTACTTCCAAATGACAAAATGAAGATGAATAAGAACTTTATACAGTTGATTTTTTTGTTTGTTTTTTGTTGTTGTTCTCCTTTTTTGTTTTTCCAGGTTTTAAAGGAGAAATACAATAGAAATAGAAATATAGAAGTATAATAGCACCCAAAAGCTCTAAAAGAGAGCAGTTTATCAAAGTACTATGGAAGAGCTTCTTTTTAAAATAATGTTAACTACAAGGTTGCCTGTAAAAAAAAAAAAACAACAAAAAAAACCACAAAAAAACCAAAAAAACCCCCAACCTTTTGGAGTGCCTATTCAATAACAGGGGAATTGATAAGGTACAGGGAGCCATGAGACCTAATCAAACCCTTTAAAGGGGGTAGGCTTCCAAACTCTCCATTGCTTGTACACCCTCTAGCTTTATCTGCAGATATGGTGAATAATGGAAGCTGCTTTTTAAATTTGTTCTCTCCTTCATATCTCAGCTTTGTAGCTGTTGACATTTACCTACTTTAAAAAGTATTATATAAAGCTATTAAATAAGAAAATGTTTTGATCAGCAAAAACTTGATGAATATTTACTAATTCTGTACAGCCTTGTGTCACAGAAATAAAAGTAGAGAAATTTGTTTGTATAATCCAAACAGGCACTGAACAGTAAGGAATGTTTTTGGTAAACTTTCAGCTAGGCTTTTTGAAATATCTCCAGCAGAGAAATAGTCAAAGAGTTAGGGGTTTGTTTATGGGCAGAATTTATAACATTGGCGTTCCTTAATGTGGGAAGGAGTCAGTTCAAGCGTTAGACACTTCTAAATTTGAAGCACTTCTTTTGAAATTTCAATAGGCAATTTTGTTAGCCTAGATTTTAAACATGCACATGTGCGCAGTAGCTCTTTTGTATTCTAGATGCTCTAATTATGATGCTTTGGGGAACCCCTGTATACCTTACGAATTCAGAACAATTCAGTGTTATATGGATACTGTGATTCCTGAAATTCATTGGCTTGTTCATCTCATAATCTTTGTATTGTGTCATGTCCTACTTACAAGGCAAAATGAAAGACAACATTAACATTGCACATACTTGGCTTTGTTATAAAACATGCTTAACAAACTGAATGAGTAGAATAATGGTAATCTTCCAAGATTTCCTGTATGGAGTGGCATTTATAAGGCTGATATTTGTCAGGCAGAAGGAATTGCAAAGAGGTGTTTGTAACTGCTGTCAAAAAACTGTTGTGTGCCATCTGAGATAGTAAACCTTTGATGTCCAAACATGAACTGACTTTAGAGAGTCATTTACAAGAATAGGAAAGAAATGTTGAATGCTGCTTTGAAAAGGAGAGCCTTAGACATGGAAAGGACTAGGTGTACAAATGGTGCTTAAATTGTTGGGGCAAATGGTACTTAAATTGTTGGGGGGTTTTATATAAGAAATGAGGTTGCACTTGAATGACATGTTTTTGCAATGATCACCAAACTCCATTCCTAGAAGTAAACATATATTTGCCCGTGTCCCTTGGTAAGTCTTTTACACTTCTCCATGTACCTTCTGAATGTGAAGAATTAAGTAGAAAACACAAGAATTGCGGGAGAGAGGGGGAGGTTGAAATGGAAGATCAAAATAAGCGTTGAAATTCAAGATGGGGGATCAGTGCTGTTAAAGCAGATAATAGAAGTCTGCAATACCTGAATGCATCGGCATTGCACAGACAGAGTGAGGAGTGTTGGGGTGGAAACAACCCTATGAACATCAAGATCAGAGAAGGAGGGGAGAGAAATCTTATTTACCCCTAGTCTGGTAAATAAGTTGTTAGGCAACCAGACAAAGTCAACACACCACACAAGGAACTGAATGAGTCCTTAAGCCTGAATCCTACATGCAGCCCTCATTCTGCCAAGGAGGTGCGGGGTAGGTAGCTTCAGCTGGATGAAGCATGGTATAGTGCTTGGATTCATGTATAAAAAAAGTGGCAATGAAGCTGTAAGGTAGCCTGCTTGTTTTATAAACAAAAATATGTGTTTTCAACATTATTGCAACACCACACTTGGTTTTAATGCTATTTCCTTGCTAAGTAGTAGGAAAAAATAAATAGACTAGAGGTAAAATTTACATCATTACGGTAGTTGATGAGGCATAGTTGAGTCCAGTGCAAATTGCCCAAAGGCCCACAGCATACTATATAATCTAAATATAAAATCCAGATGCACTGGGAGGCTTATATAATATTATTTCATGCATAATTTCCTGTTTCCTGCTGTTTTATTTTCCCACTTTCCTGAGACTAGCTATTAGGTTTATTGTGAATTATTGGTTTAATATCTACTGTGTATTTAATAGAAAAGAAAAAAAGTCTGTTACTTTCACATTTCTGTCTTTGCTATAGTTGTGGTAGGGTTTTATGAATTTTTTTTCATCGTTGTATTGCAGTATTTGCAGTTGTTTTTCTTTTAGTTCTTTCCATTTTTGTTTATAAACAAGTGGTTTGCTCAACATCAGAATACTATCCTTATTCCACTAGCTTAATTTTTAAATTCTTGCTGAAACCTGTGAAGGAAAATTCAGCTTTCTCTGTGGTTTGTATAAGGAATTATTCCTTCTCTTTTTTTAGACAGGAGGCTATATCGTGCCATTACTTGAGAAATAAAGGCAGCATAGAAGCATTAATTACATGTATCTAAGTTGATACATGTTGTAAACTATTGTGAAAAAAAACCCCAGACCTGTTTAGAACAGTTCAGTCAATGATTTATCCCAAAAGTGCTGAAATCCTACATGCATCTGTTAAAAGGTAGAAACAGGTATTCCTTGTTACTTCGTATGAATAATGTAAAGGCATTTCAGAAAGGTACTTGCATTCAAACATGTGATTAAGGAACTATTAGCATGATGAAAATCTCAGAAGTGTAGAGCTGAAGAAGTATCTTATTGCAGTGGTTGCTGTTAGCTTTCTTCCCTTCAAAAACTGTTTTCATAGTTTGCTTGCTGTTTGTGCACTTAGAAACACTAGTACTGCTCTCTGACTTTAGGAAAACTTGGGTAAAAGCAGAATGTCTCCAAAATGAGCTACTGGGGACACGAAGTGAGACAAAGTATTAAACCTTTTTTAAAGGTATTTTTTCAGAGTTCAGTAGTTAAATGGGGCTGGCTTTTCCCAAGTCACTCCTTTTTCACTCTAGTGATGTCCTATTTTCACTATTGTCCTATGAGTACAATTCTCACTTTTTAAGGCAAGTAATCAATAGAATTATTAATAATATATTTTAAAAAAACCCACAAAAGTTTGACAAACTTTGTCAAGCTTTGTCTTTATGCCTCATGAAGATCATTTTAATTGAACATAGGCTATGGCATCTTTGAAAAACTGTTGAAAGTATTTAAGTTTTTCTCCTACATCTCTTACTTTATCCCTTCCTGTTACACTATCTCATTCCTCCTTTTCTTTTGAGTTGGGCTTCATCATATCACCCTCAGATGACTCTATCTCTTTATTCAATGCCTCATGCACTCTGCCTGTGACTTTTCTTTTTTATCAACCATGAATTCTGTCAAAATATCAAAGTCCCATTAACAAAGCTCTCTGTTTCCTTGATCTTGTGTCTTTCATAGGTACTCAACTGTAGATTGTGCATTTGCTTTAAATCCCCAAGGTAGCTGCAAATGAATGGAGCTGGACTCTTTATCAGCTCTACTGCTGTTGTTGTTTTTCTTAATATTTGATCTCGTACTGTGAGGTTTTTGGAGGAGGGATCCTCTTGTTTGAAATGCACTGTAGCCTGTAGCTCTGGCACTGATGCAAATGAAGGGTGAAATATTTGTACTCTCTAGAAGGCTACTTTAAAGCATTGGGATGCATTGAAACTCAGAATAAGGAAGGGCTGATTATATTAAAGTGTTTTAACTGTGCAGAAATGCACATAGGGAAAACACAGGTAGCTTGCTTGCCATAAGCAAATTGCATTGTTGACAACACAGAAACTAAGTGTGAAAGGTTATACTGACCTTGTTCAGAAATTAAATTACAGATGGGACATTTCTGTTAATGTAGAGTCGTAAGCTACAATTACTTTTTGTTAGTAATGAAGAGTAAGGTAAAGACAGATTGGTAACAATAAACATTATAAAAAGTAATGGAATTTTCTGATGCAATTCCAACAAAGTGATTTGAGACCAATAGCAATCACACCTAGCTATGGTAATGAATATGGTTAAGTGATGCTTTACAATCACTTGTATGCAATTGATAAAATAAGTCATAAAGACTTGTTAAAAAAGGAACTTTCCTTAGTTATGTTTCTGGATGTCATGTAATCTTGCTTTTGCCATGCAGTATTCAAGTGTATGCTTGTTTTGATTTGGACAAGAAATGAATGTTAGCTCTATCTCTGGACTTCTGATTAAGTAAACCTGCAATCTTTTCTTTTGTTACAGTGACCAGTAAAAACAAATTGAAATGAGGAATAGTATTGTCACCTGACTAATATTAATCTACTCTGGCAACTGGTAAAGGAAAGCCAAAAAAGTTGCCTATGGCTTAGTTAATGTAGTACTGAGTAAGAGCTAAGCTGAGCTAATTATGGGACCATGCACTCTGGTCTCTGATCCTTTCAGTGGTGAGGGTGGAACTTCCATATCTGTTCTTGTGTGTTTCCCTCTACTGCTGTTCATCTCTTAGGGGTACAGCAAGGACTTTTCAGATATGCTTCTGTCTCACTACATGTAAAGGGATTTCCTAGCACATAGAAGTACTATTTATTCATCTCTCAGTGAACCTAAGAGCATAAATCATATTGTAAGGAAATATCTCATTTTCAGTGACAACAAATATAAATATTGCCTCTGTTCTTGTATTGCAGGTTGGGGTGTTTTTTTGGTAAGAAAAAATCTGTGCAACATTTTTCATAAGTTTTCACTGGATCAGTAAATGGTCATGTTATACACAGATTAAATTTAAAAGTTTGCATGGGAGAGGATGTCCCATGGCTATTAGTCCCTTCCATACTAAAGTAATAAGTTTCTATATTGAACTATCTAGAAGGAGGAAAATGTTCATTCCCCTGATTTATTTTTTTTAATCCTTTCCTCATGGCTTCCATGCAAGAAATAATTGTTGAATTTTATCAGAGATCATTCAAATTAAATGAATGTTTAAATGAAATGGGAAAATGTGGCTAGATTTTTCGCATTTGTAGAAAACCAAATGGCCAATGCCCAACCCTACTGTCTATGGAAAGAGCTGGCAGCAGGGACTAGAGGAAAATGTAGAAGACAATAAAAAAAATAAATGCATGCACACTGATGTTTCAGCTTTGAGCACTCTGCCCTTGGGAATTTTCTAAGTCAGAAATTCTACCTTTCTTTGTGTTATAGACCATGATAGATCACTTATTCTAGTAAGTTAATTAAAACAAAAAAAACCCCAAACTCAGAACAAATAAACAACAATTCCCCCCCCCCCAAAAAAAAAAAAAATCCAGAACCCCAAACAAGCAAACAAAACCCGCAAACAAACAACCCAATGAGGTTTCTGGAGTGTGTGTAGGTTTTGAAAATACACTATTTGCATATTCTAGTTTGTATTGTTGTAAAGAATAACGCAAAAAAGCAATTCCTTCATGTTTTGTGTTCATTGTTTCAGTCCTCTGCATTGATGAGGTCACTGGTATAAAATAAAATAATCAGATAAAAAAATTAAAATGCCTTGAGTTTTGTGATGATGGGTTCTTTTTGCTTTTTTCAAATTCTGCCCCAGCTACCCTTACCAATGAGCTTCACATTTCTCATTGTGCTTTGAGACTTAAGTCCCATTTTGTAAAGGAAGATCATATGCAAGAGTGGCAAAGAAAGAATATGTGAAATTTTCAGCTTTGTTTTTACTGGAGGCTAGAAATGCACTTATTGGTTAATTTGTTTATTTTGTCAAAGTAATTTTAAACTCCTCAAATTATTTGAGTATTCTTTTACTTTCTATCATTATTCTATTATTATCATGTACTGTATGTGTGTCTAATATAGCTACATTGTATTTTTTATTTCAGGTTTTGTATATTACCATAACTTAATGGGAGCCTGACCATTATATGTTGTTTTGCTAATAGTACATAGTTATTTTGTTTATATCAATGAAGATTGCTGTAAACCCTGATCTAGTCAGAGAAAGTTGTATATTGCATTACAATATTCAGTCTTATATATTTTTATGCCTGACTGCTGTAGTAAGGAAGGACTTTGAGGAAGATCTAAAATTTCTTCTGTTCAGTCCCTCTCCTTCCACAATCATCCAAGTATTCTTTCTGTTTCCACACCTTTTTGTTACTTTTGGTAATAACATTAGTACTACAACTATTCCCATAAGCAAAAGTTTATAGGCTGACAAGTTTGCTGGTCTGGACAACTGTCTAGAAACCAACTTTCATTTGAAATACTTTAAGTAAATAAAAGAAAATCTTCATTTTCTTCAACAATGAGTGGGGTTTTCCTCTTTTTGTAAAAGCTACTCTTACAGCAGAATGAAGTTGATGTATTTAATGCAAATATTTTGGAAATCACAAGAGAGGATGCTGGTTTGCAATGGTTCCTTTATTTGAAATAGTAACAAGCGTCAACGGTTTCTAACTAACTTTTTAGCCCCTTCAAAAATTGCTTTTCATTTCTGCAGCATCTTCAATAACAGAATCGGCAATTCTTTTTCAATGGCTTGAATGTTACTCAATCATAGACCTGAGCCTTGCAAAGAAGTGAGGATTTGGCATCTCCTTTTTTTTTTTTTTTTTTGCATACCTTATAAAAGTAAGCTCATACCTCAGAGGTGGGAAAAACCCCCAAACCCTAACTGGGTGACAGGGTGACAGTCTGGATAGTGCCAAAAGAATTGTTAAGTCTTCATCTCTTACATACCATTCATGACGCTCCTGAGATATAAGTACCAACATTTTTTTCAGTGCTCTGTAAAAATTGTGAGCCATGAAATGAAGTGCTAACAGAGAACATAAACTCTTTCAATAAATAGGCAAAGCTTATAAACTTCATAAACTCCCTGAATCAGCCTATATTCTAATTTATATTGCTATTTCATATGTAAGTTATGATATCCATTGTCATAAATGGGCTTTTGCAGTATTTAAAATCTCGGCCTCTGTAGAGACATCAGTGAGCGTAATCGTAGATCTTACCATTTACGGAGCTTATAGTAACAGGAAGCAGTGCATGTAGACTTTGTAAGCTACTTTTAATGTAATTTTAATGTAATTTAATCAACACATAAAAGATGGATGAGCAAGAGCTTCTCAGGATCCCTAATCCATACAGGGATACTGTGACATTTACTGACAAACTCTAACGTACTCTCAACATACCTGGTATTTCCTTTCTATATGTATATATCTAAATCTATGAATGGACTTGGCTCCTGCGTTTTGAGGACTTGAACTTGAGTTTTAGATTAATTTTATTTAAGACCAGAACTTGGATAGTCAAGATTTTGCCAACTACTGAAAACCTGTAAGCATTCTCTACATTTTTAGTAACCCTTATAATTAAAATTTTCTTTCTCCGCAGCTCTAAAAGCATCTTAATCCTGATGCTGTCAAGCAGCTTGGCTCCAATTTCATGCACAAACCCTAGATTGTAGGGAAAATATATTTTTCCACTTACTCTCCAGCCTCCTATGACTTTATCTAGAAAGAAGGAAACTAGTTTTCTGCTGTGCAGAAAGAAGCCATAGGCTTCTACTCTCAAGACAGCAAGTTCAGCACTGATACTTTTGCACGGCAGAAGTGTCTGTAGGTACTACAAAACACAGGGAGCAAGCCTGGGAGAGGCATGTCACTTAGGATCTCTTTCTTTCCTGAGCATTTCCTGTAGCTAGATTAGGTTACACCTGGCCAACTATCAGGGCTGGTGCTCTTCCAAGTAATTTCTTCAAGTCCTACCTAGAAGTCCTAATTTGGTCCCCAATGCTTTAATGTCAGATGTTCCAGATTGCTGTGACAGTAACTTTATACTACAGCTTTAGCCCGCTTTCTTTGCGGACTAAGTTTCTAATGCTAATTGCAGAGTTCACCAGTTGAGAATTGAGTAGTTAAAAGTTAACTGGGATTTTGAGACAGGGTGAGATCTGTGGGGAATATAGTGACATCTAACGCCAGAAATGTAATCTACTTCTAGTGATCGGCTGGCAAAGAAAGTTTTTAACCTCAGAGACTGTTCTGCACCGAGGGGTGAGGTGGGGTGTGAGAGAGAGATGGGCTAACAACAAATAGCTTAATAAAATTGCCTTTTTAATAAGATAGAAACAGAAGAAGACTATATATAAGTAATAAATCTTATATCCCTTCAGATGCTGGGCACCCCCTGTTCATGCATCATCAGACAGACCAGGAATGGATTTCCCATGGCAGATTGCAGAGATCCTGTCCAAGGAGAGAGGTTCCTCCTTTCCAGTCCTTTGGGCTTCTATATATATAATTTTTGTCTGAGAGCGCAGGTCTGTTCATAAAGGATGCTCTCATGAGGACTTCTTGCTGCACTTCTAGGTAAAGGTGAGACCATGCAGGTCATAAAATTGCAGGCACTGAGTAGGAGCACTCATCAGGCTCCTCTGTTACAACGAGCTGGCTGAGTTTGCCTTGCAGCCAGTGCATTGTGCAGCACAGCACAGCCTGAAAGCCACACTGGGCACGCAGCACAGCATGGCACAGGTCTGTGTATACTCAGGTTAGCTTTGTTGTGGATCACCAACTCCATGAGGTACAATGCACCCCTTCATCCACATAGACTACTGTTCCTAAACATATTACAAGTTACAGATTATAAATGAAGCTGGTCAGCCAACAGAAAGTTTCCTGACAGTCTGGGATGTTATCTCTGTCATTACACCCACCAGTGTAGCACGGGCTGGCATGGGGCACACCAGCCGGTTCCCCTACAGTGACTGTTCATGCTAGTGTATGGGCTGCTTGAGCCCTGAGTACAGGGAACAGCAGAGAAAACACAGTCTGTTCAAGGTCACTAACTCCTCAATACAATGTCTTCTGCAAGGCTCCCAATACAGAGAGCAAGGAAAATACCAAGAGTGGCACACTGACCTCAAAAAAATGCTTTCCATTTTATTAAGGTAATTCTTAATTTAGCAAGGACCTGCAAGTTTGCTGATAGGTAGACAAAAATATAGGCAATATATATAAAAAATACACAGGTCCACATTTTTATAAGGCAGCTTAGCAGCATCATAAAAGAGTGAAAGCTCAATCCATGTCATCTTTCACTGTTCAATAATCTAATCTGCTTTAATATTTCTATTTTTATTCTTTCTAGTTTATTTTCATTTTCTTCCCCAAATCCATGAAATTATCTAATTGGGAGTTAGGTGAAACCTTTATTGATCTTTTTATTTCTTTTGCATTGCCAGTATGGCACATCAGATGAGATATTAAAAAGTGTCAAATTTCAAGGGCAATTTTATGATGCTTAATAGTCTTTCCGGTGGTTAACCACAGCACCCTTTCATTAACAAACAAGCAATCATCACTTCCATTTTTTTTTATTCAGTCATTAAGATGGTAAATGAAATAAATAGCTTGTTAATGCTGGATTGTGGAAACTTCTTGAGACCTAGTGTGCTGAAAAGAACAGATTAATGCTCTTACCGCTGCCTTTGTATGTAGCTCACAAATGATACACTTGAATCTGATTTGCTGCAAAGCAGTGCAGATTCATGTAAAATAAGCCATACAGATAAGAGACAAGCACTAAAAATAAAAATACATTTGTAAAAAGGCTTTGTATAGCCTGTAAAAAGGCAAGAGAATTTGCATTACCCCGTAGTTCCAGCTTTTAAAAAAGATAACTCCATGCTCAGCCCATCAGTCAAAATCATTGAAAAGGCAAGAACCATTTATCTGGGAAATGTATTTGACAATAAAATCCTGCAGTTGTAATTACAATTGGCAGATTCAAGTCTGCTGTTGGTGGCAGCAGTCTTACTAAGGGAAAAAAGATACATAATTTTTGTAATGTGCTATTGTGCACCAGGCTGTATTAATCTTGGACACGGCGTGCTTCGCTGGAGGTGGAAGGAAACAGCATAAAAATTGGTGTTGTATTTTGCTAAAATAATCAAATTCATTATTTGTTTTAACAAGAATAAAAATAACCTGGAAACAAAAGGAACAGGGAAAAAGAATTATTGATTTGCATTATGGAAACCATGCCAAGCAGACACTGGAAATCTTTCAAGGGTTGTGTGCTGGCTTGTATTTTCCTTTCCCAAAGTGGAGGTTAAGCATGCTACTTGAATTGCCCTGGGGACTAGAAATGTAACCCCTCCAAAGGGTAAGGTGTTACTGATAAGGATTTCTTTTTCTTCTGTGGATCCTTTGTCATCTTTGCTCCTGCATCTCTCTAAGCCTAAACTCAGCAGGACCCCGACCTCCTCCACATACTGTCACCTAGATGCTGCATGTCTCTACATACTGTCATCTAGATGCTGCATGTCTCTACCCTGCTCTGAATGTCCTGTACTCAAAATTACTAATTCTGATTGGAAACTTTTTAACCAAGTTTGTGCTCATGATGTGCTCTCATGATATAGAATGAAACAGTGGCCTTGGAAGAGTTTAGTTTACGTGTTTGAAGCAGCATAAACAGGGAATGAAATTCACAGGGAAATTAAATCCTTCACTCAGGACTGTGTAACATACCAAGGGAGCCCTGAAGAGAACTTAATGCCTCCAATTCTGGTACAGCCTAGTGCTTCACCACCTGCACATGGACTTCTCCAACTCTATTCATGAGCTGAAGTAAGTGTCTAGCCACGGAGGTGGTGTGAACACTCCTTATGCCCCTGGTCTTGTACATGGCTTGGGCAGCTCTGCCTCAGATCTGTCATTAGTTGATGCTACCAGCTTTGTTGAGATATTTACAGTTCCTCTCCCCTCTCTGTTGTTTGCTCTGTTTCTGTGTTTTTACTTAGAGATTCACTTTGGCAATAAACTTCAATTCAGAGATCTGAGTAGTTGTAATCTCAGAATTCTCAACTTTACCTGACTAATGTGAACCAAATCTCCTTATTTCTTCTTGAAATAAAAAGATACTGAAAATTATTCTGCCTTTAGGAACTTGTAATGACTGATTGCTAATTGGTATGACTTGATTTTAATCATGGTAGTAGACAATAATATGGACTCTTTTTTTAATTCAACTGAAAATTTAAAAAGAAATGTGATGCTTCACTAAGATGATTTAAGCTTGAACTTCCTTGCTTTTTTCATTGTCTGTGTTGCAAGTCTTCTTTTAGGCTGCTTAATGTCCTTACAGGTTCTCTGTCTGTGTGTATCACTGTAGCTGTTTTCATTTTCTCCATTCTTTTGAATGCTTTTTCTACAAGTATCACATGCCTGGTCAAGCTGTGCACATTTGCTGAGTTCACAAGTCACATCATCACTTGGGACAGTATTACAGAAGATTGTGTGCTGTCTCTTGAGGGCTTTTTGAGAAGACAAGAAAATCCACTTTCATGTTGTTGAAGGCCGTTATTCATAATTCAGTTGATGTCTTTATGCACTGTTTTAGCACTAAACTAAACTAGAAAGATTTTTTTTGTTATTCTTGATTCTTATTGAGGCGGGACATACTTGTCACTCTCGGCAAAAATATCTTTCTCTACTGTTTTCCTCCTTCATCTCTCTTCCTGTTCTAATCTTTCAAATTACGTTTTTCCCAAAGGGAAAGGGAAGAGTTTTGCATTTGAGCTCAGTCAATTCCCTTCCTCCCACTCTGGTCTCGGTTTCAGCCTGTGTACATCACAAAGTGCATTAGTCCTGTTGCTTTTATTAACTCATGTTTCAGTAGCTCTTGAAACTCATTCTGAGTCAGCTCTGATCATATCTAAGGCTGGTGGTTTGTTTGTCGCCTTTTGGGTTTTTCATCCCTTCTCAGCTGTTTTTTCCTGGCTTCCTATTCATCAGAAAACTGTTTGGGGCTTTCAAGCTCACGATGAAAAGTGAGCTGTGTAGGCAAACATCATTAATCTTCTGACCTTTAGGGCTTTATCATTGCAATTTGAAATTTTGGCAAACATTCTTCTGTGCACTATAATAAATAATTATTAGCTATAGATCTTGAAATTCAGTGATGAAACAGCCTAATGATTTCAGAATGTGGATGGTTGTGATCTTTTCTGGGTTGTGGTTAAGCCTTCTTTATGGAAGGGAATGCTGGAGGGGAAATATCCTGCCTCCTCACCCTCAGATAAAGTGGGAACAATCTAGAAAGGAAGTGGTCATTTCAGTTTAAAAAGTATAGCTTAAAGTGATAACGGGAAGGTGAGTGCTGCTCTGGTCTAGAGGGATGCACATAAATGGCCTTCATGTGGCATGAAAAATGGTGTGTAATTTTAAGGCATTCAAAGACTTGAGTTAAGAAGTTTTCATGTTACCTGAGGTTTGTGTTGGGCTGATCTTCAGGAGGACATGCTCAACAGTTTGTTACATAATATGTGCAGGAAATGCCAGTGTTCAGTCATCCCATAGTCACATCCAGGTATAGAATCACTTGGGTTGGAAGAGACCTTCAAGATCGAGTCCAACCATAAACCTATGCCAAAACCACCACTAAACCATGTCCCTCAGCACCACGTCTATAACCTGTCTTTTAAATACCTCCAGGGATGGCGACTCCACCACCTCCCTGGGCAGCCTGTTCCAATGCTTGATAACCCTTTCGGTAATACAGGCCAAGATGTCATTGGCCTTCTTGGCCACCTCGGCACGCTGCTGGCTCATGTTCAGCCAACTGTCCCCCAGGACCCCGAGATCCATTTCTGCCAGGCAGCTTTCCAGCCATTCCTCCCCAAGCCGGTAGCGCTGCCTGGGGTTGTTGTGACCAAAGTGCAGGACCTGACACTTGGCATTGTTAAACCTCATCCCATTGGCCTCAGCCCATTGATTCAGCCTGTGCAGATCTCTCTGCAGAGCCTTCCTACCCTCAAGCAGATCAACACTCCTGATGAATTTGGTGTCGTCTCCAAACTTACTGAGGGTGCACTCAATCCCCTCATCCAGATCATCAATAACAATATTAAACAAGACTGGCCCCAAAACTGAGCCCTGAGGAACGCCACTTGAAACCTGATACCAACTGGATTTAGCACTGTTCACCACAACTCTGGGCTTGGCCATCCAGCCAGTTTTTAACCCAGTGAAGAGTCCACCTGTCAATGCCATGGGCTGCCAGCTTCTCCAGCAGAATGCTGTGGGAGACTGTGTCAAAGGCCTTGATGAAGTCCAAACAGACAACATCCACAGCCTCTCCCTTATCGACCAGGCGGGTCACCTGGTCATAAGAGGAGATCAGGTTGGTCAGGCAGGATCTGCCCTTCATGAATCCACGTTGGCTGGGCCTGATGCCCTGCTTGTCTTTCACTTGCCATGTGAGTGCACTCAGGATGAGTTGTTCCATAACCTTTCCTGGCACCGAGGTCAGGCTGACAGGTCTGTAGTTGCCCGGATCCTCCTTACGGCCCTTCTTGTAGATGTGCGTCACGTTGGCAAGCCTCCAGTTGTCTGGGACCTCCCCCATTGACCAGGACCACTGATAAATGATGGAGAGTGGCTTGGCAAGCTCCTCCGCCAGTTCCCTCAGCATTCCTGGGTGGATCCCATCTGGCCCCATAGACTTGTGACTGTTCAGTTGGCATAGCAGGTCACTAACTGCTTCCTTCTGGATTATGGGGGGTTTATTTTGTTCTCAAAGCTTGTCTTCTAGCTCTGGAGGGTGAATATCCTGAGGATAACTGGTGTTGTTATTGAAGACTGAGGCAAAGAAGGCATTAAGTACCTCAGCCTTCTCATCCTTGCAGACAGTCTTCTCCTCTGCATCTAGTAAAGGGTGGAGATTCACCCTGGCTCTCTTTTTGTTGTTAATACATTTGTAAACCCCTTTTTTATTGTCTTTAACACCAGAGGCCAGATTAAGTTCTAGCTGTTCTTTTGCCTTTCTGGTGTTCTTTCTACATGACCTTGCTAGGGCCTTATACTCTTCTTGAGTTGCCTGCCCCTTCTTCCAAAGATGGTACACTTTCCTTTTTTCTCTGAGACCCAGCAGAAGCTCCCTGTTCAGCCAGGCCGGTTGTCTTCCCTGCCGGTTCATCTTACGGCACATGGGGACAGCCTGCTCCTGTGCCTCCAAGAGCACTTTCTTGAAGAGCATCCAGCCTTCCTGGACCCCTTTGCCCTTCAGAACTGACTCCCAAGGAACTCTCCCATATATAAAATGTATAAAAGTGTATTTCACTTTTGTGTTATTTTGAAATGTATTATTAAAGAACATAGGAGATTTTAGTTCTTAAATTCTTGGAAATATTCAAATGTACAAGAAATCATGAGTCATATATCTTTATTAGGTATTTCCTATTGCCAAAATAGATGTCAGAATCATCAGGGAAAACTAGGGATGAAAGACGAACGTCATTTTTTTCCAATGCTTTCATAGCTTCCAGTTATAAAGTATTTGTGTTTTAAGGTTCTTGTAGCATTTAGCTATAATAGTTGTGGCTTTAATAGGTTTGAGGGGATATCCATTGTAAAGCTATGTTTGAGCTATTATTGGGAACATAATTATTGTTAAACTGAAAAATTTTTTTTTGTTTGTACCATATGCTGGTAACTCAAAGAATTATGGACTATAGCCCTTTTCAGTTTCTTCTTTACTTTTGTGTAATGGGACAGTTTTTTCCCTTTATTTTTTTCTTCATCTTCTGTTCACTGTCTACTCTTAGTGCTACATTTAAAGTAAGTCAGTCTAGTTCTTTACAGCACAATGGGTAGGTTGGTTCAGGTTGAACTGAAGAGTGCTTGCACAAAACTGTATTTTTATGAGTATGATGAATTCCATGAATGTCAACTTTTTTGGGCTTAAATCCTACCTTTTCAGTTCAGCCCATTTTATAGATCAGTTTAAAAAAATATTCAGAACCAAAGTTTAAGCAAATATAAAAAGATGCAACAACTTTTTTGTTTTTTTTCAGAGCCATAACATGATATAAATGGTCACTCAGAACTCTCTCTCTCATCCAGTAAAGTATTAAATACCTTTATTTAGTTTTTCATTAAAATCTCAATAGATGTCATGACTACTTGGTAAGTTAAATATAAAATACCCAAGATCGGTAGCTAGGCCTGTTTTCTGTGAGTCATTCCAATCTTATTGCATAAAGAATTGCTAAATTAGTAATTTGCCTTGTTCAGCATAAAGTCCTCTATTGTTCCACAAAAAAAAATTCATTTTTTTCCCCAAAAAAAAAAAAACAAACCAAAAAAAAAAAAAAAAAAAAAAAAAGTCCAGTATCAAGCAGTTGGGCATTAGCAGTTTCTGATCTGAGAATTATGGTGATGGGTGCTAGTATCTTCTGGGTAGATTATGAGACTGTCTGGTAGAAATGTTTTGTCCCCTGAACTGCTATGAGGTTGCAAGTGATCAGTGAAAATCCTTGAATGAGGTATAAATTAGGGACAGAGGGATGCAGAGGTGGATTTCTAAACCTATATAGACTTCATTGAAACAATTTATTCTACTCCTTATCCGAATAATGTAAGACACAGCTGTGTTTGTTTGTCTTTTAAAGACAAAATTTATTTTTATTGGTCCTTTTTCACTTTCTAAAAGCTTTCCAGAGCAGCACTGGCCAACTCAGTTGCATAACTTGCTTTAGGCATTAGTATTAAATGGATAATGAACCCGAGTGGTTGGCTATTATCTAGGAACGAAAGACCTATGTTTCCTACTTCCTTCAGATCAATTCCTGAAATACCTTCCAGTACTTTGAGGTTTCAAGTGATTGACACTTCTCAGGTGCAAACATTCTTACTGGCCCAAATTCATTGTTCCCAGGAAAGTAATTTAGGTTGTTTTGTGGGTGTGTGTATGTACTTCTATGTGTGTACATGCAAATTTTTGAGTATATAAGTATGTCTTTACATGCATACATTCTCGTTTCAAAAATACAGTATGGATCACATAAGAAAAGCTAAAAGTTGTCACAGTTTTAAAATATAGTTTGACGCATTGTATGCTAGCACAGCTCTGTAGAATTAGAGGTACTTGGGAGGGTCACAAGTAAGAGGTGGAAATAGCACAATGTTTCCAAGGTTTCCTGGTCAATTACAGTGTGTCTACATCTGTATCGGAAATTTGCAGATGAGCATGGTTTTCTGTTATCAGTATCTCAGTAGGGAGAATTAAAGTGATTTAGACATCATGCTGATCTGCCATGACTCAGGTAAAGGAGGATTTAATGAGATCACTGGCATTGCCTTGCCCCTGTTCTGTAGCTCACTATTAAGGAAAGCTGTGAGAATTTCAGGAATAAAAACTGTGCAGAAAGCTTGAAGGGTCTCACTGCAGGAAAAGGAGGAGACAGTCAGCGATTTGGTTTTCTGTTTTGTGCTGTGTATCCTCTATGTCATAAGGAGCAGTTGATGCCTGCCATTAAATCATCTGATAAAAGCAGTGTTGGAAGTTATTTGAAGTTCGCTTTCTGCCCTGCTGTGAGTGGTCAGTTCAAGTTCCTCACTTGAATCTCGTGTTCTTTTCATAATCTGGAATTCAAGATATAGAATCAGAATCACCTAGGTTGGAAGAGACTTTTAAGGTCATTGAGCCCAAACATGAACCTAACACTGCCAAACCCACCACTAAACCATGTCCCTCAGCACCACGTCTACCTGTCTTTTAAATGCCTCCAGGGATGGCAATTCCACAGCTTCCCTGGGCATCCTGTTCCAACGCTTGACAGCCCTTTCAGTGAAGAAATTTTTCCTAATATTCAGTCTAAAACCCCCCCTGGTGCAACTTGAGGCTGTTTCCTCTTGTCCTGTCACTTGTTACTTGGGAGAAGAGATCAACCCCCTCCTTGCTACAGCCTCCTTTCAAGTAGATGTAGAGAGCAAATGCTCGATACCTTGAATGTCTTTGCTCTTAAATTCATTTTTCTATTTGATTTTCATAAAAATAAAATAGATAAGGTGATCTTACCTTTTAATGTTAAAACTTCAGGATTTTCATGCAACTAGGTTCCTCTAAGCCTAACCATAAATGTATGCTTCATTTCATTAATTGGAATATATTGTATATTTTCCCAGCATCTGTTATACTTCATGGTCCAAAAGTTCTTTAAAAACTGTAGGAGATGGGAAAAGAACATGGGGAAAAACTTCCTTAGGTGCACTTTTGAGTTGTGGCTGTTTCCCAGGTCATGTTCTAGCTTGTTTGGTCAACGTCTTTCCATATGCTTCAGTGTGGTTTCCAGGTTGACTTCTACCACACTGCAATGCAGAATTAGAAGGCTGCATTGCAATCCTGTCTGTCCTGAAGTCATATATTAAATAAGCTTGTTCAGATACAGAAAAAATCACATCTGCTCCAGAGAATTTTATGTTGATGTGAAGAATGGTCTGGAACAAATTAGCTGTAACAGTGTAACAGCTGAAGGTGGGTCGTTAAGAGTTACTAGCTGTTCATTTCCCATTTCCCTCTCTCTCCCTTTTCACAAGGGAAACTGTTGTTTGTCACGTTATCGCTAGTAAAAGTAGTATTCCTAACTTCACCTTCCATTTGTATTTCTAATTTTTTTTCTCTATCAGACATGTTACTACCACTTTAGACAAATAATTTCTTGTGTTTACATGCATAGCATAAAAGTATTCCAAGTAAGGCCAACCAAGGAGGTGGTGCCTTTTTTGTTTGTTTGTTTTCCAGGATGCCTATCCATCAAAAATGAACTTGTCATTTATGACCGATTTTTCCATTTGAATTTTTTCACCCAAAGCAATGAATAAATCTTTCAGACTATCAAATTTACATGTTTCATGATACACACTTTTACTGATTCCAAACTGCTTTTCATTACAAAATTTTAGAAAGCTTTTAAATAAAAAGCTATACACCTTTAAGTTTGCATAGGGTTTAACTTTCAAAATAAAATGCTTCTATATTCTCAAAGCATATGTTTCTGAACAGCTGACATGATTTTGAATTGTCTGTGTGTGTTTTTCAGATTGTAACTCCATGATCTAGGCTAAGAAGGGTATTCAATACCTCAGGAATTTCAATGGATGGTGGGGAAGGATGGAAAGATGGTATGAAAGGAGCTTTCTGATTAGTTTTAGCTCTTGAACTATGTGTTAAAAATAATTATGACCAAAAGAAAGTGAAATAAGTAATATTTCTTATAATTTATCTGTTCAGGTCTTTAACTGGAAGTCACTCAAATGTTTATTACTATGATGAAGACAGCAAAGCCATACTGAAGACGACTATTTCACATCCCTTTTACCTACAGTGCTATTTTTCTTGATTCATAGACGTTCATAATTTACCTGATGCATTCAGGTTGGGCCTTATATTCTCTGTATTAACAAATATGTCTAATACGCACTGCTTTCCTTAGATTCCGTCCTAATAACCATGTTTTCCATGAAGAAATTGCCTTTGAAAAACTCCCAGTGGCCTACAGCAATAGAAGAATATATTTTAGTCATATTGTTCCTTCACCAGACTACTTTTCATGTTGATATGCTAGATTTGCATTGACTTAGAATTAGGAATCCTGATAATGGCTTTGACCGTTTAATATTTCATTTAAAAAAATAAATCCTGATTATCATGTTCATAGCAGAGTTTGTCTCCACTATAGTTTATTCCTGATTAAAGTTTACAGCAGTGAAAAGAGATACTGTTTTTAAAATATCAATGCACTTAATTTGATTCTTAAATAGATTCAGGTTATTTTTATGTGTGAATTTTTAACAAGTCTCCTTTTCATTTTCATGCTCTTATCAATGTTAAATCAGAAATTAAATAAGCTTTATTTACCTACATGAAAACCAAATAAATTTATCATTATCATCTTGTTATTAAGAGTGACAATGGCAGCAGACTGATTTTTCAGGTCAAAAGGAACTTTCTGATATTTTTTTTAAATGTTCCTTGCTTTTGTGTCAAGAATTCAAGTTTTTTGATGGGATTGGACTAAATATTAGAAAAACTTTTCCTGAAAGAAGAGTAATTGACAATTAACAGTTTCATTTTGCTCTCTTTTCTACTTCTATAGCCATTAAAAAGGTAATTCCACTGTGGAATGTTATTCTGTAACTGCATTTTTTTCCTGTGTTCTCCTCAAGTGTCTTACGGTTGCCATTGGAGGTTCTAGGCTAGACACAACTGGTCAATATGACAATTCTAAAAAAAGCTGCATTATCAAGTTCTAATTTGAAAGTTAATTATTTGAAAGGATTGTGATTATGGAAGTGAATGAGGTGAGGAAATTATCTTACCCCTAGTCAGATGAATTCTTTAACAAAAAAATTAATGAAGAAGGTAATAAGGCATACTAATAATTAGAAGCATGGATGAAACCTTAACCCTGGAGTAATTCCTGACACATAAACAATATTCTGTACTTCTAAATAAGTTGGGATTGATGTTTTTTTTGGGATTGTTTAGGTTTGGGTTTTGTGTCGTTATTTTTAATGACAGGGCTCTACTCTTAGGAAGAAAGTGATTCAGTTCAATAAGTTTAATTCCAAACTCCAATAATATTAAAAAATTGTGTGTGTTAAAACAATGTTTCTACTCAGATTAAATCAATCTTAATGAGAGTTCTATTCGTGTGGAAAAAATATTGTTTCTTCCCTAACAATTTGGAGCTCGATTTTCTTGATATACAATGAAATGTGTTCTTTAATACAACAGATGCATGTCTGTGGAAAAGTTGTGTGTTTTGGCTTGGTTACTTTTTTGATAATAATGTCAGTATAGCTGTTGGGGGGGGAGGGGCAGGGAAGAAAGAAAGATAAGTTCTCTTGCATGATTTCTTCAGAAAGGACAGGCGAGGGAGACAACGAGGGGGTGTCACCCTCTGTGGCAAGGACCATCTAGAGTGCATGGAGCTCTGCCTGGGGATGGATGAGGAGGCGACCCGGAGCTTTTGGTTCAGGATCAAAGGGAGGGGAGGGACAGGTGGCCTTACAGTGGGAGTCTGATACAGGCCACCTGACCAGGATGACTGAGTGGATGAGGCCCTCTATAGTTGGATAGGAGCAACCTCACGTTCACAAGCCCTGGTCCTCATGGGGGACCTCAACCACCTCGATATCTGTTGGAAGGACAACACAGCAGGCCATAAGCATTCCAGGAGGTTCCTAGAATGTGTTGATGATAACTGCCTTTTCTAGAGGAGCCAACAAGTAGAGGTGCCATGCTGGACCTTGTTCTCACCCACAAGGGCGGGCTGGTGGGGAATGCAAAGCTAAAGGGCAACCTTGGCTGCAGTGATCATGAGATGATGGAGTGTGAAATTCTTAGGGTGGCAGGGAGGGCGCACAGTAAGCTTGCTACCCTGAATTTCAGGAGAGCAGATTTTGGTCTCTTCAGGTCTCTCCATCAGTTTGATGGAGGACAGTGGGATAAAGCCCTGGAAGGAAGAGGGGCCCAAGAAAGATGGCTGGTCTTCAAGGACGACTTCCACCAGGCTCAGGAGCGATGCATCCAAACAAAGAGGAAGTCAGGCAAAAATGCCAGGAGGCCTGTGTGGATGAACAAGGAGCTCCTGGAAAATCTCAAGCAGAAAAAGGAAGCCTACAGAGGGTGGAAGCAAGGACAGGCAGCCTGCTTTGAGCAGCCAGGTCTAGTGTCCTTGTCCATGGCAGGGGAGTTGGAACAAGGTGACCTTTATGGTCCCTTCCAACCTAAACCATTCTATGATCTTGGGATGCCTGCAACTTTAAAGCAAAATTATTCTTAAACAATCACTTTGCTTCTTGTGTCTGGAGATTAACATCAGGCACTCTGGACATTGTCATGCCAAAGGGCTGCGCTGTGGTAGGTTTCTTGAATGGTGCTGTTTGTTTTGCTTTTTGACATGTTGATTTCAGTTTCAGTTGTCCTAATACTGTTTTAGTTTCCCTGAAACTGGATAAATAACAGTTTCCTTACCAGACAGGATTAATTTTTCTGTGGAAGTCAATTTGGAATACAATGTTAATTTTTTTTTTCCCCTAAAATACTGGGTAAGAATGTCACCTTTTATTCTGTACCACAAAGCTTCTTTTTTGTTTTTTTTTTTTATCCTTAACATACAGCTTTTTATTTATTTTTTTTTCTACACTGCTAGATATGCCACAATACTGTGAGAGACGGATATCAAAGGAAACCATTCACTTAGATCTTTCTTTTGCACTGTGACAAGCATATTGCCAAGACATTAAAGTGCAAGCTCCTTATTTTTATTTTTTACGTGAAAGGCTGAGAGAGGAGTACAGAAATGATCACTAAAAGAGTTGTAAAGTTAAAAGCATACAAGAATGAATAGAAGATCATAATGATAATTTTTCTGACTGTGTTTCCCAAACATGGAGGATATCTCCCATATTCTATGTTGTTTAAATTTGTCAGAGTTATTCTGTTTTGTGCTCTAAAACAAGGTTTATCTTTCAAAGGCATGAACGTTCTTGTTTCACTGGAACGATCATGACAGATGCAAGACTGAAGCAAAACTCTACAATTGGGGAAAACTCTTCAGCTTATGCTTGCATCTGCGTAATCTGCATAATAATTAATAATAATGATAGTAATTTAGTTCACTGACAGTAGCAGAGAATTTGACCACAGATTCTATGAAAGTATATAGAGTATTTAGTGAAATTGGATTCTCTATTAGGTTAAAGGGAATATATCTTAAAACAATAGTTGCTATTCCATATATAAATATTCTTAAAGAGAAAGAGGGTGTCTGGAGAAGGCCTGCTGTGTTTATTTATCTCAGCTGAGAATTTAGCTTGTGGTGTTGGACTAGATGATCTTCAGAGGTCCCTTCCAACCCCTAACATTCTGTGACTCTCCAAACAAATTTTAAATAACTTATTAGTGCCAGTAATGTGTTTCTCTTTTGTGGGGAGGAGTGTCAGTCTGGAAGTGAAGTTAGAGGTGGGGAAAAAACACAATAAACCAAAAAACGTTTCTTATTTTCCCAAGAGCATGTTTCTCCTTTGAGTAGCTACCTGTGTGTCCCTTTGTGTCAGAATTGTCAAGAATGAGAGTATTTGCCTTACAGACAAAGGCTTTCCCCTCTTGCTCAGAGGCTTCCCACTATTAAAGGTCTTATACAGAGAAATAGAGGAGGGAATAATCACCTTTCCTTCTCAGATTTTTCCAGCAGTTCACCTGGGGGGAAATTCTCTCCTCTGTTTTCCTTTACTACAATTTAAGTTTCTGTGTTCCTTACTTATGCAATAAGGTGAGGTTTATAAAACAGCTCCTTAAAACACATATTAGTAACTCACAGAAGTGGCTCTATGGCCTAACTTGAAGCTTATTAATAAAGTCACAATTCTGCAAGAATGGTAGGAAAAAAAAAAGTCCATTTTTTGACTGTGAGGTGATGGGATCCCTACTAGATATCTTTCCTCTTTCTGACACAGAGGCAAAATGAGTGGGCAGCTGCACTCCCCAAGCTGACACAGTTCCTGTGTTTGCTCATAGATTGCTGTGCGAAGAGCAGAGGTGCCAGGCTGCAGCTTGTCTGGGAATGGAAAACCTTGATCTGGACAAAGAGAGGACCTACTGGGTACTTTAAATTCCATCCAGGAGAGAGTTTTTTGGGCCTGCTCCAGATCATCCTCTTCAGCACTGGTTACTCATAACCCTCACCTCAGTTAAAGGAAAGGAAAAGCACACTAAACTTTTTGGCACTGTTAACACACATCCTGGTGACTCCCACATCGCATATGTTCTGTTAGTTTCCTTATCTTATATTTTGGTAAGGAAAATATCAGACATCTCCTGCAGAGGCACCTCAGCTAGAGGTTGCAATTGCCCGATCCCCCGTTTCCACCACCTGTTCTGTTGGGTTGCTGACCTTGTGATGTGAGCTGCTCTTGCTCTGCACTGGCTGTTAGAGGTTTTGCTTGCTGATTCCATCTCTGCATGTCCTTTCACAATGCTGTAGATGACTGTGGGGTCTTTGTGAAAGCTCTGGCCCATTTGCTTTTTCCATTCCTAGCAACAGTATGCGTAGCATGCAGACTTTCCATAGATTTTGATTATCGATTTTTCAAGCACTATACAGTCTTCCTGCTTTGAGGAGAAAGTAAGTTTTAAAACACACTTTTTTTTTTTAATCACCTCCAAACCTGTAAATCACAAACCATGGGGCTGCAATCTATTTACTTTGTTTTGAGTGACTGTTTACCTTGGACTCACTTAGTCCTGCTGCTTTTTACAGCAACAAAATCCTTTCCGTGCTCCCACAACTGTATACTTTCTCTCACTTTGTGACTTGTTTTCCAAACATGCTAAAACTAGCTGCGTATGGCTTGGATGGGCATACTCTTTGCTAGGTAAAAAAGTGGCTGGCTGGCTGGACCCAAAGGCTTGTGGTGAATGGAGTTAAATCCAGTTAGCAGCCAGTCACAAATGGTGTTTCACGGGGTTAGTACTGGGGCCAGTTCTGATTAATGTATTCATCAACTATCTGGATGAGGGGATCGAGTACATCCTCAGTAAGTTTGCAGATGACACGAAGTTGGGTGGGAGTGTCAATCTACTTCAAGGTAGGAGAGCTCTACAGAAGGATCTGGACAGGCTGGATTGATGGGCCAAGGCCAACTGTATGAGGCTGAACAAAGGCAAGTGCTGGGTCCTGCACTTCTGTCACAGCAACCCCAGGCAGCGCTACAGGCTTGGGGAAGAGTGGCTGGAAAGCTGCCTGGCAGAAAAGGACCTGGGGGTGTTGGCAGACAACCAGCTGAATACGAGCTGGCAGTGTGCCCACGTGGCCAAGAAGGCCAACAGCATCCTGGCCTGTATCAGAGATAGTGTGGCCAGCAGGAGTAGGGAAGCCCCTGTACTTGGCATTGGTGAGGCTGCACCTGGAATACTGTGTTCAGTTTTGGGCCTCACACTGCAAGAAAAACATGGAGGCGCTGGAGCATGTCTAAATCAGAGCAATGAAGCTGGTGAAGGGTCTAGAGCACAAGTCCGGCTGAGGGAACTGGGGTTGTTTAGCCTGGAGAAAAGGAGGCTGGGGGGAGACCTTATTGCTCTCTACAACTACCTGAAAGGCGGTTGTAGCGAGGTGGGGGTCAATCTCTTCTCACAAGTAACAACTGATAGGACAGGATGAAACAGCCTCAAGTTGCACCAGAGGAGGTTTAGATTGGATATTTCAAAAAAAATCTTTATGGAAAGCGTTATTGAGCATTGGAACAGGCTGCCCAGGAAAGCAGTGGAATTGCCATCCCTGGGGGTACTTAAACACCATGTAAATGCGGTGCTGAGGGACATGGTTTTTAGTGGTAGTTTTGGCAGTGATAGGTTAATGGTTGTACTTTATGATCTTTTCCAACCTAAATGATTCTATGATTCTTTGAAACAGCCCCTCCATTCCCACCCCCTCCCCCCTCTGGTTTTGATCTTTCCTGTGGCACTGTTAAGTGGTAGTTGCTTCTGTCTACCAGATGTCAACAGCGCTTCCCCACAGAGCTTCCTGGGCACAAGGGAGCTGAGTTGCTGCCTCTTGAGTTTGCCCACAAGTCTCACGCTTTCTTACATGGTGGCTCTGCACAATCTTATTTTAGGTATCCCCAGGCGGGTACTGCCTGTAATCATTCTCTGTGGGAATGAGAGCATAGAAACCACTGGGAAGTGGGCCTCTTCACCCCAGAGATGTGGGTCTTTCCCTGCTGTGCCCCTCTCAGCACTCCCTCCCAATCTAGTCCCCCTTACAGGTGGGGCTAGGATGGAGATGTAGGCAGTGCACCTCAAAGCATGGTGCTTACAGGTTTCCCATTCAGAAAGCATCAGAAGATTGTTATGGACAAAAACAAATCACTATGGGTAATATAATTTATATTTTTTCCTTTTGTTTTTCCAAAAGAGAATGAGAGATAAAAGAAGGTTGTAATAGGACCAGGACACCATTATTAACAGTAACTTGTCATTTTTAGTCAGAGCAGATGAAGAAGGATTTACAATTTTTTTCATCTATGTTACAAGTCAGGTAACTTCAGGTAACTTTTGTGCTATCTGAACACTAACTTCTGTGAGTAAAAAAAAAAATAAATTCATTCTGTGTACAGAATGTTTTTGTTCTTTCTCTGTCAGGCTGTATCTTCGCATCACAATCAATTTTTTTTGGATTCATAGTCTATGCAATTATCACCTGTATGTAGAAAAATGAAAAAATCTATAAGGAGTATGTGCAAGAAAACTGCTCAAGAAGTTAGAAATCTATCTTTTTATTTTTCCCCCAGCTTTTATTTGTTTTTTGAAAAGAAGTGTTGACCTTTTTGAACAAGTTGAGATGACAGTTTCCTTTTTCAGCAAATTAATTGGTATTAAAAAATCAGAATCAAAAGCAGAATAATTATAATGGCACAGGATGAGTATCAGCTGTGAAAAAAATCACAGTAAAATTCATGAGAATTAATGCAATTTAAGAGATTTCTTTGGCAGTGTGTGGACACCAAGTTCAAATGAATACAAAAGCCCTATGTTTAATTCTAAACCTGACAGAATATCCATGCTTAGTTTTAAAGATGTAAATGTTTGAAAACCAGGGATTAAATTATAATCTCTACAAGGAAAGGGAATATTGGAAAAAGTGTGACCTTTATATGCTTTTTGTTTTGCTCAGTAGTCATTTTCATAAGTGTACAGTGCAAACAAAGATAGAGGGCTGCTTCTGCTTTGAAAATGCATACTAAATTCACTGAATTTCACTGTCACTAAATATTTTCAATCAAATGGCAAAATAATGGGGTTTTTTTACTCTTTTTCCTCTTCCAGCCCCTAATTTGGTGATTAAACAATGCACCAAATGGCTCAAGTGATACGCTTAGTAGTTTTATCCTGTTGCCTGCCTGAACACACAGCAAAGCAAACATATGTCACCAAAGATGTGGCTGCCAGCCTTTGCTTTGTGTAGTCTGTGGATTTGGCAACCAGGTGTTTTAGAGATCAGGGCTGAGAGAAGCTGGCACAAACATGGAGTGAAATCTGCTCAAACCCCTTGTGGCTGCTAGGTTGAAGCTGTTTTCACCATTTTACTCACACAAGTTCAGCAAGGACTCGCTGTTTTAAAATAGTAAGCAAGTTTTGAATGTGGTTATTAACACTATGTTTTGAAGACATGGGACTGAAGACCATGCAAAGATTATCTCTGTATTAAGTGAGTTCTCTGACACTGCCAGTGGTAAAAACCATCATGGGTTGATTAATGCTGACAGCAGTAAATCTTTTCCCAAACAATTTGTCAATACGTTTCTGCTCTAATTTTGATCTCTAAGCAATGGGTGATTTATCTGGTTTAATTTAATTTGGTTGGTAGGTTTATGTTCTAGGAAAAATCATGAACTAACCTAAATTAAGTACCTATGTATTTTGGTACTGTTTACAAAATCAAATCTTAAAGAATGTACAAGCTGCTCTACTGCTTGGTGTTGTCACAGGTTAAATTTTGAGGATTTTTTAGTGTAAATTTCTAATGTAAATTGTAATGCTTTATTACATCTTTTGAACTGATTTAAATGCTAACACTACCTTTTAACTACTAGTAAATTAAAAACCCTTTTCAAATTTCTGCTTCATATAATCATTTTGAAACTTTTTCCTAGTCAAATGTTACATACTCTTCCATGGCTTATAATCCATTTTTATAAGTTTAGTTGTGTACATTTTCTTTTCCAAATAAAATAATTTTTAAGCGTTATTTTCCATAAAAAAATGTATGATAGTTCTTATTAGACTCAGCATTAGTATGTGTTTTAGAGTGAATTTCTAAAATTCTTATCAGTGTTTTTTATCCTTATCCTTTGCACCACTCTCATATTTACATATAAAATGTATATATTAAAAGTGCTTCTCAAGTAGGTAAATATCATTAAATTGTGCTCTAATTTGCCTGCCTCTTCCCTCAAAGTTATTGGTTATGGTAACAACATGTTTATAATAACATTTAATAGCACATATATAAGAATGTGTAAAATATGATATGTTACAATACAAAACTGTTTGATTTAATATGTGAAAACAAGGAATCTGAAATTGCATTTAATTATCAATCTTTAGTTAATCACTGGCATACCTGTTTTATTGAGCTGAGAATAGACATGATTAGCTGTTATGCTTGTATAACTGATTCATTATACTTCTAAATACAAATTCAAGTTTTTACTTACCTGAATCTTCAGTTTCAATAAGAAACATGTAACTTGAGTGTCTGAAGAAGTAATGACATCTTTCGTTGGGCAGAATAAAATTATAATGGATATTTTATGGATATCTTTTATTTTATAGACACTCCTTTGTGAAAACAAAACAAAATGAAGGAAACATGAGCTGCACACACACAAAGTTCATAGCATATTTGTTGATCTCTGAACCTCTGATTGTCCCAGCTGTAAAACAGGAGAATGATTTTAATCTTTTGTCTTTGTGTGTGAGGTTTAGTCTCTCATAATCTAAGTAATCCTCTGTTGTATCATTTGCCTTTTAATATCTGCTTTTAATTACTCATTCTTTATGAGCTGGAGTGGGTTCATCCTCACAGTAAAAGTAAGGGGTTTTGCCTAGATATTCCTAGTTTTTCCGATTCTTGTTAATCTACTTTTTCCGTAAAGAAGAGTGTTCCATGAAAATTCTTGGTTTATTACGAAGTTACTGCAGAAATTATCTCTTTCCCTCAGTACATCTCTTCCCACTTTGTGTAAGCATGCATCCCAAAATAACACATACGCAAATTTTGTGTATTATTAAGTGCTTCAACAGTTTTTTAATAAAAACTGTCAGCAGTTTATTTTCCAGTTTTTCTCAGCTGAAACCATGAAATCAGGATGAGTCCTCTTCTTTGGGTCCAGCATCTGCCAGAGAAGGTTCTCTTGGATTTCTGCTTTGTAGTGAATTTTATGAATTTTCTGATGGATCCCTGATCCCGTTTGCTTCTCAAGCTTAATTTAGAGACCTTGGTGACTGCAGAAGTGGACAGTCTCTCTTCATGGCCATGTCCTTCCTGGCAGGAAGTCATCATGCATTTTGGAGAGGCAACCCTCTAACAGAATTTCACATTTTACGCAAAGCCTCTTGGGGCAAAATCTCAAAGCATTTAGTGAAGATGGACAGATATCGCTAACTCAGAGGCATAGTTCAGCTGAAGGAGATGCCTACAGTCACAGACTGACCAGGGCAATTGTTTTTCAAATGCAGTCTAGCATTTTGTCTGCACCAGAAGCATGCCTAACCTAACACAGTGTCTCTTTTGAAACATCTCTTTAGCTGAATTGATTAAATACTGGTTGGCAGTTCTTCTTCCCACTAAACAATCTCTGCTGTACTTTATTTTCACATTGATATCACAGCAGCAGTTGCCTTCAAAAGCACAAAGATACGCAGTTAGTTGTATACTTGGATTTAACTTTTCCGTACAGCTTCTTGTCTTTTTCCTTCTCTAGAGGAGTACGAGATTTGCATATGCTGTTTAAGGTTAAGGCTTTACCTTCCCCACAGATTCTTTTTAACAGAATGACTAAAAGCCTTTTATGCTTCAAACCAAAGAAAGGACAATGTTCTGTGAGCTAGTGCTTTGTACACTGATTTTCATTTTTCCAAAGTATCAACTGCTAGAAGGATTTTTCTTTCCTCCTTTAAACAGCAAACAACTTCTAAGCTGCCCGAGCAGTTGATTTCCTCTGCAAAGAGGGGAGAGAGTATTTTGATGAGGGATGTGCTCTTGCCAAATGTTCTGAGCATAAAGTTTTATTAACTAGGAAAGCTTGAAACATCTTAAAATATCATGAAAAATGAAAGAAGGGGAAACCGTTTTGAGAGAGTCATGATCATATTTATTTTCCCAGCTATACGGAATGCAAAAAATGGCATATCTTCTGGGAGACAACCGCTCATAAGCAGGATGCAGGAAAACAAGGCAAAACAGCAGGCATTCTGGGGACATTTACATTAACTGGAGAAGGGGTATGATCAAACAAGTTGCAGGTGTCAGAATGTGGAAGGAGTAAAGGAGGAAAGTGTCCATGTGTGCCAGCTTTGCAGATATAACTCTCTGTCTCTGCCACTTCAAAAGTACAATATGGGTTTATTGAACTGTAAGAAGCTCTGTCATTACATTTTTGTTTTATATTCCAGCCCACGCCTAATTCCAAAACGTGACACCACCTAATTTTTTTCTCTCATGGCATTTTCCCAAAGAATCAGAAAGAACAGGATTGCTTTCATGAACTCAAGAAACTAGTATGATTAGTGAGAAGCAGAAAAGGTTTGACTTCGAAAGACCAGGAAAGAATCATAACTGGAGGGAAGGGCAATCCTGGCTGCTGCCAGCCTTGAGCCGTGTGGTTAGACAACTGAAGCTAATCTTGGTGCTGTTTTCAGAGGCAACAACAGTGGCAACTCATCGTAACTGTATTTTGCTTGGTTTTAGGAGATGGCAAGATCGATTCTTCTAAGGTATGGAAGAGGTAAATTTATGACTCCTGTGCACAGCTGGTAGAGGTAAATGCTGAAGTAATTGTCTTGACTGGCTCTTGTAATGCAATTGTACGCAAAGTCACTGTCTTCTCAACATTGAGAGAAGACTTGATTTCCTGACAATAGGGACTGATTTGTTGTCTAATTACACACCACCCCCCCCACACACACACCCTAGCCCCCTGCACCCTTTTCTTAATCCCCATGTGATTCTCTTCCACCACCTGGAAAAGAGAGACTCTAAAGTGATTAACTCTTTACTTGAATCAATATCTAGATTCAGACAGTACATATTGTTTTACATTTTGCAGAAATGAGTTTGATAACTAAAAGTGTTAGGAACTTGTTAGGACTTGTTAGGAACTAACAAGTTACCATGGCTGTGAGGATGAGAAGGTATTTTCAAAGCTTTTTAAAACCCTTAATGAACAATTACAATTAAAAGCACTAAAATACAAATCTTTTTTACTGTTAATATTTAGAAATTGTCCAAGATTCGAAGTTGGAGGGAGAAGGGACCTGTATCCCTTATTGTAATACACAATTAACTGGGTCTGTGGTGGATCCTTTTGTCTACGTCCTCATTCTTTTCTGAGATTCTCTAAAATCTGTCTTTCATAATGGTATTTTGTGAACTATTTACATTAATAAATTTTAAATTTCTTTCTGTTCAGTCTTTCCTGAGTTTGTTTTATGAATGAAGATGATTGAGTTGGTTTGGCTCTGTTCTCTGACACTTATTAAATGTCTTTAATCTTTTCAGATGGCTCTGCACAGAGTCAGGATCTAATGCCCCTTCTAATTTTTTTTTCCATTTCTAAATTATTCTTTACCTCCCTCTTGAGGTATTTCTAAATCCGTCTACAGCCCTCCAAACTTCTGCAGTATTTCACTTTAGAGTATATAGAATGGAACACAATAGTCTCTGGGAGAATATGATTAATATTCCTCCAGCAAAATATTTTCCATTATTTTCCACCCATCTCTTCACCCACCTTACCATTTTGATGATATTTCTATTATAGCTATTTCAGCACTATTAATGTTTTCAGTGTGCTCACTTGCAGTGACATGTCAAGACTTTTGCCTGAGTAGACACAGTTAATTTAAAACTCAACAATGTATATGACTCATGCAAATTTTCACAGCATGACTTGACTTCCACAATTTTAATCTGCCATTGTGCTGACAAAGTGCATAATATTGTTTGGCACCTCTGGACTTCACTAATTTAAAAGACTGGTGTCATTATCAAATTTTGCAACATTGCTGTATATTCTACTGTCCAGAGAGTAAACAAATACATTCAACTATGGGTTAAGGACCATGAGATTTTTCTATGATGACAATTGACAGCTTATTCCATTTATTTCTATTTATCTTAGAATATTTTAATACATAGATAGCATTTAAGGAATGTCAGCTAACTGCCTGTCTATCACCATATTCTTCCTACATGCATCTGGGGTGGCTAGTGTTATCTCTGTTTTGCGTGTAAGGAAAGTAAGACAGAAAAGCCAGAATAAATGAGACATCTCACAGTGGGACTTTATATGAAAAAAGAGTAGTGATTCTTTACCTTTAATTTATGGAAGCTTTCCTTACCACTTTTGATCTATTTTTTTGTGAATAGTTTCTCAGCAGGGATCTTGTAATCTGCAGGACACTGCTTGAGATAGTACGCAGTGACTTTCATGATAGCCCTCATGATAACTTGGGGTCCTGTTGGACTTGTACACCTTATATTTTTACAATAACCAGCTCTGGTTATTGTAAAACCAGGTACCTACAATAAGTCCATGGAGTTTCCTGTCCTGAGTAGCCTTTAAAGTGAAAACATAAAGAAGCTCATAAAAACAGTGTACTGTTCACAGCTCTTCATATTTTTTGTTTTGCACTTTTGCTCATATAGCAACTGTTTGCACTGAAAACAGAAATTTTCCTCACTGTAGGGTTAGTTCTAAGAAGTTGGTGCAAGAGGTTTAATGCTCCCAAGTCACATTCTGCTGTAGTTTAATGTACTTGTTTATATCTGGACAGGAGGATATGCATCAGTGTGGAAAAATTTGCTAGTGACTTAGTCCTGACAACTTACATATGCTGAAAAGGCATTTGTAAGCTGTCTTTAAATTGTTTTTTGTCATTTACTGCAAATCAATTTCTATTCTGAGACAAAAGAAAGTCTTTTGTTAAATAGCTAACAACTAGGAACTTCTCTGTCTGCTCATAGTTTACTTGATTCATCCAAAACTATCTCATTTTCAGATGCAATGCTTCTCAGGTACAGCCTGTAGGATCTCCTTCTCATTCCTCACAGTCCTGAGTTTGGAGGACTACTTCAGTTTAGACTCAGTCCCTCTATCCCTTTCAGGTCAGCTGTAACAGTGTTAGAACATGTTCTGTGGTTATTAAGGATTGTTATTACATATAGAATAGAATAGACCATATAATCCAGTTATTAGTGTTGAATGTATCATACCTGTGGAAATAATAGGTTAGTAGGAGAATGATAGTCTTGAATTATTACATTTCTTCACCTTATAGATATCAACAATGACTAAATAAAAAGAAACAGAGCTTTGGGTTTGAATTAATATTAAAACTTTGGATATTTTTAGCTAGCGCTGATGTGATTTCTTTGAATGTATCTGCCTCCTAACTGCAATGATATTTGACAGTGAGAGTTTCCAGAGAACATAGTGAGAAGAGTGTTTTCCTCCACTGGTGGTAATTTTGTGAATCCTTTCAGTAACATTCAGTATCCCATTCTTTTTGTATTATAATGCTGCCTGAAGTACCTTATTGATAGTCACCACACTTATGACAGTGATAAATTGGGAAAAAGTCTATGAAAGATGATGGGATTATACTGCTATGAAATTAATGTGAGTGGGAAGAGAACCCAATTTGATATTTATTGTGTTTCCTTAATTAATTCTCTCATCCAGATGTTTTGAAACATATACTTCCATTTGAATTACAATAGATTCTTTTATTTGAAACAATTTCCTTTCCCGAGAAGAATATTAAATATCTTAGACCCACCTCCTTCACAATTTATGAAGTCGTATAGACTGTAAGAAATTTGTAACCTAAAGACTAACAAAAAGTTGATCTGAAATGCAACATCTGTCTCTACTCTGTTACGGGGCTTGTAAAGGTAAGATTTTAATAATCACCTGAAGTTTAAGCCTTTCTATTTTATTAGAAAAACCCCAATACCCAACAACGATAATAACAGCACTTGCGTGGTAATTATTTGATCAGTGGGTGGTTGAAGAGAGTTTTTATGTTCCACCTGCATTACGCTTTTTAATTTGATTGCACTTTTGACATTAGCTTCCCAAATAATAGATACATTTCTCCTTTTGCCAATTGTAGAATTATGTTATCTGAAGGTAAAAGGAGAAATAGGTAGGTAGGCTAGGGTAAATAGGTTAGGGTAAATTTTTTGCAAAAAATCTACAGCTAGGTTGTGAACAATAATGTATTTATAGTGTCATAAGCCTGTTATGCCAAGAAAATGTGTCTGAAAACGTATCTAAAGAGATTGTTAGAACCGTATTTTGTTGCTGTTTTATTATTTGGAATTCATACCTCATCAAATAAGAAATCTATTTAAAAACCAATGGCATAGGATGCACTATTCTGTGAGCCAAAAACATCAAAAGATCAGAAACTTTAAAAATTATTTTTGCTGTTAATCTGGCTGTAGCTGAAGCCTATCATGAAATAAAATGACAACGCTGTAGACAAACATTGTATGTACTGCATTTGAACAGCTCTCTAAAAATCATTATGTACATTTACTTTCTTTGTGCAACGTAATGTTAACTTTATCTTAAGAACTTGCGCAAATTTTGCTTATTGCCTGGGCATAAGTTCTGTTTTTAAATGAAAACACAAATAGTAAATATTTCCATTTTAAAGTCCTGTAAGAACTTTGAAATGAAAGTTAGGAGTTAAAGGGGAGTTAATAGAAAGGAATGCTGGTCTTGCAAATACTGATATCCTTTTGCATGGATATAAGTGGCCAAATTTCAATTCTAAATGATTCATCTTAAATCTCAAACCTTAATTAGAAGTTAATTAAGTAAAAGGTCTCAACTTTGTTACAAAAATTGAAATAAGCTGTTTTAAAAGCTTTGTTACACATATTTTTTTTTAATTAGTGTCATTGGAGCTACTAAATTTGCACTGTGCTAAACAAGATCAGACTCCAGTCTAGGATTTTTGAAAAACTGGGATGAAAAAAGTGTTAAAGGAGGTTCAAATCAAATTTTGTCATGGAATGAATCTTAGTTGGATCAAATATACGAATGTTTGAAGGTTTGTATGACACATAAATCCCAAAATTGCTTGCTTGCATCATACTGGGACATGTGATTTCAGTAGTTATAAAAGAGCTGATGCGGTACAGTGACCAAATAGTTGTCCTTAGTATCATCTGAAGATTTTAAACTGACGTTCTTATTGTCCTGTGTCGAGTGCATTGTCACCTTGAATGAATGGCTGAATAAAATTTTATAATGCTCCTCATATTCAGCAGAAGAATGCATGCCAAATTGCTCATCTTTCTGTCTCCAGCCTTGCAGCCTATAAAAAGGCAAAAAAAGGATTAGAAAAGAAAGGGAGTGAACGGACAATATCATCTTCTCTTTTAATTATACTTATATATTTCAACATTTTTTTCTTTTTTTTGGGGGGTGAAATCTAATATTATGGGACTACAAAGCCATGAATGCTTTCAGGGTTTTTTTGCCAATCAGTGGATAAGTGTGTCTGGATGAACCTCATTATCTATGATGGCCAAAGGCAATGTTTCTGTAATGAAGGTTTAACTACGTAAAGTGACCCAGAGTTTAAGGAAGGGGATTTTTAGAGTTAAATTGCTATTGCACCTTTAAATTACTTTTATTCCTACTGTGAAATGTTATAAATTGTGTTTGAAGGAGGATAAAAATGAATATAAAATGCCGTGTTACTAAGATGAAATGAGCATTCAGCGGCATTTCAGACTACCACTAGGAAGATCTATTATGTTTTGTTTTGGTAATTCCCTCAGATAACTACAAGATTCCTTCATTTTCTCACCTCAGAAACAGGATATAGCTCAACATGGCACTTTCTTACATCCATCTAGGAATTAAGTGGACTTCTGAGGATTCCTACCATCTGTTATAGTTTATTTTTACACTTTATCATAAAAAACCTATTTTCTACTTCCATGTAGTAACCTGAAAAATATGTTATATGAAGGCAGAAAGGATATAGGGAATGAACTGGCTTCCGTCTCTGGAATTGCTGTTTTGGTTGACACAAGGTTCAAAACCTTCTATTACAGAAAATGCAGCTCCTAAACCAGACCAGCTGTGACTACAGTACCCAAAAGAGGTGTCTCTGGTACAAATACGTGCTGTAAAATGCCTATCTTATGAAATGTAATGTCTTCGCTTTAAAGCAGAACACTAATAAAGGAGGCATCTCATTATATTAATAAATTACGTTTTCATGAACTCAGTTTATTATTAGAATTTAGAAACGGCTTTATCTGTATAAAATCAGATTTCAAATGAAATTGTAGAAGTAGTGTTGCAGCTAGAATGTGTGAGGGTGGTGTGCATAAGAAAAAGAAAAAGCCTCAAAAGTCAAAAGCAATGTTTTATGATGTTTTTCAATGACAGTTCAACAATTAAAATATATGCTTTATGCTTTAAGAGAGAGAACGAGAACGAAGGAACGCAGATAGATATTGCTATGTGTGGAACAAGTTCTCCAAGTAGACGTACAGTGCAATTACTTTATTCACATTTTATGAAAAGCGTGTGTAGGCTAGGAGGCAAGCTCACGTCCTTCAACATGTCACTCTTCCAATGCGTTGTACTTGAATGGTGCTCATCCTTGGGCTGCACTACAGTGTTAGAGAGTGAAGCAAGGCTCTGTCATTTTTCACTTCTCCAGCAGTTTCTGTGGATAGTTCCTTCTGCTCTGAAGTATATATGTTCTTAAAATTTGGTTCAGTGTTTTCTTCAGGCAGATAATTGTATCGGCTGAAAAGATTATGGACTTTGGCCCACCTGGCATGGCTTATCACTGTTTTGCTGCCAAAATTTACAGCTCTCTAATCTCATTAAGTCAAAATAAACTGAACTAGCAAAGACTGTGTAACCTATTTCTTACCTCGTTTTGTTAAAAACAAGGTGAAGAGTATTCAGACAAGTAGTTTGGAAGGTAGATCTGAGGAGGTAAAGATAGTATGGATAAATGTGGCATGTAGCTGCTAAGAATGGACTGAGAGGAGAAATGTTCTTCTGACAGATCTTCATCCAAAAGAAGATACATGAACAAGTCTTAGTTCAGTATCCAATTGTCCCCACAACCTTATAGTCCAGAGCCCGTTCTCTTGTTCCAGCATTTTAGATCTCATTTCTACCTGTGTAGTTGTTCTTGTGATATAAATTGTCAGCATTTCAAACAAGCAGATTGGGTTGTAGCAACAATGGTACGTGCCTATGTATTTTTTATATTAGGTAATACTTGGACAGAAAACCCTACACAAGCACGTAAAGGATAGGAGCGTGTAAGACTAGGAGACGTTCCTGATGCAATCATATGGCTTTCAATGTTTTGCAATCTGCCTTTGTCATAAGGATAACAGCTTGAAAGTAATAATTTAAAAAATGAAATATATGAGATGTATGCTAGGATATTTGGCAGTATATTATAACTCCGTAGCAATATCAGAATCTCTTTTTCTTGTCAAAAATGGATATTTTAGTCAAATTATAATACCCGTTTGTCTTAATTAATTTGTCTTAAAATAATGTGCTGGAAGAGCTGCTGATGCAATGTGGAAATTGCAAATATGAATCCAAATTTGTTTAACCTGTAGAGAATTAATGATGTGATGACAATAAGATGGGAGTAATTGCTTTAAGTTGGTAATTTACATAGTTTAAACAGGGCAGCCTCTAGACTTTAAATCAGTAGAATTAGCACATTGTCTGCTTTTAAAGTGGAAGGTTGTGTAAACTCACAAAGAATGTTAATTGTGCAAGGATAGCATAAATTATGTTATTTTTGGCAGTCTTTCAAAAATTGCCCCCTATAAAAACTATGTGCTTAATTATGTTAAATCTGTCTTATATGTCTTTTATATAGAACTTCTTTCCATTTTTTATCAGCAAAGAAGGAAATAAGGATAGATATAATTATTGCATTAAAAGGAAAAAAAAAGAAAAAGAAAGCTTATGTGATTTTACAACAGATATTTCTGGCAATGCTGTCCAGTGTGTGATGAACTAAAGTATTTGGGTTACAACTTAGACAACTAATGTATTTAGGTAATATTTTCTCCCCACCCTGACCTACAAGGCTAAATTAAAGCTCTAAGTCTGGTTTTAAGGCTTTATATCAAAGTTGGACTTTCTGAAGTGAAACTTTTCTTACATTTCTTGCCTCTTCAAGGATGTATGAAATAAAACAACTGAATTTATTATTAGTTTAGTTGGTCAGGTTTTATGGGGAATTTAATGTGTATATTTTTCAGTTTGAAAACTTGTCCATCACAGCTAGATTAATTTTTCTAAGGCTGTCATCTGGTAGGGGTTGTGAATTTGGCATTTCTGAAAAGTCAGTCTGGGGAGTTTTATTACTGTCACTGTGTTCTTCACCACTGAAGAATTTTATTTTTTTTAACTTTTTTTTTTTTCTTTTTGTACCACCAAAGCATGAAAATTGCTTTGATCAGACTATGTTGTTGATGAAATACCTGCAGCTCCAGAGCTGGCTGGCTAGTAATTGTAAAAGTGATCAACCAAAAAAGGACAAGTAACCAGGTGCAAAGTAGTTAAATCAAATTATTCTGGCAATTTGCTATAAAATCATTATGTTGATTTCTTCTTTGATACTTCATTGAGACTGAATAACTTTTATAGCAAATGAGGCATGAAATATTTTTAAAACCTTAGTAGCCCCAAATATAGTGAAATTCAATTTTTATTTTATTTCAAAGGTTAAGTACTGCCATGTGTTTCCAAAGTCCTAAATTATCTCTTTACTATCTGGTACTTGTTCAAGGTACCTTGTTTTAATGCTTTTTCTCAAACGACCTTTCCTCCCATCCACCTTTTTAACAGTGTTACAGCTTGTTGAAGAAGTAACTTCTTAGAGAGAGAGAGAGCAACCTAGCAAAATAGAAATGGCTGGACTTTGTCAGATGCAAATGAGAAATTTTCTTGAACCTTTTATATATGTCTGTGTATGTATGATTGTATATTATGTGTGCTATACATATGTAGCAATGACTGGAGTGTTGAAATAGAGGGATACAAACTCTTCAGGAAGGACAGGCAGGGGAGACGAGGAGGGGGTGCCACTGTCGGTGGCAAGGACCATCTGGAGTGCATGGAGCTCTGATAAGGAGGCAACCAAGAGGTTATGGGTCAAGGTTAAAGGGAGGGGAGGGACAGGTGGCCTTGCAGTGGGAGTCTGATACAGGCCACCTGACCAGGATGACTGAGTGAATGAGGCCTTCTATAACCATGTAGGAATAGCCTCACATACACAAGCTCTGGTCCTCATGGGAGACCTCAACCACCTTGATATCTGTTGGAAGGACAACACAGCAGGCTATAAGCAATCCAGGAGGTTCCTAGAATNGGCAACAAGAAAGCCTTCTATAGGTGTATCAGTGACAAAAGGAAGACTAGGGAAGATATGGGCCCACCCAGAAAGAAAAAAGGGAGACCTGGTCACCCGGGGCATAGAGACAGCAGAGGTACTCAATGACTTTTTTGTCTCAGTCTTCACTTGTAAAGGCTCTAACCACACTGCCCAACTTGCAGAAGGCAGAGGCAGGGACTGGGAGAATGAGGAACAGCCCACTGTAGGAGAAGACCAGGTCTGAGACCATCTGAGGAACCTGAAGGTGCACAAGTCCATAGGACCTGATGAGATTCCTCCGCAGGTCCTGAGAGTACCAGTGGATGAATTTACCAAGCCACTACCCATCATAGTTTAGAAGTCATGGCAGCCCAGTGAAGTTTCTGCTGACTGAAAAAGGGGGAACATAACCTCTACTTTTAAAAAGGGAAAAAAAGATGACCCGGGGAACTAAAGGCTGGTCAGTCTCGCACCTGTGCCCAGCAAGATTATGGAGCAGATCTCCTGGAAACTCTGCTAATGCACATGGGAAATTAGGAGGTGGTTTGTGACAGCCAACATGGCTTCACTGAATGCAAATCACACCTGAAATACCATGATGGTGTTACAGATTTGGTGGATAAGGGGAGAACA